>JAJJMC010006776.1:1482360-1664247 GCA_023531435.1 Papaver californicum | reverse complement strand
GCTTTTGGAACAAATTGGAACTCAAAAGAACCCACAAATTACGTGAACAGAGTATACAGCACTTCCTCTTCACGTTCCCGCCAAGTTTGTTTTTGAAATGAGAATGGGTGCCTTTAACACTTTTCTCGGGTGCCTTTAACACTTTTTGAGCCGATTTTTCCACAAATATGTATTCTTCTAATGTACCTACAAAAGCATAAAAACACGTAATAAACGCAAAATCAAATACTAACTCACTAGAAATTAAGGTGGAAATTAGACACTAAAATGTGTCTATCAAAAGCCCAATTTGGTCTGAATTTGACCAACACACACACTGAATGCTGACGTGGGAATTTCCTCAGCTGCCACTGGATACAAGTGCAAGTTTTTGCAATAATATCAACTGTAAAAACTTTCTTTGAGATGATGTTAGTAACATCATACACTTTATTCACTTGAGAAGGATTAGCATGAAACTTCCTTATACATACCTTCATCTTGTTAATCAGAGTCATTGCAGCAGGAACTAGATCACCATCCTTCCATGTTGCACCAAGTGCAGCTCCTCTAGAATACAGTCTCATCACTAACTGAGTGTACATTGTGGCTATCTTAACCACGGGCTTGTCTCTAATGTTTACACACATTGCATTAAAAGACTCACGGAAATTGTTGTTAATATGCTCACATGGAGCATCAAGTGGAAAGAAAGATCTTGCCCATCAACTTGGGTCATTCACCATTAGATAGTTGTATGCTTTCTTAGATGCCACCATTAAAGCATCTGTATGCACCTGAACGTTAAATAAACAAGATTAGTAATACATAACACTAAATAAGAAAAACAAACAAAACTTCATTAACACAACACAATAACTATAACTAGGAAACATAACCTTCCAATGAGACTTCTTGTATGTCTTGGCAGCATTCCACATTAAACTTGTTAGCTTTAGAGCCCTGTGACCCTTGGTCATAAAGTTCTTATAGAGGTGCCTGCAGTGTACATGGTAGATAAGTAAAATGGTCATAAAGCATTAAAGTATATTAAAATTGAGTCAAATGGTCATTACCTAGAGAAGTATCTGTGATTTTCATCTGGGAACAGTTCTGCAACAGATTCAAGAATTCCATTTTGCCTATTAGACATAAATGGCAGTCCCTTTCTACTCACAACCTTAGTCAAATCTTTTAGAAAAATATATCAGTTTTCCTCAGTCTCATTCCTGCAAATGCATATTGCAAGTGGGAAAATACCATTCTCACCATCCAATGAAGTGGATGCAAGCAACACACCACCAAATTTTTCAGTTAAGTAATACCCATCCAACCCTATAACTGGCATACATCTAGTATTAAATCATTGTGGTTGTGCATGGAATGATATTGTGACACTTTCAAATCTATTGCCTTTGTCATTTGTGGAATAGGTGAAGCTGGCAATACTCCCTGGGTTCAAATCTTTAACCACTTCATAAAGACTTGGAACCAGGGTATATGATTGTTTATAACTTCCATTTTGTTCTTGAAGTAGGAGCACCTGCAAGCAAAAAAATATGAGTTATAGAGAATTAAACAAAGAAAAATTTAAAAAATTATATAAAAAAACTTCAACTACATACCCTTGCTTTACAAGAAACCCAATAAGGGATATATGTATCGAGGTCACCCCATATTAAGTAGTTTTGTATCTGCTTAGGCTTTGGAATCCCTTCAAAAGGTTTCATTGTCTTCTTCAAATATTCAACAACAAATGTAGAGTTGCACTTAGGATTTTTATTTGGTTCCACATTACCAGTGCATGTGTGCTCCGGGTTGTATTTCCTAACAGTGAAAGTTTCTTCATTTAATAACTTTCTTGCATTCACTTCCCACTTACACCCTTCACTATGCTTACTCTTGCAGTCTGCATACACTCTATGTGGTTCTGACTTCCTCAACTTGTACACAGTATGCTCCAACAATGCATACTCTCTTAAATGCTTTATGAAAGCCTGTCTATCTTGAAAAGACATCCCTTTTTCCAGTTCACCAGGAATAACTTCAGGAATTTCTTCATTCTGCATTGTCAAATCAATTGGGTCATTTTCATATTGGCCAAACTGTAATTTTCATGCAACTTCCTCATCATCAGTTAACTCAATTGGAACTCTCTTAACATTAGGTTCTTCAACTGCAGGCCCATCATCTTCAACTGCAGACCCATCATCTTCAACTGCAGGCCCACCATCTTCAACACCATAAGCCTCATCAGACTCACCATCTTCATCTTGGGCTTCTTTATTTACAAGATACCCACTTATCCATTCTTCATAATCTATTCTCTCTTCTTCATCTTCACTATCAACATACTTAAAATATGGATCATCATCTGGATGACACTCACCCAGATTTTCATTTGGTAGGTTGACTTGGTCTTCAGCAACATAAGCATCTTCAACTATGCTAGCTTGAGTAGATGTTTGTTTCAAGAACTCTTTATCATCATCCACATGTTTCTTACCATTACTTACACTGTCTTGTTGATTGTTATCACAAACACTAGCTTGTGTATTTAAAATCTCACATTCATCATCAAACACTAGCCTTACAGGTCTTGTAACCTTGGACTTTCCCTTGTTCTTTCTAGCGCCTCTTCTAACCTTGGGCTCTTTCTAGTCATCACCTTAGCTTTAGAAACTAGAGTCTTTTGTTTACCACTACTTCCATACAAATCAATACCACTAATTCCAGACAAATCACCACCATCAAGTACAAATAAATATAAAGAAACATACCCTTGCTCATCTGCCACAGCATTTCTCCACATTTCAAAAAACAGATAATCATTCTTAAGTTGAACATTGTCCCATGTAACTATTGATGGAAGCAATACACCAATTCCCATCAATATAAACCTTAACATCTGCTAACTTATCAAAAGTAATAGTTTCACCATCAATATTATAACAATACAACAACTTTCCCTCATGCACCCCATTTGTGACAGACCGGATTTTTTTTTTTTGCTTTCAGTGGGTCGGATTTCGGCCCATTAGGTCAGCTCCAACTATCCGATACGCCACTCGAAAAAACGGGTTTTCAAATTCTTGGGACCAATTCAATTTTTCCAAACAAATGTTCATCGATTTAATCCAAATTGCTTTATAAGCATGTAACCATAACTTTTGTATTTCAAGGGTCATCGAATCCTACATATGATTTCCACTGTTTCATTATGAAGATATAATATCTCCTGCTCGAGTGGTCGGGTACCAGCCACCGTTACATCTAATGGTCTTCCGTTTGCCACTCGTAAGTGGGAGCTAGCAGGCGTGACAACACATACCGTTCCAGCGACGGGTGGGGATGATCAGTCCCGTTGTCTACCACCGTTCCAGAGACGGTCTTCCGGATAGCCACCTGTAGGTGAGAGCCCCAGTGGGCTTGGAAATTCACAGTACTAAGTCAAGATCAACCGACCATCCTTTACAAATGATATGAACTACTCAAGAAAGTTAGTAATCATTTCCAGATCAATGGTATGAACTGTCATTATAAACAATAACCATTCTTCTCAGATGATATGAATTGCCTTTAAATGGCAACAATCATCTCCAAGTCTCATTTGGTGGTATGAGTTAGTATCCAACAATCACCCTTCATTTCTTTATTAGATGATATGAACATCCTCGAAGAGGTTACAATCATCTCTCAAGGTAGTATGAACATCCAGTAGGCTAACTGCAACTACCTCTTACCAACAATATAAATTGCTAAGATTGCAATCATCTCCGAATAGATGGTATGAACTTCTTGGCAGTAACCAACTCTTTCCCGACGATATGAACAACCTTAAGCAGTTGTGCTGAACCGCAGAGCGGCTGCCTACGTACCCTCTCCGTTGCTCGAAGGGATCAAGCACGACTGTAGTTCATCATCCATTTATTTAGATAATATGAATTACCCTTAATGGTAGAAATTACCTCTTACAAGATGATATGAACTATCATATTTAGATAGAAATCATCATTTACGATAGATAGTATGAATTGCGTAGCAACAACTATCCCAGACTTATCACATCACCAGTGGTATTAATATTGCCAAACACCCTTGTTAAGCACATTTCTAAAAATACCATCGTGCCAAAGAACCAAACAACATTCAAGATGTAAGGATGAATTAAAAGCAGGGTAATTAATATAGATTTCCATAATAGGGAACATAATCTCAACTTAAATTTAGTATCAAGTATGCGAATAGGAAGGGCAAAATCCCATAATATAGACCAATAATCAGATTACACTTACATAATTAAGAACTCATTTTTACTAAGAGTGAAACAAACAAATGACACCGTTATGTAACTCTCATTTAGTGTTTATTAATCCGGCTACCCTGGACCTTAAAATGGGCGAACATTGCCGTCTTACTGGTCCATATTATGTTTACAAAATGAACATATGCGAGATGAGAACTTTCCAAAGGTTACACTACATCCTAAACTCATAAATATAAGCATCGTATACGAGTCCACCTATCTTAAATTTAGAATATCAAAACTTGGATGATTCATCTATCAATCTGTACCTGCCTGTACAAGACAGTAACAATTCCTTTTTCATTCTCAAATCCCTTCTACTACCAATCCAGCACACGGTTCCACTTAACATAAATCTGTGGATAACTTACCAGACTCCTTCATAGGATGTAGGTACCATGTACACTGATAATAATGAAAGAAATGGTTCACGTTCAAATACAAACACAAAGAGGTCAACAATAGTATACACCAATATTATAGTGCGCATAACAAATATTCTAACACCAATACAAACTGGACTACTAATCCAATTGCAACCATTAGCCGCTATTTAACCTAGACATACACTTAAAAGGCAAATAACACAATTATCTTAGTTACGTGCATAGCAAGTACAAACTCACCCATTTTGACGGCATTAGGCTCAAACCATAATAATGAAAGAAATGTGGGGGACAATCCATAATGTGGTTGATACCAAAACATAGATATCAGGAAACGTTTAGTCAAACCGAAAATGGCATAATGAGACAAATTAATTAACAAACACCTACAGAGACATTGCTATCAGACCCAACAAGAATGACAACAATATTATTGACATGCACAGATTTATCCATAGATACTACGCTATTTCGTCTAAATCGTCTATAAGGCATATAATTTGGAATTTCAAGAAATGACACTTCTTAACAATCAAATGAACTATCACTAATTTGCATTTTATACAAACTTTCATAGAAGAATAAACAACATAAAATTCACCAAGCACAGTATACAACGAGTACCTCCGGATAATTAACAAACCTTTGGATCAAGGTCCCTGTGAAGTAAAACAATAAGGTAACTAATCAAACTTCCAGTTATATATATAACTATCATTCATTCTTAGGCAGGTCCATGAGTACAATTATTCTAATTAGAACTACATTACAAAACAAACCACAGTAAGTATTTAAATTGCAAGATTATGTTTTTAGGACTACATTTCCCACATGGCATGAATTTAGGATTTTAAATAATTTCACACAACACCAAGCTGGTTCTAAACCAAGTAGGTTATCATCATTTCTCATGGAAGCAACTCAAACCAAAAAGTGGAACCCATTTAGATAACTCAGAATTTCAAAGGAATTTAGATACTCATCTTCATGGCTTAACCACATAGAAACAATATCCGTCAAGCTAGATTTTTAAACTATTGATGAATTTAAGAACCTAGATTCTAATCACATTCATACCAGCCATTCAAACATTAAACACGAATTTAATATTACAAACAAATCTGGGAGAAAATGCACCAAATCCAACATGACATACTACACTTAGTCACACAACGGTATATCAAAATAGCATAACATCCAGGTACAAAGGTAACCACAAAGTTCAACTGATCAGAATTATGAATGATGTTTTTATATAATGATATTGATCAAGTCAAATATATATATGCACCCATATGAACTAACTACAACATAACCAACATCCCATGGCTATAAATAAAATTCTGTTTTCAGATTTCAGTCACGCTTTGTCCAAGCTTTTTAGTAGTGAACGAAGTCTGATAGTCATGAAATTTCTACAGTATCTTTATGTCTTGATTTCACACAGCATAACCAAAAATCAGCACATTCTAACAGTTTATTACAGAATTATACACATTACAAGATGAGTGCATTCACTAAAATGAAACACAAAATTCAGCCACGGCTCTCCCACACTTTGGGGTACCTAAAACGATCAGATCTTCCTAAAAATTCTACTGCAAGTCATATACGTTGAAAAGAATAACATACTAAAATTTTATCTTAATTTGACAAACATACAGTGAGAAATTATATGAACAGTTGAGTGTCCAGGGTTTTAATCCTGCAAAACGCAGTCATAGATAGTGCAATCTTTGTAGTAGTAAACCTGACCTGATCTTCATAAAATTTTGATCGTATCATTATGACTTAATTAAGAAAACCATACTAAAATTTTATCATGTTCCAACGGCTGGATCTAAGGATATCAATAGAACAAGAACATAGAATTTTAGGGTTCACAAAGTTGAATTACAATCAAATCATGCACCTTCTTTCTTCAACACCGATGTAATACCAACCAATTGATAAATGTTTAGAAATTTAAATATTAAACCCAATTTTTTAGAACCCTAGAGATTCAATTCAAAACCCTAACACAATTTTGCACATATCAAATTGATTAAACAAGAATACATCAAACCCATACTTCGAATTGATTAAAGAGAACCATCAAAAAACAACTTATGATTACTTCAAGACAATTCTCAAACTAAAACAGAAAGAAGAGAAATCATTAACTTCCCATTTATGAACCAACCACAGCCGCAACTAGACGTGGTTGTACCTCCATAAAGCTTACAACTTTTCATAATTTTAGTCATGTTCTCTAAACACCAGAGAAAGAAAAGAAAGTAAAAAAAAAGAAAAGAGGAAGAAGTCCCTCGAGTGTTTCTCCCCCAAATATCCAACTCGTTTTCTTATTTTTATCGTTTATATTGAAAAAGCTCCAAAGTAACCTTAACCCATCCAAACTAGTGACACATGCAAGAGACGTGTTAATGTTGCATGACTCACGTTTTTGGCACCTAAAAACGGATTGCAGCTACCTATAGATACTAGTGCCACACATTAATACTTCTAAGGGATAACCTAAGAGTGTTAAAGGTCCTTGAGTATTGGAATTCAGGCACTCTAAGGGTTTCGCTAAGGCAGACTCTCTATTTAGGCACCAAGACTTGCCTAAAAATACTTGAATATTAGAGTTGTATACACTCTAAGTGAAGAATTCAGATAATGGGTTTAATTAAACCCGAGAAAAATGTTTGGGGTCTCACACCATTCTTCACCCTTAAACAAAAATCCAATTTCTTAATAACCCTGATGCAAGTAAAAAAACCCAAATTAGAGAAACCCCTAATTAAATTATAATTATATAAAAAGAAATCATTAAAAAACATGTAAACATACTAATTCTACATTCAATTGTAATTATAAACCATTATTTCAGTATTGGAAACCCTAATTTGTAATTTTCCCCAAATCAGAAAAAAAAACCTAATCATTACATAAGAAAAAAAAATCATTCAAAAGCATCTAAACTTATTAATACAACTTTCAATAGTAATTATAAACCTTAATTTCACCATTAGAAACCTTAATTTTTAATTTTTTCTAAATCAGAAAAAAAAAATTAAGCGCAATCGAAGCGTAATAAATCAAATTCAAATGAACGATTCAACAAAGCAAAGAAAATTAGAAATGAGTTTCATAAAACTTACGGTTTATGCTCCTCCATTCTTCGATTCTTTTTCGCATAGATTTCAGTCAGTTTTGTTCTTTGTTTCTCTGCTTTCTTCTCTTCTTCTTCACCTTGTTAATAAGAAACTCACAACCACACAAAACTTTTGATGATCTCGTCACCTTGATTCATCTCCATTCATCTTCTTCTCTGAATCTTCTCGCCTAGTTTCAGTCTCTTCTGTTTATGGTAAGATAGAGAAACGAAGAAGATGAGATCAATGTTAACAAGAGAGAACATGTGGTCACTTCTGGGTAAAACGTGGTCGAGATCTTGTCGTTCAAATTACACGTGTCGCAACACGAACAACAAATAAAGTGCAGGTAAAACAATAATTTTATATAATGTTGATATCTCATTTGAAGAGATATTGACCGATCAATATCACGATATTGACTACATAGATGGGAAATGTAACGGTGAAGCATTTTCCCATAAAAAAAAATTGACGGGGTATTTTTCCGACGGAGCGTGCCAATACGAGGCATTTTCCCAATTTTCCCATATGCAAATGGTTGTAGGTTGGTGTTTGTTGTAGAAGGATTCATTGTATTAAAGGTTGTATTAAGCTGTGATATTCATTGGTTTGATTGTGATTTGAATTGTAATTTCGATTGTTCAGGTTGTGATTGATTGTAGAGGTCTGAAGTTGTAATGGAGGAAAAGTTTTGGTTGTTAAGATTGTAATTTTTGGTTATGTTGATAGTGAATTTGATTGTTCTGATTGAGATTTTGATTGTTCAGGTTGTGTTTGAAATTGTTGCAGCGAAAAGAAGAAAACAGGTTGTTCTCACCATCAATGGTGGAAATAGTGGATCCCTGGATCGAAAAGGAAAGTTGAAGTTTCCCTACTGGTATCTGATACCATGTAAGATCTGGGAATTGTTAAGAGATTTATTGAAACATATCAAGATATTACAAATGAGGGAGAAGCTTATATATAGCTTCTATTACATGAATATGTTCTAACAGAAAGCATGAAAGAAAGGGAAGAAGATGAAGGAGGTGAAGACAGGCTGGAGATGAGCTGTCACGGATGAATAGATGATGAGCACGTGTAGACTAATACTGACTCAGCAAGGCACAGCCATACTTTCTCTAACAAGCGGAAAAAGAAAACAAAATCCAGATTCATTGCAGAGATATATCATCAAAACACCATGCTCAGAAATCAAAACCTAAGCTTGAGATCTCAATGAATGCATGTGGCAAGCATCGACACTGAGCAAAATCTTAACCATGCACCGTTTGATCTCGAAAAGATAGTCCCTTCTCCTCCCAATTCCTCTAAGCTTCTTTGATCACAGATGCAAGATCAGCCCTACTCCTAAGAAATTTAAGAACAAGAAATGTCCTCATTTTCCAGCCAAAAGTACTCATGGGGAGGAGGGATGATGTTCGGGGAGTTCTGGAGCAAATGAAGAGCTTTGATCCTTATAAAAGCACTTTGGTAGATTCAGAGCTTGTGTCAGCTCAAACATTCTTTCCATGAAACAAACTTTCTATAAAACACCTGCAGAAAAATCGAATACATGGTCAAATGTAGGAAAAGTATCTCCAAAGAATTATATTCTTACCGTCAGCAAACACCCCCTTGTGAGCTTCAAACTTCAATTAGAAGAATGAGCATGGGCCTTTAAGCTTACTTGATACAAGGTGTGAGATACTAGACGCCTTTAAGCTTACTTGATACAAGGTGTGAGATACTAGACGCCTTTAAGCTTACTTGATACAAGGTGTGACATACTAGACACAAACAATGTATTTGTAGCGGCTCCCCGTGTTAATGGTTTATAGTTGATGGGTGATGCTCTATGGATACACCTTCAAAAAGTTTAGGGCCAACCCAACGAAACCTTTGAAAGTAGACGCAGAAGCCGGGGAATGGTATGCCCGGCAGGGTTTATTAGCCAACTTGACAGATCTCCTGCAGGGTTGCAACTTAAGGTGAACATACTACAGTATTTCCTAGCTAAGCTGGATATCTTCTCGTCCCTTGACAAGCAAAACAAGAATCTTCATAACCAAGAATTCATTCGACGATAGACTACTCAAAATGTACCTTTTCTAGTTCTATAGAAACTAATGAAAACACAAAATAAGACAAGTAGAACAGCAAAAGGACAGTGGATCAGATCCCATTGACCAACCAAAATAGCATCAGTGATAACACTATAGCCTACGAAAATAGTAGGAGTAATGCTGGATTCATAGAGATATTTTCTTTTCCTAGTTTGTTGAAAAAGATTATCAATGCAGTTATACTATTGACTATAATAATTGTGCTGATCGAAGGCTTTTATTTTTTGGTACTCTTATTTGTTTAGATCAGGGTTATTAACATAGAATCTAAGCATCGGAGAATGAAAACATACGATGGATCATCCCTCGTGGATTCTTCACATCTATAACATTCTCTTACAAAGACTTGGGAAAAGTTTGAGGAAACTAGCATATTTGCTGAATCTCAAAAGTATTAGAGAAACGGAAAGGGTCATTCACAAACCACTAAACTGAGTATTAAAAAGCTAATAATTATTCAGTATCGAATTTAAATTTTAATAGGCAATATTAGTAAAGGTTTCATACCTGCAACTTTGTGTGAACACCCTGAGATCCATTGACTGTACTCATCCATTCTTATGATAGAGCTGGAAGCTGATGTGTCTCCCTCACCATAAGCCTTCATGTTTAGAGAGGTGATAATAGTTTAATTAGAATAACACTCAACAAGAAAGAAAAGTAAAAGGAAAAGGAAAGGGAATCCTCTGCAGGATGCACACTTTAAGATGCATACCCTTAGCAATTTCAGAGGTATCAGTGTGACTATTATTACTTCTCAGGCACACGCACATCTTGAGATTTTTCACTTCATGTAAACAACTGCACCTATGGGCCTGACATGATAAACGTAATTCAGTGATACATTAAGCCAACTGTAACTTCAGAAACTTATTTTGATGAAAACTTTACCTTAAGCCAGCTGCAGCACTTCTTAGACTAAGTTTTTTCCCAATATCATTGCTTAAGTTTGAGTTCCCATCAGCTCTAATTCCCTATACAGTCAGAATGCAATATTTATAAATTAAATACCTGAGGATTGGGCAAATCAAACAAACTATAACCATAACAGGAATCAATTTTCTACGTCAATCATTTAACAATTACAGACTAACATCAGGGATATGAGGGAGCGAAAGAGAGAACTATACCAAACATTCTCCATAGAAACCTCTGCCCAAATGAATTTTGAAAGGTTTATCCAATAACTTATTAGCAGCATTTTTGGAGAGATGAAATGTAAGCATTTCCCCTAGTAATTAAAGAAGTCGGATCAAGTTCCAATAGCTGTATATAAAGCATATTCAAGTTAATAAATAATCACATACATTACTATCCCATTACCAAAATGCAAAATCCCATTCAACGACCATATAAACAGAAAGTTAATCCAAGAAAGAAACTAAACCTGATCAAACATGTACGGATTAGTAATGCAATTCAACTTCCGCCGCTCTTCTTTCAAACTGATATTAAACGCTTTAATATCAGGTAAGTTCCATTTGTTCAGCTCACTATCTTCAATGTTCTTAAGTACCGTTTCAAT
Organism: Papaver californicum; assembly: GCA_023531435.1. NCBI lineage: Eukaryota > Viridiplantae > Streptophyta > Magnoliopsida > Ranunculales > Papaveraceae > Papaver > Papaver californicum. The sequence continues at coordinate 1,652,806 of JAJJMC010006776.1, read as the reverse complement.
ACGATCTCTATCTTCACTTCTAACAAGGGTTAATTCCATATCCAAGAGTTTGTTCTAGAAGTTATTATAAACAGCTCTGGAACTACTCTCTTGTACATTGATATTCAACTCTAAGTTATTTGGGCATTTCTCATCTGAAGGAATCTTGGACACCGCCAAATTATTGTGATCGAACACTATAACCCAAATTCAAACATAAATCATTATTCTAAGTATAAATACATCAAAAAAAAGAACGTAAAAACAAAACAATGATAAATTATAAACCCCATTTAGCTGTTAAATACCTTAGATAGTTCCGCAAGAATCCTTTAGGATCAACAAAATCAAGGAGATAACATGTATCAACAGCACCTCCGACATTCAAATCTTCAACCCTTACAATAAGAGGAATAAAGTCAAATTTAGAACCAAAATGTCAAAAATGGAAAGGAAATTGGGGGGTTTTGTTGTTATTTTAGAGGTTCAACTGAAGGGAAAGGAAAATTGAGATGAGGAATTTGAAGATGAGTATAGTAAAGATGAGCAAAGATAGCTGAATAAGAATCAGAATATGAAGGATTATTGTTAAGGATTAGATTAGGGGTGTTTTCAGCTGCTGTAATTAGGGATTTTAAAGATGTTTTTGATCTCAAACTTCTTCTACATTGATTGTAAATTGTTAATGATGATGATAGTGAGGATTTGGTACTACTACTATAAGTATATACCCTAAGAATTCTTGTAAAAAAGAGAGATGCCATGAATAAGTGAGAGGAGAAAATGACTTTGTTAATGAGATTGAGGATTTAGGCCGCTTCTTATTTTTCACAATAAAGCGTCCCACATTGATTTAGGTAACCCAGGAGCTTGATTCTCACCCTTGAGGTCAGCGGATCGAGTCTCCACTCTGCCAATTTTAGAACACCTTCCTCCAAATATCAAAAGATATGCAGGCTTGAGATCTCAGTGAGTCATTAAACTCCAGAGGCAAGCATCAGTACCGAACAAAATCTAAACCATCCCCCGTTTGATTCTGCACATATAGTCCCCTCTCCTAATTCCTTTTACAGCTTCTCTGATTGCAGATCCAAGATCAGTCCTATTCCTAAGGAATTCAACAGCAAGAAAAACATCCTCATTATCCTGCCAAACATCTGAAGAGCTCCGATATCTCTGAAATCACTTTGTAGATGCCATAGATCATGTCGACTTAAATAATCTTTCTCGGTTGATGGGCGAAATTGTAGGGATATACACCTTCAAAATTTTAGGGCCGACCCAGTGAAGCCTTTGAAAATTGACGTAAAAAGTGAATAATCTAAGTGTCAAGCTGATCTGCCAGGAAATGGAATAGCCAACTTGACAAATTCCTGCAGAGTTGCAACTTACGAAAAAATAGCCCATAGTTCTGCATGCCCTAGCTTCCAAGCGCAAGCTGGTTATCTACCATTAAAAAGGATCTTTTTACAAATGCAGATGAACACTATAACTTCAGTTCTGCTACATATCTAAACAACCAAGATCATTTTTTTCCTTGACAAGCAAAACCAGAATCTTGATAATCAAGGAATTTTTCCACAATTGAGTATTCAGATATCTTTTCTGATTCTATAGAAACTAAAAAAGAAAAATAAACTAATCCTACTTTTGTTCACAAGAAGACAACAAGTCAACAACAACTGCAAAAAAGACAGAGGACAGTTCTCGTTTACCAACCAAAACAACATCATCAACGTAAACGCTATTACTCATGAAAACAGTAGAACTAATGCTGGGTTCATAGAGATATTTTCTTTACTCAGTTTGACGAAAACAGTTATCAAAGAAGCTATATTACTGACAATAATAATTTTGCTGAAAGAAGGTTTTCAATCACTCATGCAGTTTGTTTAGTTCATGGATTATCTACAGATTCTAAGCATCAATGAACGAAAACACTTGATGGATCATCCCTCATAGGTTATTCACATCTATAATATTCTTGAGTCCTAAATAGACTTGGGAAAGTTTTGTGGAAACTAGCATATTTGCTGGAAAACAAAAGTACTTGTGAAATTGGAAGAGTTTTTCACAAACCACTAAATTCTGAAAGCACACTGTACAAAGAGCATGCATACAAAGGCTAATAATCATTCTCGTATTGTATTTTAAATTTTAGGAAGCAATGTGAGTAAAGGTTTCACACCTGACAAACTTTTAGGAAGCAATATGAATAAAGGAGCTGGAAGCTGATGTGCCTCCCCCGCCAAAAGCCTTCTTGGTTAACGGGGTGGCATTGGCAATAGTTAGATTAGACGAATATTCAACAAGAAAGAAAAGAAGACGGGAAAGGAATTCTTTGCAAGACTTGGTTCAAACTGATCGTTCAGGTCCTTCTTCAAACATTTGGTGTGCCTTAAACTCGTAAGGAAGAGATGAACTTGTTTTTGATTTCTAAGTCCCTTCCAAATCTCCTTCCCTGCATATTTGATTTAGATGCACACCAGGAATCTCACATTCATCGAACACCATTTATAACATTATACTTGTACGGCATCAGTTTTATTTCAAATGCAGCAACAAGTTCATCATTTCCTATTTTCTCGATATAAACTACCAAAAAACCATCAAACTCGTATTACAACTCGTACTCACTTCACCTAATCAAACTAGGGCTCTCAAATACCACTTTAATCTTCACCGTACATCTTCAAACATCAATGGCAGAAGACATCTTCTCTTCTTCCATGTTTTTTCGCTCAGGAACACTTCCCAAATCAGTGAATACTACTTCTTACAAACGGTCCTTCTCCATCTCGGTCTCAAATAAAACTCTTGACCCTTGGTTAGCAGCCACAAGAACCATGGCTAGGTCGACGGCAACTTGGAACAGATCTGGTCGCAGAAAAGAGGAAGAAGTAGAACCGGTGGCAGAAAAGAAACTCGATCTGTTGTGTTTTATTCAGGTGGCCCCGATTAGAAAGGTGGCTTGTTTTATCAATTTCCAATTAATATTCAGTGGCTGCCTCAAGTAAAGATGTATGGGTGCTCCAGTAATTCGTTTAGAACATAAATGGCTGCCTTGAGTAGATGGTGGCTGCCTCGAGTAATTCCATCTTTTTGGCACTATAAAGGTTCGTTGTTTGCTAACTTCGACTCCAACAATGCCTAAGCTTCCCAAACAATATATTTAGCTTCTTTTTCTTCTTTATAATCACATGACTTCCAAATACCTACAAAATACAAATCAAACGTAATATACAATAACACAAGAGAATTAATAAAAAATGGTACTATTTTTCCTTTTCTTATCTTTTCTCTCTACTCTTAGGTTTCCATGGTCTGTGAGCAACCTGTTTTCTATCTCTCTTATTTAGCTAGGGGGAGGGGCAGACGAATGGGGGATAGATTCCAACTGTTTATGGAAGATCCATGATGTGGTTATGAGGGAGTTTTCAATTTTCAATCTTGCGAGGAGTTATTTCAATTTGTTTATACGTAAAAAATAATAATCATTCTCTTATATCTGGTTCATTCATTCATTCATTCATCAATCCGATTAAATCACTAGGTCATACATTTAATTGCCTATCCTTACTCTATGGTTTCTATCATTCTATTAGTTTGATTCTTAGTATTTGTTATCAGTTCTTAACCCTCTCCCTTCTTTCAGTGTCTTTTCTATATCTCCTTAGTAATAATGTTAATGTCCCTAATCTTATATATATATACATCTGTTTATTATCTCTGAATTTTTAGATTTTTCCGGTCTCTGATTCTTATTTTTGTATTTCAGTCTAGCTTGTTTTTCAGGTAATCTCTCTTTGTTGGGATGTTTCTCTAAATTTTTCCTAAATCCATTCATTATAAGTTCATGTGCAACCTGGTTTTCCTCTTTCCTGGTTAATTCAACTCTCCTCATTCTTCTTTGTGATTTACTGCTAGGCCTTTTCGATATTCTAAGTGCTAAAGTTTCAAACATTCTTCTGGCTAGAATGGCAATCTATATAATTTCGGTAATAACGATCCACATCAATTAAAAATTTTCTATTTAAAATTAACAAAAGAAAAGTTCATCCATATGACTAATTCTCATAATAGACAAAGATCACATAATATACTTTAACAAAATATTAACATACTAGTTAATTAGTCCAGAAGACTAAACTTGTTCAGGTTCTTAAAACTAAAATTTAAACAAAAAGTAAATAAACAAAATAGTCATTTTAAACATAACCGGCCGTATAAGTGTTCATTGAACTATGAAAAATTGGGGTTTATTTCCTTCTTTACCTTTCCTTTTACCCTTGGGATGCCCTTCTCTGATTAGGCAGGTACTGAGCGGCCTTTTCATCCACGTAGGCATAGTCAAACCCTCGAGAAAATTCCTCTTTCAGGACTGGAATCTCTATTGGCCCCAGATGTTCTAGCTTCACTTGAATCTTTTTACAATTGGTCGTCTGAGTATCTTCTTTTGTTCAGGAGAAAAGATTACAGAATGCTAACATTTTTCCTTGTTTGGGATGAAAAAATCCTCCATGCCACAATAAGGACACAAATAATAGTGGATACGATGTAATTGCTCTTCCTGACATCATATAAACTTAGTCGATGTAATATCTGCATCTCTTGGAATATGTTGATGATTGCAAGCCATTCTTAGTGTTGTGATTTCTTCCACTGTTATTTTCTGAAATGAACTTAATCTATTCAGTTTCTTCGCTTTAAGTTTAATACTTCTTGCTCTGACTTTATATTAACTCCCTGCCTACCATTTTAGATGCCTCATTTATATCCCTTGGTTTTAAATTCCATCTTTTCATTACCTAATCATTTTTTTTTCAAATATTAACTACACAAGTCCTAATTAAAAGCCTGGTCGGCCTTAGGTAAAGAGAGGTAAAAGTAAAATAAGAAAGAAGAGTAAGGGATATGAGTAGTCCAATGTCTTAACGTCACTCCTCGGGACATCAACTACAAAGGCAAGACCCACATATCAGAGAAGCCGCGGAATCAGTCACAAGATCAGTCCAATCATTCCACTTCACTCCTTCACAGATGCTTTGGGCGAAATGCGGTCAAATGAGAGTGGTAAGGTTTCATCTCTTTATGATCTCGGTTTGGTGTAATTGTTAACTTAGAAGGAAGACATAGAAGCTTAGGATCCAACATTGTTAAAATAAAAATTGAACTCTCTACAACTCTAATTAGTAGAATAAGTCTATAGATAACATATCTTCTTTGCGGAGTCCTTCTAAGTAAATTGACTTGAATCTTAGAATTTTATTCAAATTTTAGTACCTTCTCCCGAAACATAGTATTGTCAATTCTAAGTCAGTTCTAACTATGTTTCATTCATTAGACCTCGTATTTTTATGAAATGTCTTATGTTTCTTAACTTTTTTCATATTTTCCTATTAATCTGTCTAATCCTTATTGGTGGCTCTTCGCTCTATGCTTATATCACTGCATTATTTTCTATCCTCTTTCTCACGAGTCTTATTTAGGAACTAGTCCTTATTTTTTTTATTTCTAAAGTACGTAGCCATATATTACCTCATTTTAATTTAAATTGAACCATTCATGCATCATACTAGAATTTTAACACCATTCTTCTTAGTCTCTTCTCATATCATCTATATTTTCTGCTTCAATGTCTATAGAGGATGTGCTTTATAAGCACCTTAGTGACTTATGTTTAGCTCAACGTTTTGCAAACCATATGCATGTGGGCATTCTGCCAACTCCATTAGAATTTGTGAGAGATTTCAGAATAAAAAACTATAATATTCAAACTAGGATTTTCCCAATCATTGTCTTTAGACCTTGGGAGATCAGAGGATCTCTTACTAATTTTTGGGGTCTTAATATTTCTTTTCAGATCAGAGAAGTTGATCCAAATCTGTTCATTATTTATTTCCTCTCTTTTGATGAGTTTTTATGGGTAACTAATAATGGCCCTTGGTATCCTATTGGGAACATAATTGCAACAACTAAAGTTTATCCGGGAATGTAAATTTCCACTGACTTGGTTAAGGAATCTCCTTTTTGGGCGAACATTCTAAATATTGAGCATGAACACAGAAGTCAGGAAATTATAGTATTAATAGCAAGTAATCTAGGAAGGGTTAGCAGAGTTTGCACTGGTTCAGAAGCATCCAATTCTAGTTTTCACCCAAGGGTTCTGGCATGGTTGAATATAGAAAAACCCCTGATAGATAAGTTGTTAGTGAAAGTGGTTAATTACCCTGTAACTAATTTTTTTTATCAATTATCTAAACTTACCATCTCAGTATTGTTCTCATTGCCTGGGGCTTAATCATAAAAAGGATAAGTGTGCTTTAAGACAAAGAAGAGCTTTAGAGGATATATATGATATTTATGTAGATTCTTCCTTTCCATGCAATGACCTACACTTGATTAATGATGTGCAAGTGAAAATATAGGAGCCAAAGGATAACTTCGACTACAAAGGAAACCTGAACTTGATTGATTCATATATAAATATACTAGGGGTCCACGAAAATTTCCATCAATTATTTGGATCAAATTTTTCTATTGATGGGTCTGACATGGTAGTTAATGTTGATATCAAATCTGAAATACATAAACTTCATATTTCCGAATCTGAAATGCCTTTAGTTAATGATTTAGTGCTAGGAAAAAGAACTTTTCCATTCAATTTGCCTGAAAGCTTCCATCTCTTTCCAATTCTGAGCAATGAACCGATTCATGATAATAACTGATACGGGCATAATTTTTACATATATACCTTTAATTTGTATTTGTTAGTACTTGATTTTGTACTAATATTTTTATGGTTTTATTAGGTGATATGCGTAAAATCCGAAGTTTCGAACAAATATGGCTAAACGTGCTAAATTACCAGTGGAATTCACCTGCTTATCTATTTGGACCGTAACTATACGTCTGCCCGATTATATTTATCTGGAGGGTATGTAATTATGGTGAGAGTAGGCTGGATCAACATCTAAAGAAAGAAAGAGAGACAAATTTGGACATGGTATAAAAACCTGAGTTTGAACGGACATTGTGAAAAAGTGAGACTGACAAGAGTTATTGGCTGGGAAATGTGTGATGTTTCTTGGGAATAACAAATGAGTGGACTTGGATAATAGTTGGTTATTGGTGAAGTGTTGGATGAGACGTGATAAGAAAAGAAAATAAAAATGAAAGAAGGAGTTGGTGTTGATGTGGTAAGAATGAATAGAAGTGAGACAGAAGTTATCGATGGTGTGAAGTAAAAAGTCATCAATTTTTAGGTATTAGTGGGGAACAACTTTGGAGTTTAAAAAGGGAAAAGATACAAAGTCTTCTCACAGATCAGTTTGACCAAGGTTAGATGAAGGCATTGAAGGACATTTAGAAAATGCACGTGAAACCGAGGGAGAAAAAGTCTGCACGTGGGATAGAGGAAAATGATTAGGTGTTGGGTATAAGAATTGGTTTAGACGGAAAGAGAAAGGGAGAGGAGGATTGGAGACTTCAATGAGAGAGAGAACCTAGGGGAGAGAGAGGTTAGTTTTCTCTTTTGGGGGAGAGAGGCTGGTGGAGGTATCGAGTAGGGGGAGTTGCGGCTGACAGTGGAGAGAGGTGAGAAAAAGAAGATTGATTGATAGAAACAAGACAGAAAGGGTTGAGGGTGTGACGGTGGTGTTTGGCGTGAGAACAGAGAAGGTGGAGTCAGTTTTCTGGTTCTGGACAGAGAAGAAAGTTGGGGTTTGGCGGTTGTTGGTTGTTGGCTGGTATTGATACCGGGACAGAGAAGAAAAGACGAAAAACCAGAAGTTGAAGAGATATTAAAAAGGGTTTAATCTTTTCCCTCTCTACTTTTGTTATATCTTTTTATGGGTTTTAAGAAATCCATCTCCATGTTTTGCTAGATTTTGTGACTAGGGTTTCGGGTAGAAACCAAATTTGATTATGAAAAACTCATAAATAAATGGTTTAAATATTTAGTAATTTATCTTCATTGTTAGCTTGATTAATTATTGCATAAATAGTGGAATTGATCATATATGCTTTCCGTTTGATATGTCGTTCTGGGATTAGATTCTTTGATGGTGTATGCTTACAAATTGATATTTGATTCTTTGAAACTATATATTGGTTAGATAGCTCTACTGATTGTTTATACTTTTAAATTGATATGCCATGCTTAGCAACATTTTATGGGATATAATTTCGATTGATAAGCAATTCTTTAGAAATGTCAACTTGGAAGCGAAGGAAATTACAGTGGTGAAACGATTATTTTAGAGATTAGATGTGAGTTCTATATATCAAATTGATGAAAACCGAAAACCCTAGTGCCCTCTCTACTTGATCACATTATATATTTTAGCTAGTTTATTTCATTATTTTCTCGTTCATAAGCATTTCCAAAAATACAAAAATCTAAAAGATATTGTTTCTGGTTAGTTTATTAAAAATATTGATTGCAGTATTGTCCCTGCTCCCTGTGGGTTCGACCCGTACTTGTCGTTGTTTGTATTGTAGACATCATGCGATTGCGGTCATTATAAATTGGTTCTCAGAAACCTATCAATAACCCAGTTTCTCATCAAGTAAGTGATGCATTCTGTTTTCCCTATACGGGTTCATTTCCGGTTACGGGTCTCCTTCAAGATATCTCAAATCCAGTTCTGAACAGAACCAATTCATCTCCAATTCTTGGAAGAAGGCTTTTATTTTCATCCTATGAAAATAAAAGGATTCTTTTGAATCCCCTAATTCTTCATCCCATATCTCATTTCAGTGTCATTCCTCCCATGCAATTCTTTCATCCCCTCCCCACGGATTTAAGTTATCTCCCTTTGATCCTCAGTCCATAGAACCGGAACATGCATTTAGAATCTCAATACCATCATTTTTGGATTCATCCCATTCCGGCAATAATAACTCCTCAGCAACTCTTCTCGATAAAACTCTCCAAATAGACCAGTATGGATACAACCTTAAAGAACATCAATCGAAAGCGGAAATATTCCTCCCTCTATCGTTCTCCTTATCTCCATCCCCAGAGCGGCAGGAAGAAACACAAGTTTTTATCCCTATCCTTTCTAATCAGCTCAATTTTTTGATTAAATCATAATTCTTTTATAATTTCTACAATTATATATTATTTGCCTTAGACATTTGGCTTTAGGGGTCTACTTTCACTTAATCATCTACATTAGCCTTCCATGCTTCTAGTCTAACATAACACTTTAATTTAGTTTAGCTCATTTTTTTTTAATATTAGTCAATTGCTCTGTTTTCTTTTAGATTTTTACTCCTATGGTATAATGAAACTAATTGCTTGGAATGTTCAAGGATGTGGAAATCCTTTTACTCAAAACCATTTATCTCAAATAATAAATTAGGAAAGATCTGAAATCCCATTCCTTTCTGAAACTAAGTCTCAAATGACCCCAATGAAATCTCTGCTAGCCTCTTTCCCTAATACTCACATAGTTTACCCAATATGCCTAGCAGGGGGCCTAGCAATTGCTTGGGTAGACGACTTTCACTTTGATATAGTTCAATGTAATATTAACATGATAAACATTATAATCCGGACAAATTTAAGTCTAAACAATGGGTTCTTACCTGTTTTTATGGTAGTCCTTATCCTCATAATAAGAATATAGCCTGAGATTTCATAGGAAAGATAGATGAGCAAGTAAATAGAACATGGATGCCTTGGGTACTATTAGGGGACATGAATATAATTTTTGACCAATTTGAAAAGGAAGGGGGTTTACCTTTTAACTTCAAGGATTGTGATTACTATCACAACATCTTGCAAAAGGCAAGCCTTTTCGACTTAGTTTTTTCTGGCTATGAATTTACTTAGAATAATCATATAAAAGGACTAGCTAATATTCATGAAAGATTAAATAAAACATTTTCTAATGTAGCATGAAATCTACAATTTCCTAAAGCTAAGGTCAAACATTTAATAGCAGCTGACTCTGACCATAACCCGATTCTTTATCATTAGATAGGGACTATGAAATATTAGAAGGGACCTTTAAATATTATGATATCTTAGACAAGGAGTCCTCTTGTGTCCAAATTATCAAAGAGTCTTGGAGCCACAAAATTTTAGATAACCTTTGTGACAGATCGGAATTTTTTTGCTTCCAATGGGTCGGGTTTCGGTCCATTAGGCCAGCTCCAACTTCCCGATTCGCCACTCGAGATACCGGGATTTCAAATTATTCGGACCAATTCGATTTTTTACCAAGCAAATGTTCATTCATTTATTCCAAATTGCTTTATAAGCATGTAACCAAACTTTTATATTTCAAGGGTTATCGAATCCCACATATGATTCCTATCGTTTTGTTGTGAAGATACAATATCTCCTGCCAGCCTACCGTACCGCACGGTCTTACACTCGTGAGTGGGATCCTGACAACACACACCGTGTCGCACGGGTGAGGGGGTGATCAGTCCCAATGCCAAGGGTAGTGGTTTACCAGCCACTGTTCCGAACGGATTTTCTGGAAAACTCACAGAACTAGGTCAAGCTCAACCGACTATCTTTTCAAATGATATGAACTACTCAAAAGAGTTAGTAATCATTTCTAGATGGATGGTATGAACTGCCATTATAGGCAATAACCATCCCTTCTCAGATGATATGAATTACCTGGAATGGTAATAATCATCTCTATCACATGTGTCAGACAAATGATATGAATTACCTAGTATGGTAATAATCATCTCTTATCGCACGTTTTGTACATTTATTAGATGATATGAATTACCTTGGATGGTAATAATCATTCACTAAGTAGTATGAACAACCAGTAATTGGACTGCAACTACCTCGAGAAGATTGCAATCATCTCCAAATAAATGGTATGAACTGCCGCGCAACAACTAACACTTTTAGATGATATGAACAATCTCGTGCTGAAACGCAGAGCGGCTGCCTACGTACCCTCTCCGTAGCTCGAAGGGATCAAGCACGACCGTAGTTCGTCTTTTACGACGGATAATATGAACTGCTTTTTGTATCAGTAACTATCTCTAGTGTTGGATAGTATGAATTGCATAGCAACAACTATCCCAAATTCATCATATCAGTAACATCTACCTTAGCACCTACCAATTAATGGCAAGATACCAACATCTATACTTGTACTTGTACCTGCACCTGCCATTCAAAAAAAAAAAAGACCACATCTATGTTGTATACCAATCCAAGCCATTAAAGTATTTAGAACATTCTGCATTCTAACAAATAGACATTCAATTCACGAGCAATAACATATATTCACTATCCACTGTGTACAACTAAATTATATGTCAAGATAAGCAAAAGATAATAAGTGACATGTGAGAAAACATGAAGAATATACCCAAAAGAATTTATCTTACTCACATAAGTTGTTGTTCCGTCAGTCATTTTGCATATGGTTTTATATTACTAAAACCATGGTTCCATAAGTATGTTAATCAACCAGTATACACAAAATTAAAGCATACCATGGCTATGAGACCACATAAATAGTCTAACACAAACGTTTAGTCCAAACCCATCGCAAAATTGTCCATAAAACCTTTAACTATAAATGAAGTAAAATATACATTGCAAGTCGTAAAAGTAAGTGTATACAAAACACAACTTCGAAACTAAACTTCTACTGTCAGTGTGAGCATAATATGAGAACAACCATATTTAACTGCAAGGAAAACAAGCACATTAATATGTTATTCATCTTTGTATCAGCAGATAAAATGCTCAATACGGGGTCAAATCATTCATGACAGCACACTTGCGGACTTAAGTAGAATGCAGAATAACAGTTCCTAGAATAGGTATAAGTCACCATCTATAATTTGTAATGAAACACTAAATATCAATTCTGAAACCTTGTCCAGAGGACTGTATTTCATTAGAAGAGACCTTAAGATAATTTTATTTCTAAGAGGGTCGAAACTCCTCCGAACATGTCTGACAGAAAACCAAATTCCCCAGTTTTGCAGCTTCGAGTGACTATATTGTAAAATTCCTATAGACTTCGTTACTTAACGGAATTCAACAAACAATATCTCGATGGAAACTAGAGAAGTCCATCTACAACTTCTTAGAAGACTACAAGGGCTAGTTCAGAGTCTAAGTGCACCATAAAAGCCCTGCAAAACAGTGACACGAACCATTTTCCAGGAAATTCAGTCTCACTGGTCCATACATTCCATGGTATAATTTCCAAACTACAAATCTAAACGCCATGCCCTTTTACACAAGTATAGAGGACACTGAAATAAACACTTTTTGTGAAGAAACGTTTGGCTAAATCTTCACTGGCATTCATTGAAAAATAATGTTGTTTGTACAACGTCCAACAATAAAATTGAACACTACCATCATGGAGTAAAATGGCATTTTCTTGTTTAATCAATTCATAATAAAGGGAAAAACAGATTAAACTAAATATTAAGTTCACATTCTTCAAAAGAGGTAAGCACAGATTATACGGATCAGTAAAGTCACTTAGTTAGATAATCAACCAATATCTAACGTTCCCTAATGACAAATCTCTGATAATATAATTATAGCTCATGAAATCATCCACTATTTTAAAAAGAAAAAAAATCAAATCTGGGGGGCTCGGAATAAAAATAAACATGTCTAAGGATTTTGACAAAGTTAACTGAGATTTTCTCCTCTCTTTCCTGAATGCATTTAGGTTCAATCCTAAGTTTTGTAACCTTATAAAGCAATGCATCTCAACCTCTTTTATTGCAGTCATGCTGAATGGCTCTCCTGATGACTCTTTTAAACCTTCTAGATATTTAAAACAGGGAGACTCATTATCTCCTTACCTTTTCTTAATATGTATGAAGATCTTTTCTAGATTACTTCTTAATCAAGAAAATAATAAACTTATTCATGGGTCAAATTAACTCCTAAAAATAATCTTATTTCTCATCTGTTCTTTGCGGATGACTGCCTATTTTTTGTTAGAGTTGATCTAAATGAATGTATGAATCTTCTTAATACTACAAAAATCTTTAGTAAAGCTTCAGGCCAACTTATTAACTTTGACAAATCAATATTTTCTTTTTAGTAAGAAGGTCCATCCAAAACACCAAAAAATGATGTCAAAACTTTTAAAAATAAAAAAGATAGATCTAAAAGATTCTTACTTATGGCTCCCTATTCATAGATAAATCCAAGATAACCTTTGAATCAATAATAGAGAAAATGGAGCAAAAAACTCAAGGATGGAAAAGCAAAGTTCTACCTCAACCTAGTAAAATGGTCGTCAATAAGTCTGTCTTGGCTAGTATGATGATGTGTGTCGCATCACGTAAAAATTATTTACTACTTTCTCACTACTTAAGATTTAAAATGAAGCAAGGGTAAGAAAGGATCGTTCCCAGAGATAGGTCTAGGTTGTTATATTGTTTTGAAATCTTATGTAAAAGGGGGGATTTTTCAGATTCAACAAAAGTAATTAAACTAACTAAGAAAGCTAAGAAATTGTAGAAAAGAATCAAATAGTTGAAAATATTGGTCAAGGTTTCGTTTTCATTCACAAAACATGTTGTCGTACTAATAATTAGAATTGATATTTAATCTCGTTTTATCAAAATCCCTAGAATACCTTGATCGCAAGAATATCCTGCAAATTTCCTCAAAAATCATTAACAAACACATTAAAAAGATGCAAATATAAATTCTACCAAGAGAACAACCTAACGTGTAAAAAGCCCTAATCAAGTTTAATTTCCGAGGAGCATTAAGATTCATGAAATTGGACTAATCAATGCAATTGAACGTGGAAAGCGCACTAATTCAATTTAACAAAGGTCATGATTCACATGTGAGTATTAGGATGCATCACTACAAGCAATAACAACACCAAGCTACTTGTATTCAAGGAGTATCACTTTTGCGCACAATAAACGCTAAATTAGCTTTAGATATGAATGTGAGTTCAATCAATTTGCAACTTAAATAAACAAATAATCAATCATGAGATATTTGTAGTGAAACATGAACGATAATATTGAGACAAAACTAATTTATTGTTCATAAAATCATGTATTGTAAAATTCAACTAATCCCTAACCAATAAAAGAAAATTAGATACTCATAATAATTGGAGTTCACAAAATTGAATTAAAGAAATAAATTGCAAACCCTAGATGTCGAGAAATCTTTCCCGCGCAAACCTACAAAAAGAAATAGAAGAAGTGAGAAAAGAACTAGGTAAAAACTAGATATCTCTCGCTCTTGTTGATATTGCTCTTATATAGCTTTCTACCTTATCGAATCCCTTTTGGAATAGAACTCTCTTTTCTATTATAACTCAAACTCTCAATTTCTTAATCTAGGTTAGGTTTCCATAATTAATTCAAGTCCATATACCCTTTGTAAGCCCAAATCAGATCCATACAATAGAGCCCACTCTAACTCAAAGGCCCAAAACATCATCCTCAAGTTTCAGTTCAGACTCATAGGAGCATTTTATCAAGCACATTACATGCATCTCCTGCTGTAACAACTTGTTCACGGCCATTAAATCCATGTTGCTTTCTTGCATCTTCTCGGTAGAACACATCTGTTCTTCTCTGGTTGTACAACAGCATCAACCCATTCTTTGTTTCATTCACTACAAGAACCCATCACCGAAATCAGCTGAAGCTCTATAATACAACCAATCTTCGCCATTCCCTCTAATTTCACGGCCAAGAACTTAACATATTACCTCCATGTTCTTCTCTTGCTTCCAAAACTAAATCCATTCTTTCATCTTCAATTTCTGCTCAAACCCAGTAAAGACCTAGTTCTCCATTCGTCACCACCAACAGACCCATCCCTCAAATTACACCCATCTTCACGGCAACAGCTTCAACTGGCAACAACACCCACATACCACTTCTAAATCTGCATTAAAATCGAATTCAACCTAAACCCATTCTTTATAATCAATCCAGGACCCTCAAATTGCACGACAGCAACACCATCTTCATCCACTAACTTTCCGGCCACAAAATCTTTCGAATCATCTCTCAGAACCCATTCAACACTTGAACCACTCAGCCCATCAACTCACAGCCTAATTTCCATCCATCAAACACAAAATCCATCCTTCCTATCTATCTCCTTCAATTCCATGAACAACCAGTCAATTCTTGGATACCATCTTCTCACCAAACTCGAACTCAAACATTCAGCAAATCCATCTTCTTTCTCTCGGACCACAGAAACATCTTCTCAGACCCTTCTTCTAGCTTCTAAATCAAATCCATTGTTGCCTTCTCCTCGCTCACTAATAAACACCCACACTCACTCTTCTTACCATCTATATCTCGGTTGAAAGCTTTGTGTTTACTATGTCCAACAGACTTGGGCTCGCCTATAGCTAAAACACGGACCTGAAATTGGAGCAATTCGACCTAGATTTAGTTTTAGGTTATGAAATACCTAGACACCCCAGACTTGGCTGCCCCAGAGTAATTCGTTGTTTGCTTTGTAAGATCGGATGCCCCCTAGTAATTTCTGTTTTACACATAAGTGAGGCTTGTGTGCTTTTAGCTTTGCGCCCATTAACACCCAAAGTTGACAAGCGATGCCTTGAGCCTTTAATTCTCTTCTTTTGCTTCATGTGACTCCAAAATCCCTATAAAACTCAAAACAAACATAAAATATACCAAATACAAGAGAAATAACTTAGAAAATCATAAGAAATTGGTATTTAAATAATGTAATTTAGGCGCTTATCATATGCCAACTTTCCAAATGGGGTGCTTTGTACTACCAAAAAAATAACTAATAAAATTAATGCAATTCAGAGAGACTTTTGGTGGGGTAAAGAACCAAACTCTAAAGGTTACTATCCCAAAGCGTGGACCTGTCTTAGTAAACCAATCCAAAAAGGGGGATTAGGATTTAGAGATGCCCACAAAACCAATCTAGATATGATAGCTAAAATGACATTGAAACTTCTAACTGAACACAATTCTTTATGGGCTTCCCAACTAAAACAAAAAAAATCTGCCTTAAGAGTGAAGACTTCCTCCTCCAACTCATGGATATGGAAATGTATCAGTAAAGGAATTAGACTAATAGAACAACATAATATTTGGGAAGTAAGATATGGCAAAAATATTCACATTTGGGAAGACAAATGGGTAGAGGTCTAGATAACCTTCTTCAATTTCGTAATAACAATAATAATTTCTTAACACTTGTGGCAGATATCATAGATCCTGTCACTGAAAAGTGGAATATTGCTATGATTTTCTCTCTTTTTCCAACCCATATTGCAGAAAGAATCTGTAAGAGCATGGTTTTCCCATATGACATTGAAACACCTAAACATGATAATTAAGATGGCTCTTAACTGTTTCTGGAGAGTCCACTGTCAAATCTATGTATGCTAAACTTAATGAGAATGGGATTAACTCTAATAACTTTAATCTCTCGGAAATTATTTGGAAAGACATCTTGGATCTAGATGTTTCTCAAAGAGCCTGGAAATGCTTGCAGAATGCTCTTTCAATAAATCATAAGCTATCTAAAATAATTAGAGATATTTCCCCAAAACGTTCTTTTGGATGTGATTCTGAAGAAATTCTAGAACACTTGTTTTTCCATTGTGACTTTGCTAAATCAATATGGGCTTTACAGCCTAGTCATGTTCAGTTCTCTTTTGATAATTCTGCCTCATTCTTAGGCATATGTAGTTCATGGATAGAAAAACCCAGTACAACAATTCTTACAGAATTATTTCTAATAAAAATATGGTTCATCTGGAAAGAGAGGTGCAATAGAGACTTTCAAGGAAAACAGAGTACACCAGCACAAACAACTTTAGGAATTCAGAGACATATAACCTTTTGGAAGAAGAAAGATCCAACCCAGAACAAAAAATGCATCCCAAAACAAAAACCACCTAAATAACAAGAGGATTGGAACTTACCCGAGAAAAAACAATTTAAAATTAATGTTGATGCAGAATGGATATCTAAAGATAAACCATCTGGTTTTGTGATAATCCTTAGAAATGATGCAGGTGAATTTGAACAAGGACGAGCAGGACCATCCTCAACAGCTGAACTAGAAGAAGCAAAGGCATTAGGATTTCTTCAAGCAGCTCAGTGGGCAAAGGAGAAAAACATCAACAATTTCAGCATATAAGGAGACTGCAAGAATATTTTTGATTATCTAAATTAGAACCAATCTCTGATTTCTTGGCAGAGTGATGCAATTTTGAAGGAAGTAAGACGAATCATTAGCTCTTGTCATACTTTTTTTGGTTTTAATTTTGTACCAAGGTCGGGAAATAGCTCATCACACATTCTTGTTAAAAAAACTAAATCTTTTAATTGTAATTTGGATTAGGAACTTATCCCTCTATCTTGTATTGAACATTTCTTAGAAGTAGATAAATCTAATGCTAAGAAGAGTCTTCATGCTTCCACAATAGATTGCTCTACTACAATTGTAAGAGGGGTTTCTAACTCCCGAAGTTAGTGCTTTTAATGAAATTCCAATTTGCAAATAATAATAAAATGTGTTTTATCCTTTAGGCTCCTATCATGAATACATGCTCTTCTAATTCACGAATTAAACAAACAAGCAACCAATCATACATGACATTATAAACGGTAGAACATAAACGATATTAAAGAGATTATGAATATATGAGAATGAATACTTCAATTAATAAACATATTTTCAAACTTCGGGTTACATATCCAACCAATAAGGAAGGTTTAGTTACTCATGGATTTCTCAATATCCATGAAAAATATACAAGAAATAAAGTAAGCAAAACCCTAGAGATCGTGATGATTAATCACAACTCTAAGCCCTGGATTCTTATTATCATTGTTTTTGTAGCATTTTTGTACACTTTTCTAGAGTCTAGAGGGTCTTCTTGTATTGTATTCACGGTATCCAGGGCTTATAATTATTTCGGGATCGGGAAAACTCAATTTAAAAGACAAAACGCGTCGAAACATATCCCAAGCAGTGTGAGGTTCGGCTAGGACCTTTCGCACACTTTTTAGCTGAAGTTCTATCTGTATTCTCTTATAAAAACTTGATTTTCAGCATGTAAGTTCGGGTAGGTCAAAATGGTGAGGTTCCTAATCGAACTTATATATGTGCACTAAGTCCTTCAATCCCGTCTTCCCATAACTTCTTCGTCCGATGTCGGAATGACCTCATTCTTCCGTGGTTGGATTATTCTTTCA
Source organism: Papaver californicum (assembly GCA_023531435.1). Lineage (NCBI taxonomy): Eukaryota > Viridiplantae > Streptophyta > Magnoliopsida > Ranunculales > Papaveraceae > Papaver > Papaver californicum. The sequence goes on along the minus strand of JAJJMC010006776.1, from coordinate 1,634,614 downwards.
ATTATCTTAAATTTATAGGTGAAGCCGTTTGGGTTCTTACATATTACGTTTCGTATTTTATCTTTCTTCAATTGTTTCACTTCACTTTCTTGTTTATTTTATGTCGCAACAAACTTCTTTCTTATGTTTGGTTGAATCCACTTTAGAACTCCTAAAAACCCAAAAATAAACAAAATCAAAGTATAAGGATATGAAACTAACAAGAAAGCAATAGATTAGAGTATCAAACTAGTGAAAGTAATGAACCAATCAGTTTTCATATTTATCTCATCTTAAACGAACATATACTCAACATAGGTTGTATGAAGAGATACCTCAAAACCTCCCATCAATTATGTACGATTAGTTTTCTATGCTAAGATACAATTCAGAGAATAAGATTGCTCTACCATGGTACCTTGGTGGCCTGACTGGAGATATTTTGAATAAGAAATGAGAGTTTATAAAAAATAACATTTATGCATCAATACAAAGAAGACTCAACATGATATTATGCGAGAAGCGTAGCATCCAGTTGATAGGTGCATAATTTACATGTTTTGAATGTCAATTCCATAATTGTTTTAGTTATTTCTTTCATTTTACCTTGTGTTGCTATTTTTTTCTATTTTGTTTCTCATTTAGGACGATTCAACCAAAAGAAGTGGAAATGGCTTTAAAAGTGCTACGAAAGTGAAGTGCTACAAGTGAAGAAAATTAAAGAAAATTTAAACTTATTTAATCCAGGAATTCTTCTCACCATCTTGAATCTAAATGAATGACGAAGCTAACGCAAAAAGAATGAGGTTATTCTGAGTTCGTATGAAGAAGTTATGAGCAAAACCGTGAAACCAATTTGGATTTGGTTTTTGGTTGGTCTTATTGGGTCTGGCGGGAAGAGAAAGAAGGGATGCGTTTTGGGCTTGCCTTTGACGTGAAAATTAGGATTTTTGTTGGTTTTTGAGGAGGCCAAGTCTCCTGATTGAATAAGGATCAAAATGAGGTGAAAGAGTTTAGTGAGATTATGTTTCCTAGTTGGATAGACATCAAGAGGAAGTTATCAAAGTCTATATAAAGTGGAGCCTAGATACAATTTTCTACACAACTTCTCCACTGAAAAGAGACCGAATTTTGGTTTACCCCTTGAAATGAGGGAACTAGGATATTTTCTCTTATTCTTCTCCTTTATTATTTTCTTCTATATTTTTCATGGTTTATAATAAACCCATGAGTAGATGGATCTTCTACTGGTTGGAGATGTAATTGGAAGTTCTAAACATGGGAATCAATCTGGTTGGTTAGTTTTAATTATTATTATCTATTTTATTGTTCATGTTTTACTACATATAACAATTATGTGATTGTGTTAATGTATTATGATTAGTTATTTGATATGTTTAAAATCGTGAATTAAATATCCTTAATAACTTATCTATAGCTAATTAGGAATCTTAGGTAATTTTATCTAGAAACCCTAATAACTGGTAGTAATTTGTGATCACTAGCGGTGCGAATCGTGAAGGAAGTCATAAGTAAAACTTGGACTAGGTTGAATATGCCACGATTGTGCGATCTAGTGCCGATAAATAACTCGTCTCACAAATTTTTATGCTTTCCTCAAGTTGAATCTCTTAGGCCAAGCACTATGGTGAGGGTTATGGCTTGGTTATAGCTTAATTTTATCCAAGCCATAGAGGGGTCCAAAAAATCCCACTATGGGGGAAAGCTATGTCTTTGCGTTGAGATGGATACCTGGTATCCGTCAGCATAGTGCGAGACGGATTGACTTAACCAGACGGATACCGGAAACCGGGTATCCGTCTCTATAGTTTTTTTATACAAAGAAACGCCCGAGTTTCTCCTCATTCTACACTTTCAAAAAAAAAATTTCTCCTCCCCTCAAACCATTTTAACCCCCTTTTGATCTTGAAGGTGCTATTGGTCGAGTTGTTGCGTGAAATTTAATGGGTTTGCTCCATACTCATCGGTGATTCTATTGCATGTTTTAATTTTGATTTCCATCTACAAAATCATCAAAGGTAAGTTACTCTACCATTAGGGATTCTGAATCCAAATTTTATTTGATAATCATGAAATCGTTGATGTTTTATTGATTATTTACATTGTAGACAACTCAATAACAACGATAGAACATAGATAAAGTATGAAATCCATGATTATTGCTTGTCCTATGATGTATTGTTGATGAAATTCCTTTTTGAAATGAAATTATTACTATTTTATTGGTGTTGAATGTTGATTGATCCCAGTTTGAAGTAAGGTATTGAGAAAATGAAATTGATTTTTTTTTTTTGCAAAGGTACAATATGAGTTTCATGCGTTCCCATGTGAGACATACATACAGAATTGATTTGGATACTTCAAGTGATGAAGAAGAAAAAGACGTTATGTTATTTCGGCTAATGACATTGGATGTTCGTAGGCGTATTATTCGTCAAACGGTGCCTAGGGAAGTCCAGACACGATCACAACTTACCCGAGATCGAGTGTGACATGATGGGAAAATGATGAATGATTATTTCACTCGTGGAACTGATTATACTTCAAGACAATTCAAACAACGTCTAGGCATGGATGAAGTATCATTTGAGAAATTCTTAGAAAAATTACTTGAAGTAGACGAAGAATGGCATCAACGTCCGGATACAATTGGTGTAATGGGGCATTCTCCACATATGAAATTAGTAGCCATGATGAAAATTTTGTGCAAAAGTATAGCCACCGATAGTATCGACGACTACACTCGTATGGGAGCCACAACAACATACTATTATGTGAAGAGATTTTCCAACATAATATGCCACCATTTTGGACCAAGATACTTGCGTGAACCTTCTGAAGATGTGAGAAGGTTGTTAGTTGAGAATACCGAGCGAGGATTTCCTGGATTGCTAGGTAGTATTGATTGTATGCAGTGGCCAAAGAACAATTGCCCGATATCTTGGAAAGGAACATATCGGGGTAAAGAGAAGTACAGTTCCATGGTGTTAAAGGTGGTGGCGTCATATGATTTATTGTTTTGAAATGCCCGGGGCAAATAACGACTCGAATGTGTTGGCACACTCACCCATATTTGATAACATGCTCAAGGGTATAACCTCTCCATGTAATTATGTCATCAACGGGAACCAATACAAAATAGGTTATTTCTTAGCTGACGAGATCTACCAAAAAATTGACAACTATTGTACAAGCTTACACTCGAACATTGGGTTGTCCATACTTGGTAAGATTCAACAGGTATCAAATGGCTAAAAGAAGGATGTTGAGCGTGCCTTTGGAGTGCTAAAAGAGAAATTTAGAATTTTCGGATCGCCATGTAAGTATTGGAAAGACATTGACTTGAACCTAATAATGAAATTTTGTCTTATTTTGCACAACATGATTACTGATCATAAACGTCGGGATAAGGAATAAGCTGCAGTTGTTCCTATTCCAATGTAGGAGCCTATTGATAATTGTATTGTTTTTGTTGCAAATCTTAAAAAACTTTAATTGCACCTACAATTAAGGACTGATCTTGTTGTGCATATTAGATTTCGTCCTGGTGAGGAGTAGTAAACCCAGCACAACCATATAGAGGTTCAATTTTGGAGGGATCAGATTTGGAATATGTACAAGTACCTTCATCACAAGAAGAATTTGATGATATGGACTCATTAGACGAAGAAGAATATTCTGGTCAAACTAAAGAAGGTGCATTTGATTATTATGGTCAAGGTCCAAACGATGGTGGACCTCAATATTATGAACATGTTCTAAATGGGTTTGAGAACGTAGGTGAACCTTCTTATGAAGATGGATACGCAAAGGAAGAATACGCCAATTCCTATGAAGATGAAGATTACGATGAAGATGAAGACGAAGATTCTGACGGAAATGAAGATGAATATGAAAGTCCAGACTTGAACGAACCTTAAATGAAAGATAGTTTCTTTATCGTGTGGTCATTCACAATAGGAAACATGCTAGGCTGTGGTCATTCACTATAGGAGACATGCAATGGGTCCACCAGATGTCTTTGCAGCTTTAGTCTTGTCAAGTCAAGTAGGAGACGAGTAAATAGATAACCTTTGGAGATGTGTAAGGGACAAGTTGTTAGAAGGGACAAGTTATTTATAGTTCAACAAGTGTACTGAATTAGAAAACATATCAAACATGCGTTGGATTCCATTGAATAGAGCGTGGGGAACCTCTAATATCATCAATGTGAGTGTTGAGTCTCATCAATGTCAGTGTTTAGTCTCGTCAAGTTTGAGTAGGATTTTTCTATTTAATTCAACTTTATTCAATATACGTCTCGTTACTTATTGATGGGACACAACAATAACATTGATATAAAATAAAGACGAACATGGATATAAAGTTATGAGGAGACTTAACAAGTAGTTATGATTAAAATAAATAACTATACACAAAAACTTGAAGTCCCCTAACATTGTCCATATACCGCATTTTTTACATATTCTCCTATAAAAAGAGATCATCTCAACCCGAAAAACACACCTCTTTTATAAATATTCTTTTTTGCTCGACAATGAGTTGATAATCATACCTAAAATGATGATCTTTCATAATTTCATAACTAGCATCATATTTAAATAGTTGCCCTGTTTGGGTTTGAAATTGCTCCCGACCATCTCGTGTCTAAAACATTGAAGTTAAAACAATCAGTTAATTACTAAATATCACCAATCAAAAATAACTTGATTCACCCAATCTTCGTGTGAAGCACCGCTTTTAGTTTGCTGATATATAGTGTTAAGAATCGATGTGAATTCTCTCACGTCTTTTTTTATAGCTTTAATCTTAGTTTTTAAAGAACTTGGGTCCCTATTATTAACATTTCCCTTAAAAGATACAAAGACTTCATGAATGCGTTCCCAAAATATAGCCAATGCTTGATGAGAACCAATGATTTCATCACAACTCACTAAAACAAAAAATTTTATAAGATCAATATCTTCTGAAAGTTATTAACCATATTGAACTAAATTAAGAGAAGAGATTTTGAGTTGAGTAGGAAATCAAGTTAAAAGAAATTAATTTGGTGTGATTTGAGAAGATAAACATGTTGCTATGTATAGAAAAAATATCTAAACAAATTTGAAAAATATCCGTTGGGATCCGAGGGTGGAGAACATAGAGCCGTTAATGGTGATGGATGACCAAGATCGGGTGTGAGAGAGGTGTAAGGAAAAAAAGGTCAAACAAATTTAATTCGCGAGATGAATTCCCAGGATCCGTCATAATTGTAACGGATACCAAGGATCCGTCCCACCTCTGAGACGGATACTGGGTATCCGTAAAGTGCATTTTTCTGAAGGATACCTGGTATCCGTCTCTATGGCTTGGCTATAATTGGGATCATATTTGATCCCACTTCTATCCAAGCCAAATCTTTGGGCCAGATTATAGCCAAGCCATGCCCCATAGTACTTTTCTTTGGCTAGATTATAGATATATCCCAGCCATATACCTCACCATAGTACTTGGCCTTAGTGAATTGCATTAGGTTATTTGGTGGAAAAGAATTCAGATAATAGCGATTGCAGTATATGTTGACATATAGAGGCATAACGAAGTATTACACCGATTGGAGATACTTTAGGGTCATTTATATAAAAAGAGAGTGTATGTTGATTCTAACCGATTGATGAATATGTTTGGTGATAGAGGATGAAATCTCTAACCAATATTTTCTATTTTTTTCACAATCTTTATTCACTTTGCTTTTAGTTTAGTTTATTTTAGCTTAGAAATTCAACAACCCCCGCTGATTACCTAAGAAGTCGAAAGCAAACAACAATTCCTTGCTCTCTGCGGGAATGAATCCCTACTTTCTACTTTACTCGTTATTTAAGAAAGTATAGAAAATACTTTGGTCGGCTGATAACCTATCACCAGTACAATACTTTCAACAAAATCCTTAAGACATTCGACACAATCCTTAAGGTTATCAAGATTATAGAAAATCATTTGATTCTGGAGGATATCATGCTGGAGAATCACATCAATCGTTTGGAAATCCTACAAATTATAATCAAGTTGAAGGATCTCATGCTGGAGGATCATATCAATCGTTTGGAAATACTACAAATTATAATCAAGTTGAAGGATCTCAAGTTGGAGGATCGTATCGAGGGTGTGGAAGTTTGATGCTGGGGACACGTATGACATGAATTGGTCTGGAGATGAGTAGTTATATTATGCTTATGTAAAATGAATAAAAGTTTAATTTATTATTTGTAATTGAAATCAAAATGAAGTCTATTTATGTAAACCGTTACATTTAATTAGAACTAATCTATTTTGAAAAGAAAGTATTATTAAATTTAAATTATATTTAATTAAAATTTATAACAACTCTATTGACATCTTGATCGAGTAGTATGTCGTGGAGGAAATTTCAACTCAAAAAGGTTGAATTTTTCCATTTCCTTAAGGATATCAAAATGAGCTTCCTAAGTGGAATATGATCCTTTCCATCTTCTCCATTCTTCTAGAGATATCACCAAAACTTCATCACAAGTTTTATCCTTAATTCGAAATCGATCGACATTTGCGGTTAAAGCCTTAAATTTGTTAACTTCATTGCTTATTGTTATATATCGACAGAACAACTCAGATCTATTACGATATTCGGTTTACCAATGGCAGTACATAAATTTTCATAAATGCTCTTTCAATAATCCATTCTCATTAAACCATTTTGTCGTCGTTCAACGCCCCTAACCGGATAATATATTACAAAGAGATAAATTTTCATCAAGAGTGCACTCAATTGTCGGTTGAGCCATTGCTAAGGAGTGAGATTAAAATATCTTTGTGAGATATTATTAGTGTAGAAAGCGTGATTTTGAAATAGAGATGTGTGGGTGGATTGAAATCCATTGAATCGAATGGCTGTTAACGACTAAGGGTTAGCCGTTAACGAATATATATATTTAAAATTACCAGTGGTTATGTAAAGGCTATATATTTTCCTATACAACATTGCTAACTTGTTTTCTCTAAACAAAACTTAATTACCCAAAGCATTACCATCTATACGTATTTTAAAAGCAAAGAGAAAAAAATATTGTATATATAAAAGCAAAAGAGGTTTCCTATTATATTATATGGATAATCATAGTAAGATCCAATTCCCTTGGGTGTATTCTAAGTGTCCATAAGTAATTGTTCTGGCATCAAAATGGTCATTGAATCACAACAGGAAAAGATTAGGTATTTGCAATATTAATATTCTAAATGTCGTGAAGAAGCATTGTTGCTAGATGATGATGTGAAAGCTGAAGAAGATAAAATAGTACTAGAACTGTGCAAAAACTTCAAACCCAAAGCCAAATTGAAGAAGTAATAAAATACAACCACTATGAAGAAGAATATCACCATGAAAGGCATTGTCCACTTAAAATCATTGAATGCACATACCCTGATTGCACTGCTTATATGCACATTTACACTTCTATAAAAAAGACACACGGAAAGCATTTTTGTAAATATACTATGTATAAAATGTTGGAGTGGGATGTTTAAGTTGGAGTGGATTGATTAAGTGTCGTTTTATGTTTTAGTTTAATGGTTATGTTGTGCTATATTAATCAATAAAAATATCTTTGTCTTTGTACCATAAATATACTATTATAATTAATTTTAACTTTATCTTATCTTAAAGTAAAGTAGCTACGAGTACATAAGTTACTTTGTTACCTTTAATTAAAACTTAGTAAAACTATATAAGACTAATCCATTATATTCAATTCAACTAAATTAAAACTCCTCAATCAACATCCTCATTCATCTGGAGGTGGTAGAGCATCTTGAAGTAAAAAGAGATTGAATCTGTGAAGCCTAGTAAGGATGTTGAAACAAGCTTAGTAACAAAAAGGTGACTGTAACACAATCTTTGATGTACAATTTTTTTTTTCTTGCTAGTCTCTTTATTTTGTGGTATATTTTTTTCCTGCTCCCCCTCTTTCAAAATCCTAACCCCGCCCCTGAATAAAACATAAACTTCTCTAATTCACCATACGAAATACCAATCGATAGTTTTTACAGACAACACCTAAATGCACATAAACCCGCGGGCATAGAAAACTTGATATGAACCATACTATATCATACCCCAAGACCTTGCTTCCTCGATATCCTATTTCTTAACATCATTTTTTATACAAGTTCTTGTCTTGATTGGCGATATTTCTAAGCAATATTTATATTGCCTTATTTAGTATTATTACCTCCCTCATTGTTATTATTTAACAGAGATTCTGTTCCTCTTTGTCTATCATGGTTGTTCCTACTAAACAAAGAAAAATAGAAATTACAAATCTCCAATTAAGAAAGCAATGCGTATGTATTTATAAGAAAAACAGAAATCACAAATCTCTAATTATGAAAGCAATGTATATGTATTTAGAAATTGCACGTGTTTTACAACATGAATATGTAAATTACTATAGTAGAACAAATAATAAGCAATTAGGTGGGTAGTGCTTTTCGAGTTTACATGAGTGTTGTAGAAATCATGTGTTGGAATCTTGCAACAATGAAAATCAACGCTGGATGTATCAAATAATATGTAAAATACTGAATGAAAATAACTCTACAACAAACAACTTAACGAGGACAATATCACAAGTTCAACAAGTTGTCCTTAACATATTAGTTCGCATGTATACTCAATAATGAACAATGTTAAACCCCAACTGGGAAGATGTGTTCAGGATAAGACCGCCCGATATAACTTGTATTGGCAAAACACAAGCTACCCACTCTCTGACCTTAGCAACAAGGATTAGAAGATAAGTAAATAAATCTAATGCGCAAAACAAAGCGAGAAGATGGTGAAAAGAAGACGGGATAGTAGCCGCTTCTGGTATAGTTTCTCAATTGTGAAAACCTATTCTATTTATAAAATAAAAGGAACCTCTAGAGTTTTGTATTTCTTGTAAAACAAGTTTTCTAAGATAAACACGAAAAAAAAATTCTCCCAAAATAAATACTAAAAGAAAATATTTTGTAAGTAATTTATCTAAGATAAACAGTTAAAAATATTTTCAGTAAAATTAATAAATCTTGGTTCATATACGCACACGCCCTTGGCAAGTCTTCCACAAGCTCGCAAGCCCAATGCATAAGTTAGCCCAAGCATTGTTTTGCCCTCCCATAGCTATCAATAAGAGTATAGTTATGTAGTGGAGTTCCTCTTTAATTTTACCCATATGAGACTAAAGATTACCTCTTTCATTTACTTATAGGAAATGAATAAGTATCCTTAGATCCTTATATCACTAGATCAAATTATACTAAGGCCAAAAACAATTAATTAAAACTCATTTTCTCCAACATCATGAGTCAGTTGGGCGAGAACCATGGCTTCAGTGGATCTGGACATGGCAATGAAAACAGAACAATCGTATCTTTCAAGTCATACATGTACATAAAACATGAATCCAAGCTCACCGCTACAAGGATCGTATATGTTAGAGAACTTATGAGTTCTCCATTCATTGACACCAGGCTGATAAAAAATAAGGATTCCCTTTAAAAAAAAAAGAATAATCTTGGAAGCTGGGAATCATTTGAGACAGTTGTCAAAATAAGTCTTTAATTCCCTCGATATATAACTCCCAAATATATATTAGAGGATGAAATTATTTTGTCACGTGCACACTTCTTAATAAATAATAACTACACACAAAATTGGAGCACTCGGTACCACGTGTGCTAAGAATTTAATTTTAATCTCTCGTCATATAGCTCCTTAAAATTATATTAAAGGATGAGATTGATATGTGAGCACAATACTGGGCTTGTATTTATGTAACGAGTATCCGACATCAAGTTAGGCGTGTACAACGGGCTAGACAAGGCCTCATCCTTAAATACTTATAAAGTCTATTGGGTACGGGAAGGTCGAGTAATCCTAGTAATTTAATGCCTATTACAACCATCAAAATATTTGGTTAGGTCAGGCCAGGCCGGTCAGGTCACGAACTTTAATACTTTTAGAAATCATTAATATCGACAAATCTAATTTATTATCTTCATCTTCGTACTACCAATTAGTTAATAATATTATTTATATTTCTTAAATGATAAAAAATTTATATAACAATATAATATTATGGTTGTAAAATTATGATCGGATATAAACATACTATTGGACAGGCAAATAGGATGGGCAATTTTTTTAAATAAAAACTTTCATCCGCCTATTTAAAATAATCCGACGGGCCGGGCAAACCCATTTCAGACTATCGGGTACTCATGGGCTCATGGCAGGCTACAAGCCTTCGGCATTCTGTACAACCCTACATAGTGTAGAACATTCCAATATTAACAAACTTGGAAGTTGGAATCATTTGAGACAGTTGCCGAAAACACCCTTGTGTGATGTCATTAGTTCTTGGCGCACATTTTGGAGAAATTTAGAGAGAAAAACAGAAACACAAACAAAACAGACATAACAGAGAGAGAGTGTACGAGGAAAAACAAATCAGAGAGATATAGAATAGAAACAGAGGTGGTTGGTTGTTGTTTCATTTTAACACAAAAATCAAAATTAACCAGAGAAAATAAAGAAAAACCAGAATCATTCTCTCTCTCTCCCTCTTTAGAATTCATAATTGTAGTAGTATTATTATAGATTTGTTGTTCCATTGATTTAAATCTTTTGTGGGGTCTTACTTATTAATGGGGACGCTTCAGAGCTTGAGAAAAGCATTTGGAGCACTCAAAGATTCCACCAAAGTTGGCCTTGCAAAGGTCAATAGTGAATTCAAGGTTTGAACAATGCCCATTACTTTCATTCATTATCAAATCAAAACTTCATTTTTATTTTTATTTTTATTTTCGATTTAATTTTGGTTATTTGGTTTTGCTGATCATTCAAGGATTTGGATATTGCCATTGTTAAAGCAACAAATCATGTGGAGAGTCCTCCTAAGGAAAGACATGTTAGAAGTGAGTTTTTTTTTTTTCGCATTTTCATTTGAGATTTTGATTTTCATTAACAAGGAGGTGGATTTGTAATGGTTTGTTCGTGTATTGATTCATGAAAGAAAATGAATATGTTTTTCGCGGTTATTTGTTTTGTCATTTGGCTCTTTTTTTTTGGTGCATTTCATATCTGTGGAGTTATTGGTTGAAGCTACATTTGTTAATTTTTTTCCTCTGTTGCTGCAGAAATCTTTTCCGCGACTTCTGTTGTTCGTCCACGGGCAGATGTAGCTTATTGTATTCATGCATTGTCAAGAAGATTGAATAAGACCCGGAATTGGATCGTAATTTTCTTTTATCTTTTTTCTATACTTGTGTCTTTGGAAGCAAATTCATTGTTAGGATATGGCCTATGGGGTTGAAATGATATTGCTTTCATTTACCTTATTTGGTTGGTGTTTTGTGATATAGCTTATGCCATCGCTAACCTGCAATTTAAACCAATTTTCGATATTGTTTTTCACAGGTTGCATTGAAGACACTGATAGTTATTCATAGGACATTGAGAGAGGGCGATCCAACGTTTAGAGAAGAGTTGTTGAACTACTCACATAGAGGACATGCTCTTCAAATATCCAATTTCAAAGATGATTCGAGTCCTCTTGGTCAGTAATTCTCTTCTTTTTTTTTCCTAATTTGTGTTGAAGTTTTTGGCAAAGGGGATATGATCCCTTGGCATTGGCACTATCTTCACACAATCTACCAAAAAGCTTAATGTTTATCCATGTTGCTCTTCTTATATGGACTATATTTTTGGTGATGCAGCTTGGGATTGCTCTGCATGGGTTCGAACGTATGCCCTCTTTCTAGAAGAACGACTGGAGTGTTTTAGAATTCTAAAATATGACATAGAAGCAGAACGCTGGACTAAATCACAGAAAACGGCCAAGGTTTGTGTTCTGTTCACAATCCCTCTAAACAACCTTCAGAAATTATAAGGATTCAAACTAAGCACTGATTTGCTTCCTAAGTTTTTTTTTTTTTTTTATGTTCCAAACCGAAATTTGTCAATAGGGTCATAGCAGAACAAGGCTTCTAAGTAGAGAAGATCTGTTGGAACACCTCCCTGCACTGCAGCAACTACTATACCGGCTTATTGGTTGCCAGGTAACTATTGACATAAAACTCCTATTCACAGTTTCTGACTTTTGAATTACCAACAGCTCACTTGTCCTTTCACTTTTCTAGCCAGAAGGAGGAGCATATCATAACTATCTTATTCAGTACGCGTTGGCTCTGGTTCGTATGCTGCTCAACCTGTCTAGCTACATTTCTCCTTATTACCATTGTTGTACGCAGTTAGATTGCACAAATAGCAAAATATCTTACAAAACATTGTTTTTCATGTTTCTCACTCTAATTCTGTTTCTAATCTCAAACCCCGAAAACCCATTTGGTAAAAGTAGTTGTAGGAATGCAATATCTCAAAGTTTGTACTTGGTGTGGTTATTCAGGTACTAAAAGAGAGCTTCAAATTATATTGTGCTGTCAATGATGGCATTATTAATCTCATGGATTTGGTAAGCTTATAAACTTCAAATACCTTATTAGTGTCTTTCCATTTTAAATTAATTTCCGCGCATAACCATTTCACGTATCTTGCTGCAGTACTTTGACATGACAAGACACGATGCGGTTAAAGCTCTCAATATCTACAAAAGAGCTGGTCAACAGGTATGTAACCATTTTAGCTTTCATAACAAAAGAGGATCATCGATTTCTGAAAGTTACTGATGATCCAAATTTACTTTTTGTTTGCGCAGGCTGAACACCTTGCTGATTTTTACGAGTTCTGCAAGGGGTTGGATTTGGCTAGGAACTTCCAGTTTCCAACATTGAGACAGGTTTTTCTTCATTTGGTATTATTACTCGCAAGTTCTGCCAATTAGTAAAAAAATTCATGTTTCGGTTTTGCATTCGTTGATCTAGTTTTCTTCTTTCAATGCAGCCACCCCCATCATGTCTTGCAGCAATGGAAGATTACATAAGAGAAGCACCTCGTACCGGGTCTGTTTCAAATAAAAGACTGGTTAGTATTTTCTCCACTATTAGTCTATTAATATATCATGTGTTTTGTTTTACTAGCAGGTTCGATTCTGATATATCACTTTGTTAAATTAGGAGTATCATGAGAAAGAACAAGTAGAGGAGAAACAGGAAGAACCATCACCGCCGGAGGAGGAAAAACCTCCAGAACCAGAAGAACAAAAGCCAGTTGTAGAGGAAGAACCACCTCAACCTGAACCCGAGCCTGAACCCGAACCTGCTCCTCTTATAGATACAGGAGATTTTCTGGTAAGCTTACATTTCCCTCACATTTCTCCTCCCATTTCAATCAGTTCGAAAAATTCTCGGGAAACCTTTTTCATACTATGTCTGGTTTATATAGGGTCTAAGTGAGATAAATCCCAAAGCTGCTGAACTTGAAGAAAGCAATGCACTCGCCCTTGCCATTGTTCCACCAGGTTATCTCTCCTCTATCTCTTTCTCATCTTTAATGTGTTGTTTCATATGTGATCGCATTTCTTTAAGTTATCTCTATGGTTAGCATTTTATGTACTACCTATTTCAGGATTGTCATTCATTCTTTATTTTATTGACAACTTTACAGGAGGTGGTCCTCAGACAAATCCAGGAATGTTAGATTCCGGAGGGACAAATGGGTCAGGATGGGAGCTAGCACTTGTTACTCATCCTAGCAGCAACACCTCCCATGTTGCTGAGAGCAAATTGGTTTGTCACTTTTGTCTAATTTCAAACTCCATTTTCGTAATGTATAATGTTATGGTGAAACCAGGAAGTTCTGAAATTTATGTTACAAACAAGTGTAAATCATGTTCACGATCTCATCTTCCTCTCATTTTTCATTTTTAGGGCGGTGGGTTTGATCAACTGTTACTTAACAGCTTATATGAAGATGCAACGAGGAGACAACAGCAGCAACATCAACAACAGCAACAAAATATAGGTTATGGTTATGGAATGGGGGGTGGTAGGCAAAGCCCATATGATCCATTTTCAATGTCAAATAATGTAGCCCCTCCACCTAATGTTCAGATGGCTTTAATGGCTCAACAACAACAGCAACAGCAAATGATGTTTCACCAACAACAAATGCAACACCAGCATCATCAACCACAGCAACCTTTGATGTTAATGCCACCACAACAATACTTACCACAATATCCACAACAACAAATGGGATCGTCTAACCCATTCGGGGATCCATTTACGTCCCTCAACAACCTGCGCCGCCACAAGGACACCAGGGTTTGATCTGATGACTAGTTTTATTTTATGGGTTCTTTTTTGTTAATCGCATTACATTGATTCTTTTATTCGTCGAGGAAGTTTTAAGAAGCGAAAGGAATAGGTGGAAAATTTGTTGTTATTTTTGTTGTTGATGTAAAGTTTTAAACTAAAGGGGCTCACATTATATTCTCAAAAGTCAAAATAGCAATGTGGGCTGCACAGGAATCGACCTGAAAAACCACATCCATCCGAACTCGATAAAACCGTGGGTTTGTAAACCGAACTCGCCCACCACGGGTTGGGATATGGTTTTAAAAATTCAAAACCCGGTCACCACGGGTCGGTTTACGGGTTTAGTATAGCACCCGCCCGAACCCGCCCGTATAACCCGATTACATTGAGCCGTTGATTTAGATTTATAGATTTAATCCTATCCATACATCTAACATGAAAGTTACCTAAAGAAACCCTAGTTTTTTCAGACAGATCTGATTCTCTTCTCCGCCTCCTTCACTCTTCAGAGTTCAGACATGCGATTTGATTCTCTTCTCCGCTACTGCAAATCAAAATTGATTCACTTCGCTTGATTCACTTCGCTTCTCTCTTAAGGTTAGTTGATTTAAGTCTTTAACAGTCGCTTGATTGATTCACTTCGCTTCTTCCACTCCCTTTCTCCGTATCCTTGTTCCTGCTGGGAAACAACTTTTTCCCAAGTAGTCTAATCGTAGTAGTAATCTATCTTGGCTTTGTTTCTTCTGTTTTATGATTTATATTGGTTTACAAGCAATTTGAAAAACTGGGTTTTCAGTTAATCTATCATCCCTTGTTGTTTAGTTGGTGTATAGCAGTAACATGGTGACAGTCACTCAAGAACTATATATGGTTGCTAACAAATCCTAAAATTCACGGTCTATCGTTGTCGCATCACTAACTACTTACTGATGTTGGGATAAAAACTTTCAAGTGTTCGATTTAAGCATGTCCTCTTCCCAAGGACTAAGTTAGGCTTTCGTTTGTGAATGAAATCATGTTCATGTATTATTATTAGTTAGTTACTTGTAGTTCAGATGAGGAATTTTGTAACAGATATTCTGTATATTAACTTGTACTTCTAATTAATCTTAATTTAGTTGTATAACAAATGGGTTCCTTCTTTCACTGCTCAAAATCCACCTTTAGCTTCTGGTGATCGCCTTGAAAACCAGATCATTGCACCTGTTCTTGATTGAATAATCATGTAACTGATATCTCCAGAGGCTCTGAGAGATGGGAGCACTCAACTGGTTGCCCACATTTGGTAATGGCATAGGATAGTATGAAACCAGAGACTGTATTCAACTGGTTTCCCACACTTGTCTGTCACTTTTACTAAACTAAACTGGACTCATTCTGCTTGGATTTGGAATATTATCTCATACTTTTTCTCTTTTTAAGTACTTATTTGAGAAAACAGTACAATTTTTCACACTTCATGAGAATAATTCTCACTTACACAAAGAAACAAAATAACCAGATTTATTATTAGTTCATTTTGGGTGAACAACCCTATTATTTTGTATATATCTCCATATTATTTCAAAACTGATTGTTGCTGTCTTTTTTTGTATATATCTTCATATAATTTTGACGATGTTTGGTGTTTTTTGCTGTTTCTTAGGGGGCTTAATGGGTGATTCATCAACTCAATCTGTATTTGTAACCAGCCAAATTTCAAGTACACCTGCAGCTACACATGAAACTCAATTTGAACTTTGAACTTTGAACTTTGAAGGTTTTTTGTATGTGTTTTTTTTCTGTCAGTTTGAACTTCATTACTTGAGAATTACTCATGGTAATACTGTAATATTATTTTTTTTTCCTGTCTGAATTCCATGAATACTGTCTGTTTTTTCCTGTTTTTTTTCCTGTTTTTACTGTCGGTTTTTGCTGATTTTTGTTGTCTGATTTATTTTGTCTGCATGTACGGGTTAACCCAAAAAATAAACCGAACCCGCCCGACCCGCATCGGGTCGGTTTCAACCCGACCCGCATATGGACGAATTGGTATACGGTTTTGAATATCAAAACCCGCCTCTGGACGGGTTGGTAGTTGGTTTTACCCCAAAACCGACCCGCCCACCCGTTGTGCAGCCCTAAATGTAGTTACTTTTTACCTTTTCCTATATTGACATCTGAAATAGATGCTAAATCCTTTGCTTAAACATTAGTAACTTACTGCATTCATTCATAATTCTTTGGTCAAGAATACGTTGTAGTTTTTGTCATTTTGACAAATTGTTGATAGCCCATGCAATTACAACAGAAGAGATGTCTAAGGAAAATTCCAATGAGATGCTCAATGAGCAAATTTGCCTATTTTGTGACTACTTTGGGATAGCCAAATGCTCACACTGGATGAGCAAATTGTAAGAATTGAGTATTTGCCTATCGCGGTCAAACGATAACCACTCGCCAACGACTACTATTAGTTTAATTCAACGAATAGTATTGGTTCAATCATCGCCTAGTATTTTTTTTTTTTTGGCATTACTCAAGATCTGGAAACTCAAGATCACTTGTTTCTGCATTATTCTGAAACTAGGAAACTTTGACATTACTTCATTGATAGTTTTAAGATGAGTTGGGTTTTCTCTGAAAAAGTAAAGAATCATTTGTGAGAATGTTCAAAGAAGAAGAGTAGATGCTTCAAAAGGTAAATTTGGAGTCTATTGCCTTTAACGATTTGGTGATGTATCTGGAAAGAGTGCAACAACAGATTTTATAGGGGCCTTAGAAGAAACTTTGATCAACTCATTATTAATACTAAATGTATTCTTTATAATTGGTCTTTACATTCCAATTTGTTTGAGGGCTTTTTTTTAAATACTTTAATCTTAAATTAGGAGGCAGTAGTTGATTGTAATTAGTCTACTCTCAATTCTTTTATACTCTTTAGCTTTATTTTTTTGGATGAAATTTTTATTTTAATGAATTTTCCTTTTTGTTTAAATTTTATGTAATTTGCTAAGTATTGGTCACTTCCTCGTGCAGTTGCCCCAGGTTTAAAGTATTTATGATGAGTGCCAAAGGAAATATTGAAATACTAATGACGGGAGATATAACACTGATGTATTTGATTATCTTACATGTTCAAACTCATTGCTCAAAGAATAAAATCCCTTCTTAAAAAAATCATTTTTCCTTATCGATCAACCTTCATACCTGGAAGATAAATCTCTGACAATGTAGCTATAACTCAAGAGATAATTCATAATATGAGATTAAGAGGAGGTAAAGAAAGGAGAAAATGATACTATGAGAATTAAGATTGACATGTCAAAAGCTTTTGACTGAGTCGATTGGGAAATCTTATACTTATTATGAGCAAATGGGTTTTTGTGAAAAATGGTGTAAAATGATTCATCAACGTATTTCCACTACAAAACTGGTTGTCCTCATAAAATGGAGTGTCTGGTGACTTCTTCAACCCATCCAGAGACTTGAGATAAAAAGAACCTCTATCTCCATATATTTTTTTATTCTCCATGGAAGCCATATCAAGGGCTTTAATACATGCTGAAAAATATGGGTTTTATTTCTAGAATAAAAATCTGTAATAAAACACCCTCTACGAGATTAGAGAGAGCTTTTTTGTGTTTTTCCCAGTCGAAATCAACTTTCACAATAAGCTTCTAATAACCAAGAAAATAAAAATCACATCATTAAAAATTTGATGCATGCATTTTCCAATCAAATAGGAATGGGAACAAAGAATTTACTTTGAAGATATCCATTTCTGCATCAAAATCTGCAGCCTCGGAATATAACAAGCTACCAGCGTTTTTTCTCACATCGCTGAGATATTGGCTTATGACTTTTTCTTTTCTTCAGCCGAGCAAGTTTTCCAACGATACAGTAAACCAATCATTGGGTCCCTGAAAACCAATAGATTTTGACTGAGCTAAAGATACCAATAGTCAAACCCAATAGATATATATGAGATCAAAAGGGAACCCAGCAAAATAGCAAAGTGAGAGTAAGTGAGTGAGGATCTTAGAGAAATTTAGGGTTTTATTTTGGTAAAAATCTTCTTTAAGGCTTGAAAAGACACGCAGATATATATAGATCGGTACATGGTAAGCAATTAACGAAAGAGGAGACGGATAAATTACCTGCTGGAGGTGATCAAACTCTTTGGACAATCCATGATTCTCTTTCCTCCTCTATTAGTCACTTTCTTTCTTTCAGTTTTTTAGGCTCAGGAGCAAACCTTAGCGAGCAAACTTTCTGGAAACTGTTGTATTTATATGGCGGGATTTCGGCCATGCAAGGAATTTAAAATCGTATGTGCAGCTGCCAAGAAAAGACAAGGTTTTGGGCCCAAACCTACTGAAGAAGAGAAGGTAGAGTATTAATATACTCTTAACATTTAAAGTTGAACATGGTACCACAGTAAGGCTTTGACATGATTAAATGCGTTTCTTAATAACCTCAAATCTTGTCACTTCAGGTTCTTTGTAGGAACACCGATTGAAATTTGATTCTTAAATAGGTTGGAGTAGGCGTGGCGGTTGTAGTTTTCGGTCTGGTGTTTATTCTTGGAGATTTTCTTCCCTATGTAAGGTGTGTATGAAACTTGATTATCTGCTTTATTAATAATTCTCTTTTCTAATCCTGTTGATCGGAAGGATCACTCTTTTAGCATTTTGTGTTTTGCGCAATAAATCTCCGTTAGTATAAGTTAATCCTTAGATTAGATTAAGTTGAACCGGGTTAGTTGTAATCTAATTAAGGTATGTTTATAGTTTAAACATGTACTAAAATTAGCTTAAGGTTAATACTAGATAAGGTTTAAGTTAAGTATGAGTTGTCGCATGTAGCCATGAGGTGTTACTCTCACTCATGATGGAAAGGTTAGAGAGACATGTGGCAAACATGACTACAGGGACGGAGCCAAGGTAAATTTGACCCTATTAACGATATAAAATTTCAATTTTACTCTATATATTTGCACCCACAAAGTATAAAATTACCCTAAACCCAAACATATTCCTACTTAAATCCAAAATTAAGTGGGGTCTGTAGACCCCACATGCACCCCTCCCTCTATCCCTGCATGACTAGGGCTCTCTGTTGGAACCGGTAACAAGGAAACAAAACGTTAGATGAATCTAGTACTACGTACTGAAAAATAATCGACTGAATTGAAAACACAATTTGACTCTGTTTGTGGGTAAAAACGATTAAAGGGTAAAAAGGGGAAAATGGTGGAGTAGGTTGATGCTAGTCAGAGTAAATCGTTTGAAGAGCAAATCGTTTAAACACCAAACATTTGTACTGTATAAGTACTTTTAAGATTGAAGAGATCAATTTGTACGAAATTGGCCTAAATCAAGGAATGGTCGTTCCAATTTCATTTTGGTCACAAAGGAAGGAGAAGGGTTAATCTATAGGGAAGGAAGCAAAGAAGGTATTGAGATAAATGGAATTGAATTTCAGTGATGGTAAGATGTGTTGAACTGCTGTGAGGACGAAAATCGAAAGTCTGAGTTTTCTGAGAATCTCTAAGATGATAGTGATAGACACATTTTTGTGTCTGAATTGTTCTAAATTTTCTATATTGTTAATGTTCAATTGTGCAATTATTATGGTATTTTATATGTTTGTAGGTATTTTTGGGAAATAAACTTTTGTGGAAAAATTGGCTCAAAAAGTGATAAAGGCACCCCATGAGAAATTACTAAAGGCACCCACCAGAATACTAAAGGCCCCCTTTTCTTTTGAATTTAAACCCAAAATTGGCGGGAAACTAATTTCTTTACACTTGAAGTGATCTGACTTGTTGAAACCGAGTTTTAAGGGGATTAAAAGAGGAGTTCGATATCAAAACAAGTAGAAACCCTTTAAACTTATCAATACACGTCAATCAGAGCCTCTCACGCCGAAAAATATGGCTGGAATTCTCTTTTGCTTCCGTAAAGTAGTTTCATTCTCGGATTTGGATTGGTACAAGATCTGAATTGGTTTTGGAATGAGCTTTGGATCCTTATCAACTAAGGAAAGGATATTAGGTTTTACTAAACCCATATAAGGCGAACAAAATGAAAAAAAGGGATCCAAGATCGAGAGAAAAAAACAGAAGAAAAAAAACCTTTCCGCTCGTGAAGAAGAAGAAGAAGAGCATACCACACACGAAGACATTCGTTAATAACCGTTACCTATTCTTCTTTCTCCACTGCGCCCAGAATCAATTTTTTTCAACTGTGTCAATTCTTCTCTGTAGCTAGGGCTGCACAAACCCGACTCAACCCGCCAACCCGACCCGCACCCGCCCAATTTCACCCGACCCGTACCCGGCCCGCTGATGAACGGGTCGGGTACGGGTGATTTTTTTAAAACCCGACTTCTGGCGGGTCGAGTGCGGGTGATAACTCCTCTCACCCGACCCGACCCGCCCAACCCGCCAGAAAATATTTAAAAAAAAATGGAACATATACAGAATAGCAATTCGCTCTTCTCTCTCGCTCTCGCTCTCGCTCTCGCTCTCGCTCTCGCTCCCTTCTTTTTATGGTTTCAAAAACCTAAAAATTTAATTTCTAATCAAAGTTCTAGTTCGATTTGTAATCGGAGTCTGGACTTGCTATATCTCATCTTTATCTTCGATTTGAGATAAAAATTTCGAAAAAATTTCACAAATAATTATTAGGGTTCCTGTTTGAGATTTGATTCTTCTATCCTGATTGAAAGTCCAGATTCAGATTTGTCAACAAAGCATATTAATATCTACTACCCATCAAATCTTCTCGAGTTTGATATACTTTCAGATTTTACCTAAATAGGATTTTTAATTTGTTCTCAAAATGATTGTCATAAATTCAATTGAAGAGTTACATTAGTTTCTATAATGGCTATTATTAAATCTAGATTGTGATAAATTTAGATCTCTGCGTGTATAAATCCGTTCTTCACATTATCATTGGCTTATAATTCTGATTTTGTTTTCAGGTTTCTCATGTTTTGGAGGATTTGAGCTTAACAAAAACTCTGAACCATGAGGTATTTGATTTAATTTCAGATTTTTTTTATTATGATCGGCTTAGAAATCAAATCATTGTTATTACTTTCTGTAATGTTGCCTTGTGAATAGATTGTAGGGTAGATTTTGGTAATGGTCATGTAATTGTTGTTAGATTACATAACTGTGTTTCAAATGATGGTAACTTTGATGGTAAGTGAGTTTCGGAATTCATGTTAAGTTCGTAAACTATTTGTTATTGCTATTGTTTTCTAATTCATCGGTTATTTTTTGAGGGATTGTGTAGTAAGCTAGCTGCTGATGTAGTGAAGGAAGCTATTGCTCAGATTATTGCTGATGCTAAAGAGAAGGATCGCAATTTTACCGAGACCATTGAGCTTCAAATTGGTTTGAAGAACTATGATCCACAAAAGGACAAACGTTTCAGTGGTTCTGTGAGGCTACCACATATCCCTCGCCCTAAGATGAAGGTTTGTATGCTTGGGGTTGGGGATGATCAACATGTTGAAGAGGTAATGTAACTTCCAAAACAGAACTTCTAACTCGACTTACAATGTCTGCATAACCAACCTTTTTGGTTATTTTAAGCACCTTTCACATTTAAATACATTCACATGTTATCCAAACTTGAACTTGAGTTTGCTGGCTGGCGCTGCTTGTTCCGTTTTGCTTCCAACCCTGAACTTTATTTGATCTTCAATTTAGACTGCACTGATGAGATTGTTTTTAAGGTTAGCATTGAGTTAACTTTTTATTGATGTCAAATGCAGGCTCAGAAGATAGGTCTTGACTATATGGATGTGGAGGGTTTGAAGAAGCTTAACAAGAACAAGAAATTGGTCAAGAAGCTTGCTAAGAAATACCATGCTTTCCTTGCATCTAAAGCGTAATTAAGCAAATCCCTCGTCTTCTTGGACCTGGACTCAACAAGGCAGGCAAGTATATTTCTTTTAAGCACACATCTCTGACTCTCTCTCACCCTCATATTTGCCTAACTTGAAACTTGTCTATGTACAGGAAAATTCCCAACTCTTGTTACCCATCAGGAGTCTCTGGAGTCAAAGGTTAATGAAACCAAGGCCATGGTCAAGTTTCAATTAAAGAAGGTACTCTGCATGGGTGTTGCAGTTGGGAACCTCGGAATGGAGGAGAAACAAAAGTAACAAAAGAAGAAGAACTGTAGATTTTGAGTCTGGGCGGGTGACAGTGGGTCACCCGCACCCGACCCGTCGTAAAGTCGGGTCAGACCCGACCCGACCCGTTCTACGGCGGGTTGGGTGCGGGTGAGAAATTAATTACCCGCCAAATAGCGGGTCGGGTGCGGGTGAGGCCAAACCCGACCCGACCCACCCGATGTGCAGCCCTATCTGTAGCAACACAAAAAACAATTTTTGCAACACTTATATCCGTAGCTGTTTTCTGTGTTATTTTTTTAATTTCTCTTATTGTAACACTTTGAGTCATGATTTATTATTTTGAGAGAGTATACAACATGAGGAGCTAAACCATATTGCTGAGGCAACGGAGGAGGTCATTATTCCAATAATAAAGTGATAATTTTTTATTTAATTAATTTTGTAATTCTTTTTATGAGTTTTGTATTGATTTAAAATTGATTAAATGATTTTTACTAAATAGTTGTGATTTTGTTTGATGGTTCATGCTTTGTCTAGAGCTTTTGATGTTCCATGCTTATGATTTACAACTATTATTTTGAAAATCTACTTATTGGCAATATTTTAGAATCAAATTGAATGTGTAAGTTGCATGATTATTGGTATTAATTGAATCACTTAAAAATTGGTTAA
Source organism: Papaver californicum (assembly GCA_023531435.1). NCBI lineage: Eukaryota > Viridiplantae > Streptophyta > Magnoliopsida > Ranunculales > Papaveraceae > Papaver > Papaver californicum. The sequence continues at coordinate 1,611,532 of JAJJMC010006776.1, read as the reverse complement.
TGGTGGAATCCTTAGCCTCTGTTTTCTCTATATTCTTGAATCAACTTCTAATTGAGTTTTTTATTTTAATATTTAAATTAGGTCTAAAACAAATCTTCACAAGTCCTAGCGAACGAACTATTTTTACCACTTATCTACAACAACCAAGTTTTTGGCACCGCTGCCGGGGATTTGTTTTTTAGGTTAGAGTTTTAGATTTATTTTTGTTTTTAGTAGTAGTTTTATTTTTAGATTTTTAATATTTTTTTATATTTTATGTTTTTGGATAATTATCTTTTTGCTACAAGTTTTGGATCAAAAAGAAAGTTAAGCCAAAGATTTTGGTGATTAATTCAAGACTTGAGCTAAAGATAAAGCGAAAAGAACGGAAAAAGAAGACAAAGATTTTATTTAATTTTAATTTAATTTTTAGTGTTATTTTTTGTAATTTTTAGGAAATCTTTTCTTATTTTTGTAATTTTTTTATTTTTGGACATTTTTGGATACTTTGGGATATTATTTTTGAATTTTATTATTTTTAAACCCTATGAAAGGGTAGTATTAAATATAAGCTGCACAGGGAAGGACGACAATTACGATATTGTCTTAGCCCCTTGGGTTCGTACACTGACACAGGAGTCAGTGGCCCGAGTCGACTTCAGCGGTTCATCGCCCGTCTGGAACGGGAGGTAAAACTCGATCAATCCATGAATCTTCTGCTAGTGGGTTTATTGTCTTCCTTTGTTTGCATATATGCTGAGGATTGAATACAAACATTAATTTCTAGAAAAAGGCAAAATTTAGCATACAAGATAAGGATTCAGATTTCATCGCCGTACGAACACGTTACCAAACGCGAACATAAACCTCAAATATTGACTAGAAAGAAGACCGATAGGGTACGAAAGGATTGTATTGGTTACTTTGTTAGCTCAACTCAAGGATCAGGAAGATTAATTTTAAGTTGGTTCGTGCCACCTTGTAACCCAAGGAAACGTTTGCCAAAGAGGTAGGGTTATTCAAGCTCCATAGAGCTTATCCTGCTTCTCTTCCATCAACTTAATCTAATTCGGATCGGTCCAAGAGGTTTGCTAAAACTGAAACTAGTTTCCTTTTGGAAAAATAGAAACTTTCTAGAAACAATCTAAGTGGAGCCACCATGTTTTTTGTTTCCTAGAATTAATAAGATTGATTTGGTTGAATCAGCCTTGCTTATGTTTGTTTAAAATTTCCTTCTTATTAGGATTTTTTATAGTCTTTCTAGTGTATGCCAAGACCGCTCGAGACCATCGCTGAGCAAGCTTGGAAAAGAAACACTCTAGGTCGTTTGATTAGTGACAAGCCTAGTATTTTTGTTTCTGAAAACGAGGGTCTCGAAGAATTTTATCTAGAGAACCTTGTTTTTGGAAATTTTAATTTTGAAAGTTGACTTTGTGTTATGAATTTATTCTTAGTCCTGTGATAGTGCCAGAAATGGTGACTTTAAAATATTTGACGAATCTCACTAAGACTAGTCGTCCATCTTGTATCAAGTTAGCTGCAACTGAAGAAAACTATGAGTTAAAACCTAGGACCATACAAATGCTCCCAATGTTCTTAGGAAAAGAGAATAAAAACCCCTATTTTCACATTAGGGAATTTGAAGAAATTTGTAGTATCCTAAGAATTCACAACCTGACTGATGAAGCTTTGAAACTTAGTTGTTTCCTTTTTCCCTGAGAGACAAGGCAAGATCTCGGTTATACAGTTTGTCATCTGAGTCAATTGAAACATATGAACAACCTACCGCTGCCTTTCTCTCGAAATTTTTCCTTAGGCACAAAACATCCTCTATTAGGCAAGAAATTTGCACATTCGCGCAACAAGGGGGGGAATCTTTGTACAGGTATTTGGAGAGGTTCAATGATTTAATAATACAATGTCCTCATCACGGTTTAGAAAAGGTTAGACTAGTACAGATTCTCTATGAAGGTCTAGATTATCCAACAACGACCATAGTCGAATCTTTGTGTACATGTGGGTTTGATAGTAAAACTGTTGATGAAACGATGACATTTTTGAATGAAATCGCTGAAAAAACCCACAATGAGAATGTAGTAGGGAACCCCAGAGAATTTTTTTACTGAACAAAGGTAATGTCAATAGATTAGATGGAACCTTTGAATTGGATGCCAAAATTGATGCAATAACAAAAACGATGGCTTTACAATTAAATCAATCTAGTTTTGGAATATAGCCCAAGTCAGTTTGGGAGGGACATACAGAGGAGGAGCAATCCCATGCTCTCCATAATAACACTATATTTGATAACCGTCAGAGGTTTGATCCTTATTCACAAACCTATAACCCGGGTTGGAGAAACCATCCTAACCTTTCTTGGTCTAAGGGCCATAATCAAGGTCAGTCTAGTAATTCCCAGGTTCCCTCAGGTTTTGGTTATACTAAGAATCCTTCAGGACCAGCATAGTTTCATAACCCTTCAGATAAGAAGATCATGAGTTTAGAAGAATCTCTCATCAAATTAGCTCAGAGCACTACAAAATTTTAGCAATCGACTGACCAAACTTTACATACTAATAGTAAGATTATACAGGCTAATACTCAGACTATTTCCAATTTACAAATCCAGGTTAATCAAATAAATGAATCTTTGAAAGAGAAAGAAAAAGATAAGTTTCCTAGTCAGACAAAACCAAACCCTAGAGGAGTTCATGAAGTTTCTTCTGGTGAGAAATCATCGAATCATGTGAATGCAATTAGAACCCTTAGGACAGTAAAGTGGTAGACAATAAGGTAACCATGCCTGATAGTGAACATGTTGTAGTTCACCTTTCTGAGCCAGTAGCTGAAGAGACTGATAAAGTCTCTAAAGAGTCTAATGTGGTTCCTGCTAAGTACGATTTTGTGCCCAGAGCCATATTCCCACAACTTGGTTTTCCAACAAAGAAGGAATCGAACTTTATTGATATATTGGAGATTTTTAAGCAAGTCAACATCAATCTTCCTATATTAGAAGCAATTAAGAAGATTCCTGCTTATGCCAAGTTTCTTAAGGACCTTTGTAAGCGAAAGCGAACTCTTAGAGTACATAAGAAAGCCTTTTTAGCTAGTCATGTGAGTTCGATTATCCATAACAACACAACTCCTAAGTACAAAGACCCAGGTTCCCCTACCATTTCTTGCACAAAAGGTAACTACCATGTTGAGAAAGTGTTACTTGACTTAGGAGCCAGTGTGAACTTACTTCCATACCATGTGTACCTCTACCTAGGAATTGGTGAGTTAAAACCTACCCATATAACACTTCAGTTAACTGATAGGTCTGTGAAAATTCCTCATGGTATTGTCGAGGACGTTATTATAAAGGTCGACAAGGTTATTTATCCTTTGGATTTTGTTGTCCTAAATACCCAACTTATCCCTGACCCAGAGAACCAGATACATGTAATATTAGGTCGCCCATTTTTAGTTACATGTAATGCGATCATTAACTGTCATAATGATTTTATGAATTTATCTTTTGGTAATATGACTATTGAGCTGAATATTTTCAATATCAGTAAGAAACCCCATGATCTAGATGACACGTGCATTGAAGAGGTGAACATGATAGAGACTTTAGTTCAAGAGCCATTACCAAACATCTTGTACGAAGATCCATTAGAGTGTTGTTTATCCCATTTATGTTTAGATTTTGACGATGATAACACCATTGATCAAGTGAATGCGTTGTTAGATTCTACCCCCAAGTTAGATACTAATAGATAGAAAACTAAGTTCGAACCACTACCAGTTTCTAGTTCTACCTTAATTCCTTATTTAAAAGAGCCTCTTAAGTTGGACTTTAACAACTACCAGATACTCTGAAATATGTATGTTTAGGCCCATATGAGACTTTGCCTATGATTGTAGTATCTGACTTGGATAATGATCAGAAAAGTAGGCTAGCGACCATACTTCAAGACAATAAGGAAGCTTTAGGGTGGACCATGACAGACATTAAGGGTATAAGTCCTATTGTTTGTATACATCAGATTCATTTAGAGGATAACACCAAACCATCTAAGGAGATGCAACGTATACTAAACCCTAATATGAAAGAAGTAGTTCAAACTGAGGTGCTTAAGTTGTTAGATGCGGGTATTATTTACTCATTTTCAGACAGTAAGTGGGTCAGCCTCGTTCAGGTTGTTCCCAAGAAATCAGGTATCACTGTAGTCCAGAATGATAACAATGAGTTAATCCCAACCTGAGTGACCACGGGGTGGCGTGTTTGTATTGACTATAGAAAATTGAACAAGGTCACAATGAAGGACCACTTTCCCCTTCCCTTCATCGATTCAAATGCTTGAGAGATTAGCTGGACATAGTCATTGTTGCTTTTTAGATGGCTATTCTGGTTATAATCATATTGTTATTTCCCCAGAAGACCAAGAGAAAACCATATTTACCTGTCCCTTTGGTACCTTTTTATATAGACGCATGCCTTTCGGGTTGTGTAATGCACCCGCCACTTTTAAGCGTTGTATGATGAACATATTTTCTGACATGGTAGAACGGTTTTTAGAGGCTTTATGGATTATTTTTCAGTATTTGGGTCATCTTTCGATGAATGCTTGCATCATTTGACATTATTGTTGACTAGGTGTAGGGAAAATAATTTAGTGCTTAATTAGGAAAAATGTTATTTTATGGTTCGATCAGGAATTGTTTTAGAGCATATCGTATCTTCTAAGGGTATAGAGGTAGACAAAGCCAAAGTTGACCTTATTAAGACTTTACAGGTTCCCAAAACCGTAAGAGATATTAAGTCATTCTTAGGGAATACAGGTTTTTATCGTCGATTCATTAACGATTTTAGCTTGATTTCTAGACCTCTTTGCAATCTTATTGTAAAATATGTTAAGTTTGTATTTGATGATGCTTGTTTAGAGGCTTTCGAGAAGATTAAGACTTTAATCACTACCGCCCCTATTGCTCAGGCACCTAACTGGAATTTACCCTTGAAATCATGTGTGATGCTTCGGATTATGCTATTGGTGTTGTTTTAGGACAGCGGGAAAATAAATTGTTGCATGTGATTTACTATGCCACCAAAACCCTAAATGATGCCCAACTGAAATATACTATCACAGAGAAGGAATTGTTAGCCATTGTTTTTTCCTTGGATAAGTTTAGACCCTATTTCTTAGGTTCTAAGGTTGTAGTCTTTACTGATCATGTTGATTTGAAGTATATTCTGTCCAAGAAGGATAATAAACCTAGATTGATTAGATGGATCCTTTTGTTACAAGAACTTTCTATAGAAATTAGAAACATAAAGGGTGCAGAAACTGTAGGAGCTGACCACTTGTCTAGGCTTGTTTTCTTTGTTTCCCATGATGTGAGAGATAGTTTTCCTGATGAACAACTTTTCTTTGTTTCCCAATTACCTTGGTTTGCGAATATACTGAACTATATTATTACTGATTGAATGCTTCAACATTGGGGTAAGCAAGATCGTTCTAGGTTTTTAGCCAAGGTAAAACATTTATTTTGGGACGACCCTTATTTGTTTAAGTATTGTCCAGATCAGATTATTAGGAGATGTATACCTGAGAGTGACCAGACCAGTATTATTTCCTTTTGTCATGATCATGCTTGTGGGGGTCATTTTAGTGCTAAGAAGACTGCTGCTAAGATATTGTAGTGTGGATTCTACTGGTCTTCGTTGTTTAAAGACACCCACAATTACTGTGTTGCTTGTGAGCGTTTCCAAAAGTTAGGAACCATTTTCCGTAGAAATATGATGCCTTTGAGCCCTATTTTAGTTATAGAGGTATTTTATGTGTGGGGCATTGATTTTATGGGTCATTTTCCTAATTATTTTGGTTATTTTTACATCCTTGTCGTTGTAGACTATGTGTCTAAGTGGGTTGAAGCGGTTTCATGTAAAAACAAGTTTTTGGTCCAGTTTTTGAATGATAACATATTTGCACGTTTTGGTACACGCAAGGTATAATTAGTGATGGAGGGTCACACTTTTGTAATAGACCGTTTAGGCTCTTGATGAAGAAATATGGTATTATCCATAAAGTAGCTACCCCATATCAAGTAGAGGTTTCCAACAGGGAGATAAAACGTATTCTAGAGAAAATAGTTAATCCTAATAGGAAAAACTAGTCATTGAGGCTTACCGATGCCTTATGGGCTTACCGTACTGCGTTTAATACCCTCATTGCAATGTCACCCTATCGTCTAGTGGTCCAGTAGAGGTTTCCAACAGGGAGATTAAACACATTTTTGTGTCTAATTTTCCAGGAGTGCCCAGTTTTTCCAGAAAAGTCTATTTCCCAAAAATACCTACAAACATAAAAATATGTCTATCAAATACCCCCAAACTTATTATTTGCTAGTCCTCGAGCAAATCTAATCTAAAAATAAAATAACAATCCTAACTCACTTTCGCAGGCATCGCGATTGCACTTAGCGTATGCAACAAGCCTTTAGACCCATAGGTGTCCCTATCGAATGAGTATTGTCTCGTAAGGGTTTACAAGAGGTTTACCCACAAAACATTTTACTCCAAACCCTTGCTACCTGTGAACGATTGAGGGTAGACACTAAACAAGTTATTTAGTTGGCATACTAAATTCTTCGGCTATGGGAATCATTACCCTATATGAGTCCAACTATTGTACACGAGTTTGCAGTCAGCATACCAAAATTTATATATAATAAAACAAAGATCTACTTAGATAGTCGTTCAACCACGATACTCAGAATCTATCAAAGTTCAATCACATGAAAAGATTTAGAAGATGGATATAGACAAATGAAGTTTGCGCGTATTGACTAAGGTGAATGGTGTTTCCCATATCTGTCTGAAGGTCATTGCCAGGATGAATCCTAATGGATTGAGATACGCTCCCACTGGTCCTACTCCTTATACTAATATCGACTCCTTATACTTGACCACTAGTTTGTGGGTGATATGGGGTAGCTACTTTGTGAGTAATACCATATTTCTTCATCAAGAGACTAAAAGCTATATTACGAAAGTGTGACCCTCCATCACTAATTATAACTCGCGGTGTACCAAAATGTGCAAATATGTAATCATTCAAAAACTGGACCACAACCTTGTGGTCGTTTCTTTTACACAAAACCGCCTTTATCCACTTAGATACATAGGCTACAGCGACAAGGATGTAAAAATAACCAAAATAATTAGGGAAAGGACCCATAAAATCAATGCCCCACACATCAAAGACCTCAATAACTAAAATTAGGGTTCAAAGGTATCATATTACTACAGGAAATGGTTCCTAACTTCTGACAACGCTCATAAGAAACACAGTAATTGTGGGTGTCTTTAAACATCGAAGGCCAGTAGAACCCACACTGTAATATTTTAGTAGCAGTCTTCTTAGTACTAAAGTGACCCCCACAAGCATGATCATGACAAAAAGAAATAATACTGGTCTAGTCACTCTCAGGTATACATCTCCTAATAATATGATCTAGAAAATACTTAAACAAATAAGGATCGTCCCAAAAGAAATGCTTTACCTCGGGTAAAAACCTAGAACGATCTTATTTACCCAAATATTGAGGCATTCAACCGGTAACAAGATAATTCATTATATTCGCAAACCAAGGTAATTGGGTAACAACAAAAAAAAATTCATCAGGAAAACCATCCCTCACAAGAGGGGAATCATCAGGGGAATCAATAACAAGCCTAGACAAGTGGTATGCTACTATATTTTCTGCACCTTTTTTGTCTCTAATTTCTATAAAAAATCTTATAATAAAAGGATTCATCTAATCAATCTAGGTTTAGTATCCTTCTAGAAAGAAGGTATTTCAAAGCAGCATGATCAGTAAAGACTATAACCTTAGAACCTAAGAGATATGATCTAAACTTGCTTAAGGCAAAAAAATGGCTAACAGTTTCTTTTCTGTGGTGGTGCATAGTAAATCACATGAAGTAATTTGTTTTCTTGCTGACCTAACACAACACCAATAACATAATCTGAAGCATCACACATTATCTCAAAGGGTAGGTTCCAGTTAGGTGCCTGGACTATGGGGGCGGCAGTGAGTAAGGTCTTAAGCTTCTCAAAAGCCTCTAAAAAAGCATCATCATCAAAGAACTTAACATCTTTTGCAAGCAGATTGCAAAGAGGTATAGAAATCAAGCTAAAATCCTTAATGAATCGACGATAAAAACCTTTATGCCCTAAAAATGACATAACATATCTGTTTTGAGAACCTTTAAAGTCTTAGTAAGGTCAACTTTAGATTTGTCTACCTCTATACCCTTAGAAGATACGATATGCCTTAAAACAATTCTTGATCGAACAATGAAATGACATTTTTCCCAATTAGGCACTAAATTTTTTTCCTTACACCTAGTCAACACTAATGTCAAATGATGCAAGCATTCATCAGAAGATGACACTAATACTGCAAAATCATCCATAAAGACCTCTAAAACCGTTCTACCATGTCAGAAAATATGCTCATCATATAACGCTAAAAAGTGGCGGGTGCATTACATAACCCGGAAGGCATGCGTCTATATGCAAAGGTACCAAAGGGACAGGTAAAAGTGGTTTTATCTTGGTCTTCTGGGGCAATAAAAATCTAAGTATAACCAGAAAAACCATATAGCAAGAAATAATAGTTATGTCCAGCTAATCTCTCAAGCATTTGGACGATGAAAGGAAGGGGAAAGTGGTCCTTCATTATGACCTTGTTCAATTTTCTATAGTCAATACAAACATACCACCCTGTGGTCACTCGGGTTGGGATTAACTCATTGTTATCATTCTGGACTACAGTGATACCTGATTCTTGGGAACAATCTGAACGGGGCTGACCCACTTATTTTCTGAAAAGGAGTAGATAATATCTGCATCTAACAACTTAAGCACCTCAGTTCGAACTACTTCCTTTATGTTAGGGTTAAGTCGACGGTGTATCTCCATATACGACTTGGTATCATCCTCTTAATGAATCTTATGCATACAGACAGTAGGACTTATACCCTTAATGTCTGCTATGGTCCACCCTAAAGCTTCCTTTTTGTCTTGAAGCACGGTCAATATTCTACTTTTCTGGTTAGTATCCAAGTCAGATGCTACAATCACAGGTAAAGTCTCAGATGGGCCTAAATATACATACTTCAGGGTATCTTGTAGTTGTTTAAGGTCTAACTTCGGAGGCACTTCTAAAGAAGGAATTAGGATAGACTTAGAAACTGGTAGTGGTTCGAACTTAGATTTCCAACCGTTACTAGTGTCTATCAAATGGGATGAATCTAACAACGCATCACCTCATTAATCACACTATCATCATCAAAATCAAACCCAAAGTGGGCTATCCATTTCTATAATGGATCTTCTAACAAAGTGTTTGGTAATGACTCCTGAACTAATGTCCTATCATGTTCACCTCTTCAATGCACGTGTCATCTAGATCAGGTGGTTGCTTACTAATATTGTAAAAATTCAACTCAATAGTCATATTACCAAAAGATAAGTTCATAATACCATTTCGACAGTTTATGATCGCATTAGATGTAGCTAAAAATGGGCGACCAAATATCACAAGTATTTGATTCTCTGGGTCAGGGACAGCTTGGGTATCAAGGAAAACAAAATCCATTGGATAAATAAACTTATCGACCTCAATAAGAACATCCTTTATGACACCACAAGGAATTTTCACATACCTATCAACTAATTGCAGTGTTATCTGAGTAGGTTTCAAATCACCAAGTCCTAGCTGGAGGTACACATGGTACAGAAGTAATTTCACACTGGCTCCTAAGTTAAGCAACACTTTCTCAACACGGTAGTTACCTATTATGCATGAAATGGTTGGGGACCATGGGTCTTTGTACTTAGGAGTTGTATTGTTCTGGATAATTGAACTTACATGACTAGCTAAAAAGGCTTTTTTTTGTACATTAAGCTTCCATTTTCGCGTACACATATCCTTAAGCAACTTGACATAAGTAGGAATATGTCTAATTGCATCTAATAAAGGAAGGTTGATAGTGACTTGCTTAAAAACCTCTAATATATCGTTAAAATTGGATTCCTTCTTTGTTGGTGCTAACAGTTGTGGGAACGGGGCTCTGGGCACAAAATCTGGCTTATAAAAAACTGCATCGGGCTCTTTAAAGACTTCATCAGTCTTTTCAGCTACTGGCTCGGAAGGGTGAACTACAGTATATTCACTATCAGGCATGGTTACCTTGTTGTCTACCACTTTACCATTCCTAAGGATTCTAATTGCATTCACATGATTTGATGATTTATCTCCATAAGATACTTCATGAACTCCTCTAGGATTGGGTTGTGGTTGAATAGGGAACTTGCCTTTTTCTATTTCTCTCAAAGACTCAGCGATTTGACCAACCTGGGTTTCCAAATTGGAAATAGCCTGATTGTTAGCCTGAACAATCTTTTGATTTTCTTGTAAACTTTAGTTGACTGACTGCTGAAAATTTATAGTGTTCTGAGTTAATAAGGCGAGAGAATCTGCTAAACTCATGATCGTCTTATATATCGGATTCTGAAATTGTGCCGGTCCTGAAGGATTCTTAGTATATCCAAAACCTTGGGGAACCTTAGAATTACTAGACTGACCTTGAACCTGGCTCTTAGACTAAAAAAGGTTAGGATGGTTTCTCCAACCAGGGTTATAGGTTTGTGAATAAGGGTCAAACTTTTGATGATTATCAAATATAGTATTATTATAAAGAGCATGGTCGTGCTCTTCAACAGTTTGTCCTTCCCAAAATGACTTAGGCTCAATATAACTAGATTGACTCAGTTCTAGAGCTTCTAACATAGCCGTTATTTTGGGATCTGATTCAAAAGATCCTTCTACCCTATTGACATTTCCTTTACTTAGAAGATTGTTTTCTGGGGCTCCCACTATTTTCCCATTGCTTGTTTTTTTCGGCGATTTCATTCAAAAATGTCATAGCATCATCGATAGTTTTATTTTCAAACCCACCTGTGCATAAAGACTCAACCATGGTTGTTGTCGAATAATCTAAACCCTTTTGTAGAGGATCTGAACTGGCCTTACTTTTTCTAAACTATGATGAGGACATTGTGATAATAAGTCATTGAACCTTTCCAAATACCTATATAAAGATTCTCCCTCTTGTTGAGCAAATGTGCAAATCTGCTGCCTAATATATGATGTTTTGTTCTTAGGGAAAAACTTCTGGAAAAAGGAAGATGTAAGTTGTTCATAGGTTTCAATGGACTCAGAAGTCAAACTATATAGACAAGATTTGGCTTTGTCTCTTAGTAAAAAAGAAAACAATCTAAGTTTCAATGCTTCATCATCTAGGTCCTTAATCCTGATGGTACTACATATTTTCTCCAAATCCATAACATGGAAATAGGGGTTTTCATTTTCTTTCCATAAGAAGATTGGGAACATCTGTGTGGTTCCAGGTTTTAACTAATAGTTTGTTTCAGTTTCAGCTAACTTGATACATGATGGAGGAGAAGTCCTAGTCGGGTTCAACAAAGCTTTTAAAGTTGCCATTGCTAGCACTATCAAAGAACTAGGAGTAACTTCCTCACACAGTGTCAAGTTCTCAAAATTGATATTTCCAAAAACAGGGCCCTCAAAAGAAGAGTCTTCTAGGTCCTCGTTTCCAGGGAAAGAACTACTAGGTTTGTCACTAATCAAACGACCTAGAGTGTATTTTCAAGCTCGCTCAGTGATGGTTCCGAGCGGTCTTGGCATACACTAAAAAAAAATTCTAATTGGAAGGGAATTCTAAACAATCACAAGCAAGGCTGACTCAACCAAATCAAACCTATTGATTCTCGCAAACAAAAAGCATGATGGCTCCACTTAGATTGTTTCTAGACCAGCTTCTATTCTTTCAAAAGGAAACTAGTTACAGTTTTAGAAACCTCTTAGAACGATCCGAATTAGATTAAGTTGAATAGAAACAGGATAAGCTCTAAGGAGATTTGATAACCCTATCTCTTTGGCAACGTTTCCTTGGGTTACAAGGCGGCTCAAATCTTCTTAAAATAATCTTCCTGAACTTTGAGTTAGGCTAATAAAGTAACCAATTTAGTCATTTTGAATGACTTTCCTATAAGCTCGTTACCCTATCAGTCTCTTTCTATTCAAAATTTTAAGCTTAGGTTCGTGTTTGGTAACGTTTTCATAAGACGGGCAAGAAGGAAATGATGATGAAATCCGAGTCCTTATCTTGTATGGCCAGTTCTTGCCCTTTACTAGAAAATAAATCCGTATTCAAGTCCTCAACATATATGCATTACGAAGGAATAAAGAAAATCCACTTGCAGGGGTTTCATGGTTTGATAAAGTTTTACCTCCCGTACCAGACGGGCGATGAACCGTTGAAGTCGACTCGGGCCACTGACTCCTATGTAAGTGCACGAACCCAAGGGGCTGAGACAACATCGTAATTGTCGTCCTTCTCTGTGCAATATATATTTAATACTACCCTTATGTAGGGTTTAAAAAATAAAAATAATGCCCAAAAATGTCCCAAAGTGTCCAAAATGTCCAAAAATAAAAGAAAATTACAAAAACAATTAAAGATCTCCTAATACAGTTTTTCTAAATTAAAATAACAAATAAAAACCCTAAAAAATAAAAAATAAATAAAAAAAATTCTTTGTCTTCTTTACCGTTCTTTTAGCTTTAACTTTACCTACGTCTTTTAATCACCAAAATCTTTGGCTCAATTTCTTTTCGTTTTCGTTCCATAACCTGTAGCAAAGAGAAATACCCAAAAACGTAAAATAGAACTAAATAATAAAAATCTAAAAATAAAACTAATACTAAAAACAAAAATTAGTCTAAAAATCTAACCTAAAAACAAATCCGCGTCGGCGGCGCCAAAAACTGATGTGTTTTAGAAGTAGTGGTAAAAGATTCGATACTCAAACTTGTGAAGATTTGATTTTTAAACATAATTTTTAATAATAAAAATAAAGAATATTAAATTAAAATTGATTTAAGATTATGGAAAGAATTGAGACTAAGGATTCCACCATTAGCCAATTTTTTAAGTGATTTAGTATTAATAATTATCTTGCAACTCATACATTTAATTGATTCTAATATTGCCAAAGTTAGATTTTCAAAATAATAGTTGTAAATCAAAAGTATGAGACATCAATAGCCCTAAACTAAGCATGACCCTTCAAAAGAAAACACAACTAATTAATAAAATCATTATTTCAAATTTAATTCAAAGCAAATAATCATAAAATAATTATAAAAATTAATTAAATAAAAACATACCACTTTGTTATTAGAAAAATGGCTTCCTATGTAGCCTCAGTAATGGGGTTCAGCTCCTCGTGTCAAACACTCTCTCAAAATACATGTTCATAGCTCAAAGTGCTTAAAAGAAGAGAGAGACAAAAATAGCACAAAAAATAAGTGTTGCAAAGAGTGTTTTCTGTGTTGCTAAAGAGAAAAATTAACACATGAATAAAAGACAACTTTTGGGTGCAGTAAAAGAAGAAAGAAAAGGTGACGTTATTAAGAATTGTTCTCTTTGTGGTCTGTACTCCTTCTTCACCAGCGGAAAGACTTTTGCTTTTTAATTTTTCTCCCGACTCTCAGATGCCTTTTTTCTTCTTTATCTTTCTATTTATAGGATCAGGGAATCCTAACACATCATCTTTAGCTGATAAAGACTTGAAATCTCATCCAAAACCAACTCAGATTCGTATATTATCCAAATCAGGGGAGTAAACCCTTTCCGGATGTAAACTTTGAACTGCAGCCTTGTTTCTCCAATTTGGTAACTCAAAAACACCTTCAAATCCCTTAAAGCTCGTTCTCCAATATCTCATACTCTGTTTCTCGCGTGAAGAATTTCTTCCCGCCAATTTTGGATTCAAAAACTAAATGAAGGATGCCCTTAATCCATCTGGTGGGTGCCTTTATCAATTTTCCTGGGTGCCTTTATCAACTTTTTGAGCCAATTTTTCTATAAAAGTTCATATCCCAAAAATACTTACAAATACATAAAAACCCCAAATAAGTATACAATTGAGCACTAACAAAATACATAATTGAGAACAATTTAGAAACAAAAATGTGTCTATCAGTAATGTAGGCTTCCATACCCAAACCCTAGTGAATATCCCCCTATGTGACATAATTGATGTCTTGAGCATGGTTAAGTCTATTTTATAGACATGTAATATTTGGTCAGTTGTTGACCTAGCCAGACTGTCAGTCTTACCATATTGATGAGTCTAGCATGTTGACTCATTGATGGGCGAAGTGTAAGGTGTATGCTGAAACAAGCAGTGATGCTTAGTAGATCGTAGACGTAGGGAATCTGATTGATATTGACATTGGTAGTTGTGACATATCATTGTGTCAGCTGAGGCAGCAATGATACTCGGATGATCTTATTGGATTAATAACAATAGGTCTAATGAGATTGTTGGATCGATCAGAGACCTATATATATATACGTGTATATTTTATAATGTTTGATATGTCAAGCGAATTCGTATGAGCATCAAGTCGTGTGAATACCAACTCGTGTGAATGCTAGTGTTAGCAATTCTAAAATATTTAATTTCGCCATCGTAAGATAAATTGAGGTTATTTTAATTATGGGTAGCAGGACCAATTAAATTATTTTCCCTAATTGATTGAGCAATAAAACCCTAATATGGCAGATGAACCAAATGACAGATGAACCAAATGGTAGATGAACCAAATGAGAGATGAAAGACTAGGGGAAGAGGGAAAGTCCAAGAGAGACATGGAGGATCGACCAAGGTGGATAACCGACCAATGGTGGGACCGACTATGGGATGTGAAGCACGAATTTGGTAGAGCACAAATTTGGTAGTTGCGGGACCATGCTTTGTGTATCATGTCATCTCTCTAGCAATATTTTGATATATTTTGTGATAATATTTAGGAGAGAGAAGTTTGGTGTAAAAACCAATTGGTGTGAAGAACAAAATTAAAATAACGATATTTTAATATGTTAGATGGTTGCGGAACTATTCTATATTGATGTGCGCAGTTTTTTGATCTTTGAAGCTATTTGGGGTTTTTGAATTTGTTAGAAAGAGCAAAGGAGTTTTAATAGAAAGAGGAAACCCTAGGATAACAAAGTATTAAAAAAAATATAAGAGTGGGGACCGACCAAGGGTGGCCGGTCGACCGGCCGGTTGGTAGCGGTCCCATAACTCTTTATTTATTATTATTATTGCATCATTCTTCCTATAGATCTTTAAATCTATTTCTCTTCAAATCTATTGCCCTTTAAAGTTATTGCTTCGAAGACCATTATTGTTGTTTACACCCATGGGTGTTAGCCCTAATGCCCGAAAATTCAGACATGACGTCTTTTAGTAAAAACATTGTAGATTCTTCATACGATGTCCGATTTTGATGATCTACCCTAATTAGGAATTGAAAAATCTCCGGATACATACTATAGCGGAAGGACTTAGGTTTAGAGCTCGTTTTGGCTGTCAAACGGAGCAAACAACACCTTCCAAGAATTTTTTAGATAAAATTCTGATAGTTTTCAGCTTGTAGTTCATCTAGGGTTTAGGCCATACCTTTTAGACCGTTAATAGGAATGTGATGCCCTTTTAGTATGTCATAGTAGACATATAGGGGAACATAAGTTGTTTAGAACATTTTGCCCCAATCTACACTCATTGCTACGTTTTTACAAGGTGACTATGATGATACGTCAGAAACTTGGTGTTGACCAATGTTAGGGTTTCGTTGTACTTCGACCAATATTGGGATCTTAGTGCAACCAATATTGGAGATGTGTTATTCAAGATCGACCAATATTAGGGATTGGTTGATTGGAGCTTTAGCAACGCCGACTTAGTGCTTACACGAAGATGTGATATTTCGACTTAGTGCATTCGCGTGCGACTTGTCATGCTTTGTGATAAATCAATATTATTCAATAAAGGTTTGAATATTGACATAAAGTCATTCTAGAAATTAAACCGGGGAATGTAGAGAGTAATCAAGTTGCTCTATAATAGTAGGAAATCTATCTAGGAGCATTGGTATCCATCCAGGAACAAAGATGTGTTCTGGATATTTATTCTGTATAGTTAGAGATCACCTTGGAAGAAATTGCAATTCGTACCAGTGATATTTTGAGGACAATGTTGCTTTATACTAGCGATTAATCCATCTAGGAGTTGTCCAATCATTATAAAAGAGTAAGCACTAAGTCGTACAGTACTAATATTGTGTGTAGAATATTGAAAGCTCATCCGGGTGAGTCTCTAATAACATATGTGTATTTTCAGAGAAAGTACAGGATCAGTATGAGATGCCTGTAGCGAGAGTTTGATATTTTAATTCTCTTATGGAATATAAAATATGAATTTTAAGCTTGATGCCAGGTCAGTAGCGTATACAAAATTCTATTATTTTTACGCTTCTACTGCTGGGCAGAGGCAAATTTATTTTTTTACCCTTCGTCAAAAATCCACCATCTACAGACTCACAAAAGCAGACCCACCTGCTCAACAAATTTTCCTTAACACAATAATCCGCCGGTACACCTCAAGAATGAGGGATGCTATACCCCAATAACGGAGATGTGTCCAGGATATAACTACCTGATATAACTCGTATAAGAACAATACAAGTTACTCACTCCCGAACTTAGCAGCAAGATTAGGAAAGGAAATAAACAAACAAAAGCGCGCAACAAAGCGAGAAGAGGGGAAAATAGATAGGGATAGTAACCTGCTCTGAGATATTTTGTAAATGGGAAATTCGATTTCTTTTATAGGCAAAATAAGGAGGTGAAATCAACGTGAAATTATGACAGAATAATGTTGACATAATGTTAAAAACCATTTAAAAAATATTGTGTCATAATGTTTACATAAATTATTTTTGGTAAGTAAATAATTTTCTCTCAAGTCAAAAGTCCCAAATTAAACAACATTATCAATAGAGAATCAAAATTCGTTTTAATTTCCTTAAGAATAATTCAAATCAATTTTGACTAAAAGGAATAGATCTTGGTTGACATGCGTCCACGACGCAAGCACAATCCCAAGCCTCCCCTCCCACCCGTTCCCCCGCCCATCCATATTGTTAACTATGACATTTAGTTATATGGAGGACATGCATATTTAGTATACCCGATGTGGGACTAAAGGTTCTCTTTCATTCACTCATATGAAAATGAGCAAGTATCCTTAATGACCATAGGTCACAAGATCAAATCCAAACCAAGACCATAAATGTTCAATTAAAACTCATTTTCTCCAACACTCTCTTCTAGCCTCTCATACATAAAGTATTTTCAGTTTTGTCCATCAATTCAAGTTTGAGGAAATAGAAGTAGATGACAAGTCATATAACATAATATGTTAGCTTGCTTCTTTTATTCATACATGGTGTTGCGAAGCTTGTATACATAGTGTTATGATCTGTTTTCCTGTGTATGGTATGTATACTAAGTTTGATATTATTTTATGTGTTGTGGAGTGTGTTTGTTAAAGTTGATTTCATCATAAAGTAACGTTCATATGAAGTTTAACATTAAATAATGATGCTTGTGGAGCTGAAATTCCAACACACACAACTTACCAAATGGAATATCTACAACTTACTATCCGATGAAACTTTAATACTTTGTACTTCATGAACATGGTAGTAATCCGATTTTGATTTACTGAAGTTAGCACTTTCTTTCAGTTCGAACCCCAAGGAGGAGGCTGCAATAGTCTGAAACAAACTTATGGTAAAACGGCTATTCAGGTAAAACTCTAAGAAATTCTTGGGAATCATGCACCTCTTACATATGTCATATTGAGTATATTTGCATATCCATGTCTTCTCCAAATGGCAACCCTTAAAGGTTATCTATGAAAGAAAAACGTGAAGATATATTAACTAAATGGTAATTAATTATCAAACTAAATTATAATATGTTTAACAATTTGAGTTGGATTTGTAGATTCTAGACTGTCCTATGTTTTCAATAAGTCAATAACTAGTAGAAGAAGGTTAATATTATGCATTCTTGTGTTGTGAAATGTGTTGGACTTTCATCATGCTATTGAAACAATTCTAACATGAACAATAAGATCTAGGATGTTCAAGTTTGTTACATCATGAATTGTTGAATGTAAGTTTTGAAACGTACCTAATAGAGACATGCTTCCCTTTAAATTCCCAATCATCCTTGAGCAGGAAATGAACTTGATGAAGAGGGAATTATGAAAGAACTTTTTTCCTCTCACCAATCCATTCTAGTTACTAGCTCTTAGTGATGGTTGTTCTAGCAACTCTTTTGTATGGCAATGAATAAACACCCCTATTATACTATTTATAATGATAGATTTTCTTTTCATCAATGAAACTTAACAATTAAGCTTCGAATATGGAGAACATATATATGAGCTTATTAACATTCGTTATTAGAATTCCAATTTTGCCTCATTTCTTTAGAAGACACTGAATTCAAGGTTGATCACTACTTTATGGACTACTAAATAGGAGTGTAGTTGTGTTTGTCTGTGTGTGAATAATGTGTTTGTGTTGCTAGTCAAGTTTAATTTGATATTCGAACTCATTTATTTTGTGGACTATTGAATGGATTGTAGACTGATGCATGTCGTGGATGCAATCAAATTAGTGATTTTTTTCCACTCAATTAAAGAATAATACAATAGAAGTCAAGTTCGTTCCCACGAGGAGCGAGGTGTTCTAGTTGTCAAATGTCACAAATGGGGAGTTTGTTTTAGGTTGAAAATAACTAACAAACCCATTAAAAGTTATAAAGATGCAAGCAATTGATAATAAATATGATCGAGGAATCCTTTTTCGTTACTAGACAATCACTGAATTAATATACTCATCAACTCTTTATTCATCACAGATTATTACCAACTGTAAGATAGCAGCTAGAGCAGTGTTGTCCTCGAAAATCCTTAGGTCACTGGGTATCGAAGCGCTCGAATATCAGATTTTATTTGTCTAAACCACCTAGAAGTAACGCACTCTAAGTATAATTTAGCCAAATGTTTTATATTTTTTGACTTTATAGGTTGATTCTAGTAGTTAGACTCTTAGCGCAAGGTCTACCTTCTAGTGTTGTCTCTACACGCGATAGCTCCACAGAATCCCTCTGTAAGGTCTCACGTTTTCTACTTGTGTAGGAGCTGTTCAACGATTACGAATATCCTAACCCTAACTAGCAATAGATCAATCAAGAAACTTATTTAGTTGGCCACCTAGAAAAATCAATTAATCAATCATAAACATTCCTCATAGTAGAAATAAACAATAATCATGTGAAGAACTTAAAATAGATTCATATATAAAACCAAATCATGTTTAGAACTTAGAATTCATCCTCAATTAATTAGGTTTTTAGCTACTCATGGATGTAGAAGTATCCATGATATACATATAAGAAAATAGATAAGAAATCGTTACGATAATATAACCGCTCTGAAACCCTAGTTTTCTCCTCTTGTGTTGTTGATCTCCTCCAAGACTTGCAAAGTAATTTCAAGGTCATTTCTTAATGTCTTGGGAGTCACCTTATATAGTATCCACAAAATATAGGGCTTAAAATACTTTTGGGACCGTGTTTCCTCCTTTTAGAAGTCAAAACCGCGTTAAAACGGACCCCGTAGGTTTGCCACAGTCGGCATGGTTGATTTCCATGAACCGCGCCGACTTTGGGACTAAAATAGCTCCAATTCTATGTTCCAAAACTTGCTCCATCGGCATGGTCGATTCCCAATGACCCGTGCCGAATGGAGGGATTAAAAATCCAAGTTCTCTGTCCGAAAAAAGTGTTCCAGTAGGCATAGTTGGGAACCGTGCCGATTGTTGTGTTGTAGATGACTTTTTCTTACTTTGGTTGTTTTGTCCATAACTTCTTCGTCCGAACTCGGAATGAACTCATTCTTTTTGCATTCACTTTGTATTCTCGTTCTCTTCAAGATGGTATCAAGAAATTCTGAATTTGAATGAGTTGAATTTGTCTTTGGCCCTTCTTCACTTGTAGAACTCAATTTCCTTGTTCGTTTCATGTCACAATGAACTTCTTTCTTCTTCTTTGGCCTTGGGATGCTTGAATACTTGGAATACTTCACTTCTTAAATCTTTGTAGTCATTTTCATTCTTATTGGGATGATTCACCTAATATAAGACATAAGATAGAAAACAAATATAATAACAAGTAATATGCAAGAATTATAACAAATATTAGTATGGATTTGACACTAAAAACATGTGAATTATGCACTTATCATAGACTATGTTGACTGATGTTTACATACAAATGCGAGATTTCTTGTCCTTGGAATACGAAAGCTGCTCCGTGTAAGGACATATGATGAGCTAGAAGAATTCAGTATAAACATGGAAATCCAAGTACTTGTTGGGTCAGAAGGTGATGTTGAGGTGATCGATTAGATATGAGAGAAAATGAAGAAGGCATTCCGAATTGGAACAGTTGGTCTGATGAGTTCTGATTTAGTTTTGGTCCTGGAGTAGTGGCTCGTTTTGTCGTGGAGAGGGAATCAGGATAGATATATGATGCATGTATCTCTCGACCAACTTTGGCCTCACGGGAGGAGGTATGTGCTGTAGTTAATGATATTTTTTCTCAAGATACATCATGCTTGATATTTGATTACTAGGATTAGTAAATTGGGAGTTATCAATGCCAGCATGCTACTTTTTTTTTTGGTAGTAGCATTGTTAGTGAATTGTCTAGTTGACATGCTTGATTTTGAAAATTTTATTTGATATCTTTCGGATGATTATGCAAAATACCTATCAAGTAACCTCCTTAAACTTGATAAGGTGAGTATCTTTTTCTCTGCAGTTCTTGAAGATTTATCAATAGTGGTGAGGCAACATCTCTTTTGGACTATGTTAGGTTGACTGCATCAGGATTACTTGCTCTTACAGACGCAACTCCACCTGCACGAGCTGGTCCTGCTTTTTTGGTCCCTAATGGAACATCCGAGTCCTCAGTTATTACCAAACAAAATGATTTTGTACCATCTAAAGGACCATTGCCAAGGAGTTCATCAACAAATGTTACCCGAACTCCTACTCCAGAGAATCCTCCCTTGAATAATGTTTGAGAGTCGAGGATTGCATAATGATGCTATGGGCGGAGGTCCTAGATCATTTTTCTTTTCTAATTGATGCCTCTCATATACCAAGGGGGTTTATTGGTTGCTCATAGGTCGTTTTTCGGAACCGTTCCCATTTATATATGTACAACTTACAATTTAATTTCTACAAAACATATTATTATTAGTGAATGAATGCAAATATATGGTTAAATACATATGTTATGTAATTATTTTTAGTCCAATGTTATAAATGAAGTAGGAGTATAAAGAAAATTTTACAAGTTAACCTATTCTACACAAGGGTATTTTATGGAAACAAAAACACATGTCGGGTAAGTCAGGCTAAAAAAACAGACATATTTTTTGACCTTAGTGAATCAGACCCAGATGAGTGATTAAGTGATATGAGTCAGACCAAGACGACTCAGATCCAGAAAAATAAAAGGTGTTGGTTTGTTTTTTCTCCTTTGAATGCGTATCCAGTTTAGGAACAAAATAATAAGAAAAAAGTATCCTATGACATTCGAGCAACAAACTAAAAATCGGTAAGCAGGAAGTTAAAGGATAAATAAATACAGTAACGAAAGATACCCAACAGTATTATATATAGTTTTTTAATGGGGCAGTTCGGTCAACTAAGATGTTAATAGTCGTTGTAATTCTTCCCTTCAAATGAATTGGAAAGCTCAATTTACTGAAACAGTCTTTTTATTTTATTTTATTTTATTAGAAACAATCGTTGTATTTAAAGCAGAACATTTAGCAAAATAATCTGGTAAAATATTCAGCAGTTCAACTTCAACCTCCATTGCCATCACAACTTAGGCCACACTCTATGCAACAAAGAATCAAGAACCAATAATCGACTTCGAGAAGTAACGCGTAAAATCCACGCTAGCTGAAGGAGGTTTTTAAATCTTGTTTCATTTTCTATAAATGAGCATTAAAAACCCAGAAAACTCCCCCATTCAAATATTGATAACAATCACATCCCCCAAGTGTTTCCTGTGACATAATAATTTATTTGGTATTAGTTTTAAGAGGGAATAAGTGTTTTCCTATATTAAAACATTTAAATTCTTCTTTACATATTAAATTTTTTTTTAACTAATATTTACCCATATTTTTAAAACCCTGAACCAAATTTCAATTTTAGGCTTTACAAAAACCCTAATTTGTTTATATATTTACAAATCTTTTCACTTTTTTTTTAAGAAAAAAATATTATATTAAACTCAGTTTATACATAGAAAAATTTTAATATGATTTATTTTTTGATTTTGAATATGCATGTCTATTTTTTTTATTTATAATTTTTTTTCATAGAAATATTAGCTAGTATAGTAGTATATATGTTAATATATAAGTATTACAAAAATAGTAAAATAAATCATAGTAAAACTCAACAGTGTATTCATATTATCTTAACATTTTTAATTATGTGTATTAATATTAGCATAAGTTTAAAAATGTATATCATGTGTTAAAACTTAATATCAAATCTTGAAATATTTTTTATTATCAGATATCGAATGTGGTATGTTGTTTGGTTGGAAAAACTAACATATCCTTACACTTAGTAATAACTAAAACAATACCTAAAAATACGGATAAACACATATTTTAAAAAGTTTTAGTTATAAACACTAGTTAGTAGTTTTATATACGTGTAAACACTAATCTTTTATTTAAACTCTAGTTAGTTTCACACGTTTTAATTAAAATAATAATGGATATACAAATAATTTTAAAGCTTATCTGTTCGAGTTTTGTGTACCCTAGAAGCTAGTGTATACATGTGTCTAGTGCAGTTAATTAGAGAAATTATAGTGTCTTCAAATACATCTTATTAACGCTTATTTTGACAATGGTCTCAACTTGCACTCGCCACCCCTTCTTTCCTAAGCCAAATTTTTGTAAGTTTGAGACAAATTGTACCACTGACTCTTGAGGACGAGCACCGATTTTAAATGAGCTTTCATAATATGTTTCAATAAATACATTTGCGTCTCGAATAAAGTCCAAGCACTTTCTGGAGTCTCAATAGATTGGGGGTTGTGAAAGGATTAATGTAGAGCCTAGAAATTCCACTTCAAATTGTTTGAAAGACGTGCAACTTCGTTGAGTTCGACCCAACAATGTTTTAACCTAATAAATATAAAAATATTATTAATAAACTAATAACCAAAGCTATAAGATAATCTAAGATATAGAAATACCAATACGTAAACTATCTGGACAATTGCTACAAAAATCTGAAAAAACATTATAAACATATCAATAATAAAAATTAAATAAAAATCAAGCTTATCAACAAAAAATACAAACCAAAAACTAATTAAGACTGATTACCAATCTCCATTGATTCTACTTATCAAATCAGATGCTTCTTTACACGCATTGCCATTTTCATTTGTCAAAAATCTTCTCACAATATGACTGAAGTTGACAAAATCTTGTCGATAATCTTCATCAGTACCTACAATTACCATCACTTACAACTGATAATTTAATTACCATCACTTACAACTAATAATCAAATAAAACCAGGCATTTATCATGTGTTGCACGAACTTTGCATAATATAAACCATGGAAAACAACAAGCACATATTGAAGCAATTGAGTAAACCACCTCCAATGGCTAAAAAAACTAAAATACTAAGAATAAATTTGTATTATTATCTAATTAAAAATATATATACATATACACCATCGTTTCTTGTCTAATTTCTTAATTTGATCTTAAAAGAGCAATTAGGATCCTGTGTTCTTTCCGTCCCGATTCTTTAAAAAATTGGTGCTTCAAACAACTCAAGCAGAGAAATTCATAAGTTTGTTCCCATCATTAGTTTCTCTCAATCTCCGAAAACGGGGAAGAGATTTGGAGAGAAAGAGAAGACAAAGGATGGAAAACCAGTAGTTTTTATCTACGTGTAATGGTTTCTTCTTCACTCTTCCCCAAGTCTGCCGGTCCGTTTTGCAAATACACATGCTTCCTGTTGGTGCCCTAAACCAACAATATATATGGAAGAGAGACGCTTAGATCATGCACTTGGTATCTGGAAGGGCGACCCTTGGTAGATATCAATTGATAACATTGGATATCTCTATGCCATTACTGAACGAGTGTTCCTAACGGCCTACGGATCCTTCCATTATGTATCATATTTTAGGGCACAATATCTTTTTTCTAAATTTTTTTCTCTATTGAGACAACTTGATGAAGTTCCGTTATGTATCATAAGTTCCACAATTTTTATATTTTCCACATAAATTTAACTATTGTACTGGGGAGAGTTGCTCCTTAGCCCCCTTCGAAGAAAAATGAAGGATTGTACAGACAACAGGGTACCTGTGATAATTCTTGTGAGTACCAAACCTGTCACTGTATTCATCGTCACCCTTCCAAATTTATCTACCAAAGAATTTTTTTTACTATACTAGTCCCTAGTTTAGGATACCGTGTTCTTTAGTCCCGATTCTTTGAAAAATTAGTGCTTCAAACAACTCAAGGCAATGAAAGAAACTGTACTATAATATTTTATGGAAAAAAATTTCCATATTCTCTCTCCTTTGGAATTGAATTTTCAGCGTTTCTATACTTTGTCTGTTAAACATAGTAAAACATTGGAAAAAAAACCGAGTTTATAGTATATGTAACAATGAATAAATAATAAATGCTTCAACTAATATTAATAAAGTATATTTTACCTTAAAATGTTAAGAAGAATGAGATTCCACTCATCAGGGGTCATGACGTTAAAAGACTCGCTTTGCAAGTTAAACGAGGTTATAATTATATTCCCAAACTTGCATTTTTGACGAAGATCATTCTTCTCAGTAGAACTAAACTACCCCTATAGGTTTGGATGTTCAAGGGCGACTATTTCCCCATCACCGCTAGCGATAATATGGAGTCCCCTAATTTTACTCCATAGTAATGGAAACCGTCTTTA
The DNA here is from genome assembly GCA_023531435.1 of Papaver californicum. NCBI lineage: Eukaryota > Viridiplantae > Streptophyta > Magnoliopsida > Ranunculales > Papaveraceae > Papaver > Papaver californicum. Next base: position 1,586,443 of record JAJJMC010006776.1, on the reverse strand, counting down.
TCTTTACCAATCATCTTTTCTACAGTGATCTCCAAAGTCTCCACTAAACCTACATTATATGAATAAAACAAAGGAAATTAGGATTAATAAAAAACAAAAGACTTAAAAATAATATATAGAAAAATTCTGGGATGTACGAGAATTATTTTGAACCTAGCACTAAAATTTATAATAGGATCATTAAAAAAAAACTTATCAACTATTTATGTTAATGATTAATATACTTAATTAATATTAATTAATCGTGTTAGTTGTGATTAATTGTTTAAATTTATGAAATTAGTTGTTGTTAATGAATAATCAAAATATAAAAAAATTGAGAAATTTTGATTTTTTTTGTAAGAACATCAACCAAGAATCGGTGGATATTCATGTCCTCGTAAACCGATTCTCGGTTGATGTTCTTCATTGATATATCACATACAACCAAGGTACTTGGAATTTTACATCACATACAACCAAGGCACTTGTTCTTCTACTTCTCATGCAACAAGGGCATTTGTCTCTTTAGCTCAAAGTGATACATGCATCCATCACTATATAAAGTTTGTACTTAGTTCATTTGTAACTACACCAAGAAGCATTAATAGAAATTCTTCTTCTCCCAATTTCTCTCTACTTGTCTACTAAACGTTATTTAGCTTATGCACTAATATTTATCTAGCAATCAATATCTATAATAATTAGTTAGTAACCTAGAAGAAAATAGTGAGACTTAAACACATTATCAGCACCTTGTTCTAACCGAGTATTGATCCTACACATTTTTTTTATTGGTTCTCTTCACTTAATCAAGGACAACTACTAAAGAAGGTATATTTTAACCATTCTATAAGCATGCATGTTGGTATTTTCTTTGAAAATGATATACTTAACATGATATTAATTTTTCCCATGTTATTATTTTTTTTATGAAAATAATAGTTTGTTTATTTTATTTAGACCAAAAAAATAATAAAATAAATAAAATAATATATATATATATATACAATTTCGATAGTAATATTCCATTTTAGTTGGAAAATGCAGTACGATGTTTGGTAAAAAGAAGAATTTTTTCCTTTCCTTTGATAATAATAATAAAAAAAAGTGTTCAATTTAAATATGAAAACGTGACTGAATTGGTCCTTGTTACTCTTCGGGACGGAGTGGAAGAAGGGAGGAGATTTTCAAACATGGATCTAATGACATCGATATATATATATAAACCATGCATTTACTTTTGAAAATAATATTGTACCATTTTAGACCTTTATCAATGATTAACTTAATTTAAGACCATAATATATAATATATTTTTTACGTTTATTATATTATTTAAAATCACTAATGCATGTTGATAATATTATGCCAAAAATAATTTGAAGGAGCAATACCGACTCTCTTGATAGATATCAAATATCTATTATGCAATCGGTTGTAACCGATCTTGAAGAGGGACTGTTACTTACTCCTTAATAATTATGCACATGTAAATGTTAAATGGGCCTGTTTTTTTTAGAGGCATGTTTTTCATTTAACTATTTTGTTAACCTTGATAACAAATTGTATGCCAACTATTAAAACCATAAAGAGACTTGGTTAATTAATTGTTGAATGGGTTATGATCAGAAGTTGGACTATGACTTATCAGTGTTACCCAAAGAACCATAAAGAAATTTGGTTTTGGTATCCATCTTGGCCATAAATAAATTTGGTCACGAAAAATGGTATCAGAGTTTGTCATATATTTATGGACTCAGAAAGACTTGAGCACCATATTAGTGTCCCTTACTTTGTCTTATGTAGATGGACCCAATTCGACCAGAGTTCGAACTTTTGGAATCAACAGGACTTGAGTACCATCGTTGGGTAGCTGATGTATGAACCATGTTCGTAGCAAAAGAATACACCTCCACTATCAATCCATTTGTCGCTTCCGTTCCAGTAACTGAGAAAGACAAAGCTCATGCTCTAATGTTTCTCAAGAGTCACATCCATCCTAACCTACGTTGGGTTTATCACCACTTGAAGACACCAAAAGAGCTATGGGATGCACTCGAGGGCCTTTTAGGGAACATTCATGATTCCTTACTACCCAAAACAGACATGTTATAACTTCAGGCACGTCTTGATTTCTGTGGGAAAAAACTCACATATGAGGAAATGATTCAGAAAACCATGTTGACCTTTCCCACCTCATCCATGATACTAGCGAACCAGTATCGTTTGGAGGTTGACAATAATAGAATCACAACATTCGGTAAGTTGATAAACATACTGCAAGTAGCTGAAAGGCACAATGAGATTCTTGTCAATAACAATGCCAGGGATGTCGGGAAATAGAAAGTTCCTGAAGCTAACCATGGCAAGGTCAATAGAGGAAATAACCACAAAGGAAAGAGGGTTCGATATTCTGATACACATCCCCGTAATCCATACTCATGTGGAGATAATACCTCTCGTGGAAGAGGATATAAGGGACATAATTGAGGCCGAGGGTATAAAGGTCATTTTAATATTTGGCACAAAGAAGGAACTTCTGGACAAAGTGGTAGCGACCCTAAGTTCGAGAGAACGTCTAAGAATCTCGCTGATAAAAGGGTCGTGATGGTTTTGTAATAGTGGTAAATAAAGTTCGTTCAAGACTTGTGAAGATTTGTTTTTAAATCTGATTTCTAAGACTAAAAATAGCAAAACTCAAATAAAATTGATAACAAAGTTGGAGAAAACTGAGGCTAGGATTCCACTATTTTCCAATTTTTAAAGTGATTAAATTCAACAATTATAATTATGCAATTCTAACATTTAATTTAATTCTAAAATATAGCAACAAGTAGATTTTCAAAATAACAAATGTATTACAAAAGCATTGAAAATCTAAAATCTAGGCCAAAGCATGTACCATCTAACGAAATCACAATTGCTTAACAAAAATCATAAATCAATTTTTAACCAAGGCAATCAATCATACATGAATTGCATAAATTAATTAAATAAATATTACCACATAATCTTTGGAAAATTAGCTTCCTCCGTCGCCTCAGAGATGGGGTTTAGCTCCTCATTGTATTGGAAAAACCCTCAAATCATAGCTTAAAAGGTGCTTGCAATGGTGAAATAATAGTAACACAGGAGATTTGATACGCTTATAAGCGTTACAGAGAAGTGTTCTCTGCGTTACAGAAGAAAGAAAAGAAAACAAGAGAAAATAACAGACTTCAGGTGCTGTTGAAATAAGACTGCTTCAGAAACACTATCAGTGACACTTCTCTGACGCCTTATGTTCTTCCTCTTGTTTTTCACAATAGCAGCAGCAGAAATGTCTGTTTTGATTTTTAATGCTTCTCTGCGTATCCTAAGCTCTCCCCAATACTCTCTTCTATGACTTCACCATTCACTATTTATACCACATAAACTCCAATCTTGCAGCAATTAATCAGAGATATTCTCATTCACACGAGAATAATATTCCTCCCAAAATATTGGAATTTATTCCTTTGTTAACTCCTTCACGCGTCTGATGGTGTTGACACACTCCAAACACGTTCATTTATCATCTCAGAAGCAATTAAACACAAGCCAAAATTTCCAAACCCAAAATCCCGAGATATGCTTATATATTTTGTTTTGATGAGAATCAACGATATTCTCCCTATTTTTTCGTGGGTGAATCCCTTTGTGGTGTAAGAAATCAATTTTAATTAAAGTATGTGAGGAAATCTTGGAAAATTTGTCCAAATCTTCCACAGAATTATCCGCAGTTGAAAATTTCTTTTCCCGCCAAAAACAATGATTTGAAATGAAAGGAGTGGTGCCTGTATCCAATCGACGGGTGCCTTTATAACTTCTGGGGATGCCTTTAGTATTTTTTTCTGGGTGCCTTTATAACTTTTTGAGCTAATTTTTTCCAAATGTTTATTTCTCCAAAAAATTCCTACAAACACAATATAAGCACACACATGAGTTCTAACAATATACAAATTGAGATCAAATAAGACACGAAAACGTGTCTATCAAATACCTCCAAACTTATTATTTGCTAGTCCTCGAGCAAATCTAATAAAAATAAATCCTAACTCACTTTCGCAGGCATCACGATTGCACTTAGCGTGTGCAACAAGCCTTTGAACCCCTAGGTGTCCCTAGTGGACGAGTTTTGTCTCGTGAGGGTTTATAAGAGGTGTACCCACAAAACCTTTACTCCAAATTCTAGCTACCTGTGAACGATTGAGGATAGACACTAAACAAACTATTTAGTTGGCATACTAAATTCTTCGCCTATAAGAATCATTACCCTATATGAGCCCAATTATTGTACACGAGTTTCCACTCAGCGTACTAAAATTCATACAAGAATTCAAAACTCTACTTAAATAGTTGTTCAGCCACGATACTCAGAATCTATCAAAGTATAATCGCATGGAAAGATTTAGAAGATGGATATAGAAAAAATGAAGTTTGCGCGTGTTGAGGTGAACGGTGTTTCCCACATCTGTCTGAAGGTTAGTGCCAGGATGAATGGCTTGAGATATGCTCCCACTAGTCTTATTCCTTAAACTAATATCGACTCAGCTGGTATATTCAAGGGTTCCAGCGGTCGATTTATTGAAAATATTTTAAATGTATTGACAACATGATTGGATTAAATGAATCCAAGCGCATGCTCCTTATCAGCATCGTACATGATAGTTCTCATGGATCCTGCATTCCACGCTTGCTTAGGCGACGGAGACAGGGAGAACACACATATATTGCTATCAAAGTGTCAATACTCGATATTTTTTTTATATTTTTTGGGTATAAATAATACAATAATTGGGCTTGATCTCAAACACTTCATCCTGGCGGTGATAACAATTTGATATTGGTGCCCAACCAAATCACTTAGAGAAACACAAAAATTGCAAAAATAAAAAGAAAAGGTGATATGGTAGAGATAGACTCCGAGATATGGTGGCAACTATTATGTTATTTCTAACACCTGAGCTAGGCATCCTTTTATGAATATACCATTTAGCTAGGCACATCAATTCCTATAGAAAGAGCTAAGTTTCCATCTACCTAGAATGGTTAGTGTCATCCTGAATTGTTCACAAGTTTCTAGACTTTGGAGTTTTAATTTTCACTAAAAGTTTCTCCCTTACCCCCAAACTTAAATCTAACATTGTCCTCAATGTTTAAAGATGAATCAAATGTATGAACAAGGAGAAATTGTTACCAATCGAAGGAAAAAAGTTAAGGAAATATTTACCGTGTCGCACGAGCATGGGTTACCTCCCAAGAAGTGCTAAGTTTAAACTCTTCAGCCAGACTAAGAAAGAATTAGTCACCTCATAAAATCATAAAGCAATAGTCGGAACAACTGTGGATCTTTTGAATAAAACAATACTATCCAAAATAGAAGGAAACTGCAGCAGACCCAAAAAGTGAATAAACAGAGTACAACCTTATCCCTATCTAGTGTCTTGTTTAAGACAACTACATTTAGTTGAGATCAAGGTTCAGGCTCTATGAAAGGGTCTAGATAAATCTCTTTGGGATGACTTTTCTCATAGGCAGGATCCGAGGGATCAGGTTGTAGAGTCTGGAAAAACTCAAATAATAAACTTAAGGCACATAATAATAACCTGAATAATTGTGGATCCTCAAAGTCAATCAGATTTGACCCACACAGTTGACTACTCTTAAAATGGTGGTCATTCTTAAGCAAATGTGTCGATTCTAATTTCCTAAAGTAATTAGGCTTAGTCTTAAAACTTAATAACAGACACATTTGAAATTCAAACGTTCCCACATATGGAAGAAAATATTTTGGTGGGAAAACAAAGTCAATCTTGGTATTATTTCCTAGGTGAACCACATCGACCAGAGGATGGGTTTCTAACAACTGAACTTCTTTTTGGACATGATTAGGTTCGGGAAACAGTTCTTGAAGATAGTCTCTTAATATGGTAGATGCAAAAACATCAAGTCCCAAGTGAGGGACTTTTAGGGGAGTTAAAGGTAAAGCACATGGAGAATGATAATTACCCCCAAACTTAGAATTTTGGTTGCCTCTAGATAGACTAGTCACAATTTCCCTAATTTTTAGATCATCAGATTCCTGAAAATGGTCAGTGGATTCTTCTAAGTTATAATCAGGTGGTGCAGTCTTACTCGCATTTAATATTTCTACGAGTTTATCTTCTTCGTTTGAGACTATTGTCCCTGAATCGTTGGACTCTAAAACACTAGTCTCGAAATAGACTCGTTCCTCTAAACAATCGTCGTCTTCATAATAATAAGGAAATATTTCACCGTTTATAACAATGCTATCTCTAGTTAAATCCCTTTCCTCTTGAATAGGTGAATGATCATTAATATTATTAGGATCGAAACTAGAGACATCATTATTATCGTGAAACTCAATTATTGTGAGAATTTCCTCATCATTATGACTACGGATTTTAATTTCCTCATCAAAAGTATCCTCATCATCATAATAATATGAAGATGTTTGAACCTTATATAAATAAATAGTGTCTTCTATTCTAACCTCTTCCTCTAAATTAGGTAAATATTCATCATTATTATCAAGGGTAAAAGTGGAAACATTGTATTGGTAATTAAGATTATTTTGAGCAATTCTTTCTTTCGTCTTTAACAAAAACTTATATGTATTCTCATTCAACTGCTTGAGTGCTTCTTCTAGAGTCATAATAGGTTCATAAGAAGTACTAGGTCTCAACATCTTGAGTGGTTCTTCTTGAGAAAGAGTTGGACTACTATTTGTTCCCCTCACACTTAATTCAAACCTATGTGTCATCTCAGATAACTTCTTGAGTGATTCTTCTAGAGGTGTAATAGGTTCATGATGAGTACTAGGTTGCAACTTCTCTAGGGCATCCCTCCAAGACAAAGAACTCGAATTTTGCTCGTTTTCCCGTTCATATGACTGGTGCGCGTACGAATAGTAATTGGGGCCTCCATGGTATGAACCATAACCTTCAGAAGGTTAGTAGTGGTTCCAAGTACTATCCACATTATGGTCATAGTAAGGGTAATGCTTGTTTTGAAATTCAGTCGGATATTTATTGTAATACCAACTCGACATTTTCTAACAAAAATTTCCTAATAAATTTACAAAAAATCTAAGAAAATAAATCCTAACAGGAAGGGGTTCTAAACATACACAAACAAGGACGACTCAACCATATCAAACCTACTGAATCTAGCAAACAAAAAGCATGATGGCTCCACTTAGATTGTTTCTAAACCAGTTTCTATTCTTCCAAAAGGCAACTAGTTACAGTGTTAGCAAATCTCTTAGAACGATCTGAATTAGATTAAGTCGAATAGAAGCAGGATAAGCTCTAAGGAGCTTTGATAACCCTGCCTCTTTGGAAACTTATCCTTGGGTTACAAGGCGGCTCTAATCAAATTAAAATAATCTTCCTGAACTTTAAGTTAGGCTAACAAAGTAACCAATACAGTCCGTTTGAATGATTTTCCAATAAGCTCGTTACCCTATAGGTCTCTTTCTAGTCAAATTTTAGGCTTAGGTTCCCGTTAGGTAACGTGTTCCTAAGGCGGGCAAGAAGGAAACGGTGATGAAATCCGAGTCCTTATCTTATATAGCCAGTCCTTGCCCTTTACTAGAAAATAAATCCGTATTCAAGTCCTCAACATATATGCATTACGAAGGAATACAGAAAACCCACTGACAGGGGATTCGTGGGTTGATCGATTCTTACCTCCCGTACCAGACGGACGATGAACCATTGAAGTCGACTCGGGCCACCAACTCCTGTGTTAGTGTACGAACCCGAGGGGCCGAGAAAATATCGTAATTGTCGTCCTTCTTTGTTGCAGTTTATATTTACATACCCTTCCGTAGGGTTTAAAAATTAATAATAAAGTTCAAAGGTCCAAAGTCAAAAGTTCAAAAGTGTCCAATAAAAGAAGAAAAATTACAAAATTTATAGCCAAACCCTAATACAGTTTCTAAAAATAAAAACTAAAAAAAACAAATCAAATAAAATAATAAATCTAAAAATAAAAATAAAAATAAAAATAAAATCTTCTTCAACTATTCGGAATCCTCTTTTCTTTGCGTCTTTGGCTCTATTTTTTTTTTGCTCTTCTCCTTTTCTTTTTAGTTTCGCTTCAAATCTGAAAAGAATAGAAAATACCAAACGCGTCAAAAATAAAAAATAAAAAAATAATAAAAAATCTAACTAAACTAATTAACCTTAAAAAAAAATCTAAAAACAATTCTAAAAACAAGTCCGCGTCGGCGGCAACCAAAATTGATGGTTTTGTAATAATGGTAAATAAAGTTCGTTATAGACTTGTGAAGATTTGTTTTTAAATCTAATTTCTAAGACTAAAAATAGCAAAACTCAAATAAAATTGATAACAAAGTTGAGAGAAAACTGAGGCTAGGATTCTACTATTTTCCAATTTTGTAAGTGATTAAATTCAACAATTATAATTATGCAATTCTAACATTTAATTTGATTCTAAAATATAGCAACAAGTAGATTTTTAAAATAACAATTGTATTACAAAAGCATGGAAAATCTAAAATCTAGGCCAAAGCATGTACCATCTAACGAAATTACAATTGCTTAATAAAAATCATTAAATCAATTTTTAACCAAGGCAATCAATCATAAATGAATTGCATTAATTAATTAAATAAATATTACCACATAATCTTTGGAAAATTAGCTTCCTCCGTCGCCTCAGAGATGGGGTTTAGCTCCTCATTGTATTGGAAAAACCCTCAAATCATAGCTTAAAAGGTGCTTGCAATGGTGAAATAATAGTAACACAGGAGATTTGATACGCTTATAAGCGTTACAGATAAGTGTTCTCTGCGTTACAGAAGAAAGAAAAGAAAACAAGAGAAAAGAACAGACTTCAGGTGCTGTTGAAATAAGACTGCTTTAGAAACACTATCAACGACACTTCTCTGACGCCTTATGTTCTTCCTCTGGTTTTTCACAATAGCAGCAGCAGAAATGTCTGTTTTGATTTTTAATCCTTCTCTGCGTATCCTAAGCTCTCCCCAATACTCTCTTCTATGACTTGACCATTCACTATTTATACCATATAAACTCCAATCTTGTAGCAATTAATCAGAGATATTCTCATTCACACCAGAATAATATTCCTCCCAAAACATTGGAATTTATTCCTGTTTTAACTCCTTCACGCGTCTGATGGTGTTGACACACTCCAAACACGTTCATTTATCATCTCAGAAGCAATTAAACACAAGCCAAAATTTCCAAACACAAAATCCCGAGATATGCTCATATATTTTGTTTTGATGAGAATCAACGATATTCTCCCTATTTTTTCGTGGGTGAATCCCTGTTGTGGTGTAAGAAATCAATTCTAATCAAAGTCTGTGAGAAAATCTTGGAAAATATGTTCCAAATCTTCCACAGAATTATCGCAGTTGAAAATTTATTTTCCCGCCAAAAACAATTATTTGAAATGAAAGGAGTGGCGCATGTATCCAATCGACGGGTGCCTTTATAACTTATGGGGGTGCCTTTAGTATTTTTTTCTGGGTGCCTTTATAACTTTTTGAGCTAATATTTTCCAAATGTTTATTTTTCCAAAAAATACCTACAAACACAATACAAGCACACACATGAGTTCTAACAATATACAAATTGAGATCAAATAAGACAAGAAAACGTGTCTATCATGTCGCAGATGAAAATACGCCTTGTTTTAGGTGTGGCTTTCCCGGACATTGGTACAAGAAATGTAAGGCTGGTGCAAATGTAGATGTGACCTACAAAAATTACCGGGAAACTCTTGAACAAGAGGCTCACTATATGGAACAAAACGATCTTAACCCTGATGTCAACCTATCAATTTCGCACTTCCTGGGCAACGAGGACTTTGCCCCATCTATGGATGCCCTTGAATTTGCATGGTCCTAAACATTTTTTTTTTTTTTATGGCTTACTAAGATCTATTTTTTAAATAGGTTGTTAGATGCTTTGAAGTACTTTATGTTATCGTTGATTGTCGTTTGTTTAATGGTTTGAGTAGGTATTACTGTTGCTAAACATGTTCTTACTATCTTTATGTGATATGGATTATCTATAAGTACTTATTTTCTATTATGCAATATAGAATTTTACTTTGTTTATGATAATCTATTGTTTAACATGTATATTAGAATGGAAAGGACACCATTTTAATAGAACATGATTCTCTAAAGGAAATGAGATAGACTGTTCGTTTTTATAACATTCCTGGCTAATGTACTTGTAGGAATGTCTCAAGGAGAAATTGAATGTTTAGATGATAGTCCAACCACCCACATTATCCTAAGAAATCGATAATTATTTGTTGATTTTACTCCTTATAATATATCGTAACTACGATGATTGGATCATCACAAATAATAATTGGACGAAGTACTGCTCAATTTTTGTTTCCAAACGGCACAATGATTAAAGTCACAGAAGCTCTATATGCACCAAGATCTACGTTTCAAGGATATATTTCAAAAATGGTTATCACTTGGAAACTCACTGTGAGAATGGAATTGAGTACATATACGTGACCTCTAGTGAATGCGGAAGAAAGCGCATCTTAGAGAAACTAATAAGTCACTCTAGTGGATTGTACATCACCACTATAAGGAGTATCGAATCTCATGTTGTTAGCAACGATGAACTGTTGGCCAGTGACTTATACAAGCTTTGGCACGATCCGCTAGGGCACCCAGGTCGTGATTTCATGATCCGTGTTTTAAAGAACTCACATGGACATCCCTTCTTTCGAATGGAAAAGAAAATGGGACAAAAGGTTGTTTCAATTCAGAGTAACAATGTTCTTTCTAAAGTAACCGATGCACAATTTTTTCCTTCTAAAGTAAGAGAATCATAACCTTCGTTTTCCAAAGTAATTAAATCGAATCCTATATCATATACTTCTTTGTTTTCCTTGTCAAAGGTACGTCACTCATTTTGTAGAGCTTGTACTTTAGCAAAGACAGGATTGATACCATCCTATGCTAAAGATATCAAACAAAATATTCCATTTTTACAAAGAATACAAGGTGATATTTGTGGACCTATACATCCAGAATGCGGACCATTCATGTATTTATGGTTCTGGTTGATGCTTCGACCCGTTGGTCACACGTTGCATTATTGTCCACAAGAAATGTTGCTTTCACAAAGCTCATAGCACAAATTATACGATTAAGGGCTCACCACCCCGATCATCCAATCAATTCAATCATACTTGATAGTGCTGGAGAATTTACATCTAAAGGATTTGATGATTTTTGTATGTCTAATGGAATCGACATAGAGCATCTCATACCCCATATACACACACTCAAAATGGGCTCGCAGAAGCTACCATCAAAAGGTTACAAATGATAGCTAGGGCAATGGTTATGCGTTCAAACCCGCCTATTACTTCCTAGGGGTACGCTATATTGCTTGCATCATTACTTATTTGCTTTAGACCCACTTCTAACCAACCGTTTTCTGCGTACCAGTTGGTAACTGGATATGAGCCTGATATTTCACATTTATGCATATTTGTTTGTGTCGTATACGTGCCTATTACACCCCCACAACGTACTAGGATGGGTCCACAAAGATGAGCAGGTATTTGTGTTGGATATGAATCCCCAACAATTATCCGCTACTTAGAACCTTTGACAGGCGATTTATTTATCGCTAGATTTACGGATTGTCACTTTGATGAGACAACCTTCTCGTCGTTAGGGGGAGGTATGGAAAGGATTTCCTAAGGGAACACCATGAATTGTCGTGGTGTGTTCCCACATTGTCTTATTTAGATCCCCGCACTTCACAAAGTGAAATTGAAGTGAAAAAAATTACCAATCTTCAGAATGTGGTAGATTCAATGTCAGATACAATTACTGATATCGCCAAAGTGACGAGATCACACATACCAGCTGCAAATGTGCCGCAAGGTTGGAAATCCATGATAAGGGACAAAACACCTTAAGTATAGGTTCCAAGGCTACACTTGGTGGAAGTGTAGCTGGGGCCGTGGCCCCCAAAAGGAAGAGGGGGAGACCACTTAGTTCGATTGATACTCATCCAAGGAAGAAAAGGGCGAGTAAGGCACAAACCGATCCATATATCATCAATGCAGATAATCCATCTCATGAAATTGTCTCTGATTATAGTTATATCCATGAATCACTACTGGGGGATGCCCCAAAGTTCGAATTGATTCCAGAGAACAAAGAAATCTCTATGGATTGTGAAACTGTAAAAATGTTGATGGAAAGATCCTCTACGCATATTGATGATATATTTGCATATAGTGTTGCTAGAGAGATTATAGAACACGATGATATCGAACCACACTCAATTGCAGAATGCGAAAAAAGAATAGATTGGCCTCAATTGAGAGATGCAATCCAGGCTGAACTAGATTCACTGGCAAAAATACGGGTATTTGGTGCGGTAGTGCTAACCCCATCAAGTATAAAGCCTGTAGGATATAAATGGGTATTTTCCAAAAAGCGTAACAAGAAGAACGAAGTCTTGAGATATAAGTCTTTCCTTGTGGAACAAGGTTTCTCAAAACGTCCTGGTATTGATTACGAAGAAACATACTCTCCTGTAATGGACGTCAATGTTCCGCTACTTAGTTAGCTTGGTAGTTTCAGAAGGACTTGAAATGCAGCTTATGGATGTGGTTACCGCATATCTCTACGGGGATCTTGATACAGAGATATTCATGAAAGTTCCAAACGGCCTTCCATTTCCCAATTCAAGTAAATCTAAACCACGAAGTGCGTTTGCAATTCAGTTGAAATGCCCACTTTACGGATTAAAGCAATCCGGACGGATGTAGTATACCGGTCTAAGTGACTATTTGATTACGAAGGGATATACAAATAATGAATTTTACCCCTGCGTGTTTATGAAGAAAACAAGTTCCGGATTTGCAATTATAACTGTCTATGTCGACGATATGAACACAGTAGGTACTCTTGATGAAATAAGAGAAACCGCAAGTTATTTGAAATCCGAATTTGAGATGAAAGATCTTGGTAAAACTCGAATGTGTCTAGGAATTGAACTAGAACACCGAGCTTGTGGAATATTAATCCACCAGTCTGCATATTTCCAAAAGATACTCAGGAAATTTAATATGGATAAAGTGCACGATGCTAGCACTAAAACCCCAAATTTGAGATGAAAGATCTTGGGAAAACTCGGATGTGTCTAGGACTTGAACTAGAACACCGAGCTTATGGAATATTAATCCTTATAAAGATATTAGGAGAATACTGGATATGTGTTCACTGTAGGGAATACTGCAATATCCTGGAGATCGACCAAGCAAACCCTTGTGGCTACCTCCACAAACCACTCTGAGATCATTGCCCTCCATGAGGCTATTCGTGAGTGTATATGGTTAAGGTCTGTCGTTACACATATTCTAGGAACATGTGGCTTGAGTTCTACCACTAAAGATCCTACCTGCATTTACGAAGATAATGCTTCTTGGATCGAACAGATGAAACAAGGGTATATCAAGGGTGATAAAACGAAACATATATCACCGAAGTTCTTTTTCAATCAGCAACAACAATGTCTTCTAAACATTCAAGTCAGTAAAGTAAAGTTTGATGAAAATGTGGTAGACTTATTTACTAAGTCATTGCCCAAGTCCACATTTGAAAACCATGTGAGAAGTATAGGACTAAATAAATTTTCCGAACTTCCGTGATTACATGTAAGACTAAATGAATTGTCCGAAGCTCGTGATTGCATGCGTAAGACTAAAGAAATTGTCTTAAATCCCATGAATTCTTTGGACTAAAGAAATTGCCCCACATCAGTGGGAGTATCTAATGGTATGTCGAACTCTTTTTCCCTTTATCGAGGTTACTTTTTCCCATAGGGTTTTGTTACTCGACAAGGTTTTTAATGAGGCAACAATAATACTATAAATGCAGTTCATGAAGACATGTCGACATCAGGGGGAACATCTGATGATGCGTTCTACGACATGTGCGAAGCCAACTCTATCTTAAGTTTTTTAAATAGTGTACTCTTTTCCCTTAGTTCAGGTTTTGTCCCTCTGGGTTTTCCTGACAAGGTTTTAACGAGGCAATTACTTTTGAAGTTACCTTTGACAACAAAAAGGGGAGTGTTGTAGGACAAGTATGTGTCCAAAGGAGCAAGATAAACACTTGTCTCATGTCACATACAAGCTAGGCACTTGTCTCTCTACCTCTCATGCAAGCTAGGCACTTGGCCTTCTACATCACATACAACCAAGGCACTTGTCCTTCTACTTCTCATGCAACAAGGCAGTCGTCTCTCTAGATCAAAGTGATACATGCATCCATCACTATATATAGCTTGTACTTAGTTCATTTGTAACTACACCAAGAAATATTAATAGAAATTCTCCTTCTCCCAATTTCTCTATACTTGTCTACTAAATGTTATTTAGCGTATGCACTAATATTTATCTAGAAACCAATATCTATAATAATTAGTTAGTAACCTAGAATAAAATAGTGAGACTTAAACTAATTCAAAAGTTTTTCTGGAATTTTTTTTGGCCAGAATCGGTGGATGTTCATGCATTTATCCACCTATTCTAAACTGGACATTTTTTGACTTTTTTGTTCATAACTTCTTCGTCTTACGTCGGAATGGCATTATTCTTTTTGCATTGAACTTGTATTTTCATTATCTACAATGTAGAGATAAGAATTCATTTATTTGGACAAGTTTTATTTGATGTCTTACTTCCTTGGATGTCTTCTAGTACTACATGCAAAGATGGATGAAAGTAAGACATCAAATGAAAATTTTCTAAATCAATGAATTCTTAGATCTATCTTGTAGATAATTAAAATATCAGTTCAACACAAAAAGAATGAGGTCATTCCGACGTCGGACGAAGGAGTTATGAGCTAAACGGTCAAAAAATGTCAAGTTTAGAATCGGTGGATAAGTGCATGAACATGCACCGATTTTGGGCAAAAAAATTTCCAGAAAAAACTTTTGAATTTGGGTTTTTTAGAATTGGCACACGTGGGGAACCTTATCCACCGATTCTGGGTAAAATTTTATGAATAAAAACTATAGTTTTTGAGTTTTTTTTTTTAACAATCGGTCGATTTGAATGTCAATATCGACCGATTCTAGAGTGTGATTTCTTAAAATCGGTCGATATGAGCACCTATATCACCGATTCCTCATGTTCTTCGTTAATAAATAACATCAACCTAGAAACGTCTTACGAGGGCATAAACATCCACCAATTCTTGGTTGATGTTCTTCATTGACGAAGAACATCAAGAACAATCGGCCATCATGTGAGTGCTTTTATACCCATTTGTTATTGAATCCAAAAAAAATCCAAAATTTTGAAAATTTTCAAATAAAAAAAAATGATTTGAAAAACAAAGATATTCTAATTTTTGATTGGTTTTAAGGGAAATAGAAATAGATTGGAAGTATTAAGGATAAGGATATAAATGTCTAGTGAGGATAATTTAGTAGTTTTACCCTTTTTAGACACCCCATATCCCGTCACCTAGTTGGGACATAAATTGGGTAGGGACAAAATAATAGGCCCCAATATAGCCAGGGAAAAAAATAACTGAAATAAAATATGAAAAACAAATTACCTTTCTTTTCTTCTTCTTTTTCATCATTATTTTTTTTTTCTTCAGTTGTTGCCTTTGGGAAGGTTTTGCATCTTCTGATTCTTGTTTAATTATTTTCTTCAGTTGTTGCCCTTTAGAATATTTTTCATTTCTTGATTTTCGCTTTTTTTTTTGCAAAAAAGGCTAGTCTTTTTTAACAATAAACTCTTCGGTTGTTTCCCTTTAGAAGGTTTTGTATCTCTTAATTTTTGCTTTATTTGGTGGTTTTAAAGATGAAGAGTGAATTCCCAAACAAAATCCATCTAGTCAGTAAATAGTTCTTAGGGTCGCACGATACACCTTCAGCCTGTGCATTAAGAAAATAAGATACGTCAGCAACTAATAATCATGGTACAGGTGCACACAGTCTTGTAAGAAAAATTTGAGTTGCTTCAAATGATAACATGTTGTATGTTTATACACGAAGATCTCAATAAGCAATGACACCAAAGGTTCTTCTAAAAAAACAACACTAAAGGGCCATGAGTAATGGATGGAAGTATTTGAATAACTAGATGCTAGCTTCGAAATAAAACAACTCGGGTTTACTTAGAATCAAAAGTGGTACAAACTCCACTCTTGCACTCTTATTCCTTTATTTCTGAAATCATCTTATGACTACCCGAAACATCTTTAGTCAAAACTACAGTTTCATTACAATTGAAAATCAGAAGTTAAAACCCATATTAGTGCTAGCTTAATCAACAAACAAAAATCAAATTAAATGATCCTCTACAACAGTGTAAACATTTCCTAAAGTTGAGAAGGAATTTTTTGGTATTTCATATAATTGGCCATGTTTATCCGCATACCATGGATACATTCTAATTAAAAAAAAAAGGATTATTTATAAATATAGCCTAGTATTAACCCGATAGACAAAGCTAGGCCCATTTTTTTGCACTTTGCAAATATAGTCCTTCATTTATATATCCATCCAAGAATGTTAAGCCAGTCAATTAATCGTGGGTTTTGGTCAATTTCTCGTTGACCGAGATAAGATGATAATAACATAATTACCAATTTACCTTATAAAGGTTTGATCCAATAAATATCAATTTGGGGGACAATACACATTTCCTCTAACAAACACAACCTAAAACATCTAATCTCTGAATGAACCGGCGAATTTCAATTCTCTACTACGTAAATTCGAATTTAGTATAAACTGGTTAGATTCAATCTTCATCATTAAACCTACATCTGAGTACCAATTAACACTCGATTCAACGAGATCCAACCTTAAAATCGACATCAACGACATCTGTTCTCGATGAAAATTTGATGAGATTCAATCTTCATCATTAAGGGAAATTGGATACCGATTAGGTTTTGAATTTGGCTGTAAATGGTTAGAACTTGGTTTTCGCATACAATAAGAATCAATGTAAAGAATTATAGACACTGTCGTGACTGATGGTGTTGGATGATACGGGCATAATTTATACATATTTACCACTTAATTTATATTTGCTAGTGCTTGAATTTGTACTAATAATATATTTTTATTGCTTTAATAGGTGGTATGTGTAAAATTCAAAGTTATGAATAAGTATGACTAAACATGCTAAATTACTGATTCTTATTCGCATTGGTAACCTACGGTGTTGGTACGGCTGATAAAGGCAGGCATGACAAGCAAAGTGGTGCTGAATGTTAGCTTGTAACACGTGAAGGAAAGAAAGATGAGAAGTAAAGTTGAGAGCGAGACGTGACTGATTGACGTCAGAAGGAAAAGATGGCGTGAGATATTGATGGCTAGGAGGTTGTTAGTGATGTCACAAAATAGTACAAAAGAGAGTTCTTGGAGTTGGCTAGCTAGACTTTCTTTTGGTGTTGATTAACGTGAGATACAAATAGAGAGAAATGCCAACTCTCTCACGCACGGAATTTAAAAATGGAAGTATGAGGCTAAGGCTAGGTAGGAAGTTTGAGGAGCGTGTGGGGCTTCTTCTTTTTGGGAGTAGGATTGTTAGGTCTAGTTGGATACTGATTGAGAGGGAAGTAATGATGATAGGGTGGAGCCTATTGAGAAAAATGGTGGATGACTTTTCTTTTAGGTTTTGGGTTTTAAGAGGAAACAAGAGAAAAGAAGGGTGGAGAGAGAGAGGGAGATTGAGAAGTGAGAGGGAGAGAGAATACCTAGGGAAACTAGGGGAGAGAGAGATTGATTGAAAGGGAGAGAGGATTGATTGGAGAGAAGGCTAGAGAGATATTGATTGAAAGGAAGAGGAGGCTAAGGAGAGAACCTCTGCTCAGTTTTGGGTTCTGGACGGAGAGCATGAGGAAGAGAGAGGTTGGATAGGCACGTGAATAGGGAGAGAGGGACCCAGACTTCTTTTGGGAGTTTTCAATCAAGATCAGAACAAGAGGACGACTACTGGTTTAATCCTTTCTCTCTTTTTGTTATATCTTTTTATGGGTTTAAAAAAATCCATCTCCATGGTTTGTTAAATTGCTTGTTGGGGTTTCAATAAAAACCAATTTAATTGTATAGACTCTACAATGATATTTCTAATGATGATTTGATTGATTAGTGATTTTACTTCATATATCTTGGTATTTAATCGTTCATGTGATTTTCTTGATTATTTATGATTTTCAATTGATATTGCATGCTTTGGCTAAGTTCTTTGGCGTGATATGTTTTAGGATTAATATGTAATGCTTTAGAGTCGCTACCTATGAAGCAAAGGAAATTACAGCGGAGAAACAATATTTAAGAATTTAACTTCTCATGAGATTAATTTCAATATTTTTCTCGAGTAATACAAAGAATATATTTTAGAGATTAGTAGAGTTTATGTGATTGAATTTGTGGAAATCGAAAACCCTAGTAATCCACTCCCCACTTTGTTTATTATTAGGATTATTTATTATTTTATTTTGTCCGAATTTCTAAAAAAATACAAAAGATATTATTTCTGATTAGTTTAATTGAGATATTGATTGCAGTATTTGCCCGCTCCCTGTGGGTTCGACCCATATTTATCATTGTCTACTAGTTAGACACCGTGCGATTACGGTTATTATAAATAGAGTATCACAAAACTATCAATTTTTGGCGCCGCTGCCGGGGAGTGGTTGTGAAATATTGTAATTAATTTTTTTGATTTTCTAATCGTAGTTTAGGTTTTTATTTAATTTATTTTTTATTTTGTATATATATATTATTTTTGTTTTATTTTTTGGATTTTTAGTTGATTTTGACTACTTTTGTGTCCTAGAATTTTATTTCAGGTACCTTTGGGGTTGCTCCTGGTCGTCCATCTCAACAAAATCGTCTGCTGCAAAATACTCACGAGTTTCTTGCTTATGCGTTATATATTGAAAGATTTGGACAGGTGGACGCTCATTACCCTAAATTGTGAATGTTGATACGAGGTACTAGTACTGCTTTTCGAAGTGGGAAATACTTAGTTGAGTTCTTTGAACTCTTCCGTTTCTAATTATAAGGTTAAGAACAAAAAAAAAATTATTTTCTTTTGTGGTGTGATTTATGGAATGAATGAATTGGTGATTGCTTGTTTGTTTACTTCCTGAGTTTGCACCAACTTTATTTTGTATAAATTTTTGTTTTTATTTTTCTTTGTATATATGGAGTCTGTTTGCATGATTGATTCTCTAGTTGAGAACACTTTTAGCACCAACAGTGTTAATGATCTGTTAGAGGCCTGCTTGGCCCATTTTGGAGCCTACTACGATGAAGATAGTCATTTTGAAGAAGTTAATGTGTTGTTAGATTCTGCACCAGTTTTGGATTATGAAAAATGGCAACGTAAATACGGTGATGTGGTTATGATGATGATTTAGGAAAGGGTCACAAACCCAGTGGAGAAGTTAATATGCCTAGAGTTGTTAGCACAACTTTTCGAAAGATTCCTAATTTTCGATTAGAACTGCGTAAGTTGAAATTTTTTAAGACTGAGATAGAAGTTGATGTCGTGGGAAGTTTATAGCCAAGAGAAACCATCGAAGGTATGAATTATAGGTGAGGGTCTTTGGTGGTTCAATTGGTGTTGTAAAGTGAAGGGAATTGGTGATGTTTAGTGTTTTGAATGAATTGAAATGGGTTTGCTTTGAATTTGTGAATGGAATGCATGGAAGGAAATTAGAATGATTTAAAAATCAGTAGAGAACATATCTTTTCATACCACCATGTTGTGCATATTATGTGTTCGACGAAATGTCTAAGAAACAAAGATGGTGCCAATGACATTACTGTTTTTGAATATTTTAAGAAGCATTATAATCCTGATTTTTCTGTTTCTGGAAACATGCCATGTCTTGACGTTGGCAGGCCAAACAAACCAATGTATATCCCATTGGAGGTTGGTGTGATACTTGGTGATATTTGGTTATGTGTAGTGTTGTCTCTAGTTTCTCAGTTGGATTCTTGCTTATTTTTGTCCATCCCAGCTCTGTTTGGTTGCCCCTAGGGCTGCACATCGGGTCGGGTGGGTCGGGTTTGGCACACGTACCCGACCCGCCAGTTGACGGGTGACTGAAATATTCACCTGCACCCAACCCGCCGTAGGACGGATAGGGTCAGGTCTGACCCGCCATTTTGGCGGGTCGAGTGCGGGTGAGTGCGGGTCACCCGCCCATAATATATCTTTCTTGTCTCATTTTTTTGGATTATATTTCTTCGTCGGATCACTAATTTCGAAAATCCTCACCTAATTCAGTCATCTCTTAGTGTGCCTATTGAGAGAAATGAACGGAAATGGTAAATTGAAGTACAAAATGCTTAACACTGGAGAAGGAGGAAGACAAAGAAGGGGACGAAAGAGAAAATCAGATCCAGATTTAGCAGCAGATGGTGAGTCCAATTCGATTAAAAAAAGACAGAAAGAGAATGGGTGTGATTTTATTTTTGAATCTGTGAGCGAGAGAAGGACCAGAGAAGGTGGTGTCTGATGGGTTTTTTAGGTGCAGTCGAGGGATGGGTTTCAGTCGAACTTTCCATGGAGAAAGATAGAAAAGAAGCTGATGGGTTCTCTATTAAACAACAAGAGAGAATTTAGAAAGATGGGTTCGGTGGTGGAGTTTAGTGCATCTGATCATCGTAATATTTATGTGGGTATTTGTGGTTTTCATTAATTGATTTGGAACTGCATAGAAGTTTTGATTGAGAAGAATTGGGGGTTAATTATAGATTTCAGGGATTAGTTTGATTTAATTGGTGAGGTGGTGGTAATTCATACTGTTGTGTTTTGTGATGGTAATACTTGGTGATTGTTGAGTGTTTTAGAGTCATAGTATGATTATGATACTTGATTTGCAGGTGGAAGAAGAGATAAAAAGGTGCTAAATCCAACAAACTCACCTTTTATCAGCCAAAAGACGCATAACATGTGTTCGACGACGGGTGTGGACGAATATCTCAGATCTGAGGTTAACTGAAGAGGGGAAATGGCATTTTCTGGCGGGTTGGGCGGGTGGGTCGGGTGAGAGAAGGTGTCACCCGCATCCGACCCGCCAGAAGACAGGTAATGGAAGTTATCACCCGCACCCGACCCGTTTATCAGCGGGTCGGGTGCGGGTCGGGTTAAAATGGGCGGATGCGGGTTGGGTTGGCGGGTTGGGTCGGGTATGTACAGCCCTAGTTGCGCCACATTAACTGCAAAGTTATTTAGGGTTTTTGACTACTGAGTAAAGATCTTGTTTAGAAGACAAATCAAGGCTTGAACCTCTACAACGTAAAAACAGATCTGACTAAAGTATGTATCATTTTGCTCCCTTACATTAGCACACACATATATATACATATATCTTGAGTTATCCATTTATTGATTTTACCGTTTCATACAATTAACGACAAGTGCAAGGAAGCATATACTTTCTTCTTGTGAGGTGTCCATCGAAACAAGTATGTTTGAAGTTAAGGAACGTGTCCTTGGAGCACCAAAGGTGAGTTTCTATAGGTTATATTTCTATGCTTGTATGGTACAGTGGTCATATTCAAGACCTTCTAATTTGTTATCTTTTTGTAAGCATTAAGAAGCAGCGAAAACATGTTTATGTAACTATGAAAACTATACGAAGAAAACAATGTATAAATATAAAGTTCCCTTGTATATATAGTTTACT
Organism: Papaver californicum; assembly: GCA_023531435.1. Taxonomy (NCBI): domain Eukaryota; kingdom Viridiplantae; phylum Streptophyta; class Magnoliopsida; order Ranunculales; family Papaveraceae; genus Papaver; species Papaver californicum. The sequence goes on along the minus strand of JAJJMC010006776.1, from coordinate 1,564,683 downwards.
AGATCAGTATGAGATAACTATTTCTTCAATGGCACATAGGTTGTTGCAAATTTTTCTTCATGATGTACTTACGTAACACACAGAACCATGCCTTTTAATAGGCTACTGCATTTTATTATATTTTTGTGAAGTTTTTATAGGCTACTACATATTAAGACTTTAGACTTGTATTCATGTCCAATATTGTTTTTTGTGAAGTTTTTATAGGCTACTACATATTAAGACTTTAGACTTGTATTCATGTCCAATATTGTTGGAATTGAGTTACCGATTCAAACGAAAATATATTATTCTTCCCTGACTATTACTATGAGTTCACTAATATCTTCTTTCCAACAATTATTAGATTGGACAGTTGACCTTGTATAAGTATTAAAATTATTCACTAAAATTTCACTGTTATTTCATTGTTAATAAATCTTGGGCCTTCGATTTTGTGTGGCTAGATCTGTTACACATGTACTCTATATGGATAGATCTTGCTTCATGATGAAATTTCTTCCCTTGATCATGGAAGGGGATTTTTGAAGGACTAAAACGTTTTTTAAGTAGGGAAGACATGGACAACTAGAGGATAATTTCAGATAACTTTCCGTTAGCCGTTTTTTGAAGAGAAAAAACGGTCAAAACAGGCCTATATTTGCAAAGTACAAAAAAACGGACCTATATTTGCAAAGTGTAAAAAAACGGACCTATATCTATAATTGGCCTAAAAAAGATCAAATTCCTTTTAGATAATTAATTAACACTAGTAAATAAGTAAAATCTATAGTAAAGCATGTTCAAGGAATTGAAGCTTATTATTACTGGAAGATAACTCTTATATGAAGTTCGAGAATCAATTGAAGCTCACAATATGACCAAAAAACGCAGCTCAAAATAATTAATATAAAATTACTTATATTAACTAAGCCCCTCAAAAGGATGTAAAACGAATCAATTTTAATCAAAAATTTCCTCTTTATGCTGGTTAACCCACTTCAAAACATAAAGATTACAAAGTACATCAATAATCCCTACATACATCATGAAAACAAACATACCGGTGATATTGGCATTATATTTCGAAACCAAACATACTGGACATGATCAGTTTATGTATAAATTTTTTTTTCAACTCATGATTACTCTAATAAACCTCACAGAATCAACAAAAGTATTCTTTCAAAAATAATGACTAGTTAATAAACTCAAATTGTACCTTTAAACCTACCCCTGTATTCTTCAGTTAGAAGAAGATTCTACTAGAAAGATTCGCTTGTTGTTTTTATATACACTTTCTCTATCTTCTTCTTACAATGTTATATGGAGGTATAAAGAGATATTAGAAATTAATATGGGTATTGGTTGTGAGATAAAAACGTGGTGGTACTGAGTCTAGTGACGGCCTTGAGAGTCTTGAGACCTAGAAATCACATAAAAGACTACACAAGGGAGAAAGATGAAGAAGAAAGATGAGGGTGAAGTGGAACGTCATTACTATACAAGCAGGTTTATTATATATTTTCATTTCATTAGTACCCTTGGTAATAAGACGTCAGTATTATGTATACTATGAATGTCATTATTACGTACACTACGAAAAGTAAATCGATAAATTAATAAGATAATTTTATTTATTTATTTATTTATTTACAGAAAAATGGAAAATCAATTATAAGGGGTCACAAAGTATGACAAGAGCACAAACCATCACCAGAAACAGGGAGGGGTTACATCACTGTCTAGTACAAGTAAAAGCCAAAAACCAAAACTAAATTATTATTAAAGAACAACATCCCAATTACTCATAAGAAATGATAAGGGGTATCCATCAAACAAATTTGTTGCAATAGACCAATTCTAAATGATGTATTTCACTTCAATAATAATCTAGCTCATGTTCCTTTTCTTATTTGAAAACTTGAGTCAGGCGTAAGAACCCCTAAAGAACTTCTAATTTTTAGGAGCGATTTAGGGTTAGCGCCTACACCTTCTTTCCTGATTTTCTATATGACTTCATCCTTCCTGATAGCCCATCAACCATCAGTAAATCAAGTTAATCAAGCGGATGCTGAAGTGGGACGTGCCTAGATTCAGTGAAGTTATATAAAAAATCAGCAAAAAAGGTCACGATTCTACAAGAATTGACCTAAGTTTGGTATGTGAACCGAAACTTAATGGTGATTATCCATCCATTGAGTTCCCTGGCGAATTATATGATGAAGCCATGGATGAATGGAAGTTTACCCATGGTCTGAACCAATTCTTGGTAAGTGGTGGGCCGGTGCATGAGGATGCATTTTAGTCCAACTATAGTTTTCCATATATTTATCTAATCTCTATAAGATGAAATTTGCTCCCATTTTTTTGTTGAACCAAGTGTATGTGTCTCCCTGGAAGCCAAGATCAAATTAGATTATTCGATTTGATGAAATCAAAATCAATTAGCTTATTCGATTTGATGAGATCAAGATCAATCAGTTTATTCGATTTGATGAAATTGTCTGAGAATTTGTTAAAGGTCTGCCTCTTTTCTTCTCTTGTTGTGAGATAACCCAGAGGATATTTCTATATAATATTGAATTTTCCTACGGATCCCCCTTTTCTCATTTATTTTGATTGATACTCTCCCTTCGAAAGATGATCTGTAACAAGGAACATTGTTTTTTACCATCTCAAGGTCATTGCGCAGGTATAATGGTGTGAATTTTTTGCCACAAATCTCATCTCGCCATGGAGTGAGATGGTCCATAAATTCAATAAAGAACCATGATTGTTGTTGTGGTGGTGGAGTAATATACGCATAAATTACACTTTGACTTGAAATTAAAATTATGTTCAAGTTGGTAAGAGCATTCACAGTGGTGGGAGTAAAAGATGGACCAAACTCAAATTTGGTCTTTGGCCCGTCCAAATCCAACCACAGTGGGGCAAGTAAATTTGAGGTTTGGTCCGGAATTTTTACTGTTTGGGATCAAAAATGATCCCGGAACTGGACCAACCCCAAATATAGTGGAATGTTAACCTAGACGTGCGTCTCGTGACAGGCGTGACGCTGGCTCTCCGTCTGATGCCATGCGTTTAACTAAACATGCGTTTCATTTGTCAGACGTGAACCAGAACTCCGACCCATCAGGCATTCATCCAAGAGCACGTCCAACGGGGTGTAATGCCAAAAACACGCTTGTTAATCAGGCGTTCGGCTAGATTAACGCCTGTGTTGGGCGTCTGGCTAAACCAACGCTTGTTGTAGGCGTACGCCTAAGAGAGCGTCTGTTTAAATAGCACTCCACTTGAACCCACTAGTGAACCAACTTACCAACACCTCATACTTGTAAAAGGTTTCTATGGACTATGGTTCAATACCAAAGCGTAACCTTATAACTCCGCCCATATGGCTATTAGAGCATTATTTATGGTTACGCTTTGGTATGGCTATTAGAGCATACCACTTGGCAACTCGTTTGACAAGCGTAACCTTATCACTCGTTTGATAGGCGTAACCATAAGTAAATGTTTAATAAACGTAACCTTATGACTACGCTTTGATTTCACACTTATAAAAGGTACCAACACCTCACACTTATTTATGGACATTTGCAAGTAGTGAAATCAAAGTGTAACCTTATGACTCCACCCGTCTTCTTAAGAGCACGTACCAGCTGCACGTGAGATGCGCGTTGCGTTAGGGAAGCGCCTGGTAATCAAGCGTAACCTTAAGACTCTGCCCGTCTTCTTTGAAACACGTACCATCTGCACGTGTTGCCGAGCGTGTTGTTAGGATAACGCCCCATCAGGCGTTCGGCTAAACATACGCCTGTCGCTGGGGCGTGCCTCTAGGCGTGCGTCTATCATCAGGCGTTCTTTTGGGTTGCGTCTCCCATCGAGCGTTCATCAAGCGTCCGCCCCACCCCAAGCGTTTTCACAGGCGTACGCCCGTAAAACAAAATTTCAACAGACGTATACTAGCCATGCGACTAACGCCAGACGCTAGCTTAGACAACCACCCGATCAAATTTTACTCCCTGACCGTTGCGTTTCAGGCGGAGTAAAAAATAAAATATTTACTCTTTAATCTTTTGGTCTAGTCGTATGACTGTGGATACTCTAAGTCACATTAAGCAGACGCCACCTAACAACTTTAAAAGCCTGAAGACATTTGCAAATAAGACATATGTGAAACATCAGACAAGGTTTCAATAAGAACTAAACTCAGGCAACTTAGAAACTGTCCAGGAGTGATGGGCACCTTGACAGTTCCATGCTAGCAGATTCATTTTTCAGGCGGGTGTTGGCCTTTGCCAACGATTCGCGTACTCTTTAGATTATGGCAATTCAGAAATGATAGCTTTTAACACTGGCCGTTAGATTAAAGGTTCTGATTCAGATTTGGGAACTATTTACCTGAGTGTTAAATTCGAGGGGTCCTCTCGACGAAACTCGCAGAAGAAAAACACGAAGAAAAATCCATGGCTCCCAAGGCGAAAGAGAAACCAAGATCCTCACCACAACAACCAACGATCGCTATAGAAGATCTCTTCACTAATCTGAATCGTCATGTTCAGAATTCCGAATTCGAAAAAGCTGTCAAAATTGCAGATCAAGGTTATCTTCTTCCCCCAATTTGATGAAATTAAAATTTTATCCTTTTTTTCTTTCTTGATAAATGGATTTTTTATTTTTTTATTTTTTTGTAGTTCTTGCAATTGCACCTGCTGATGAAGATGCATTAAACTGTAAGATTGTAGCTTTGATTAAAGCTGATAATATAGATCTCGCATTATCATCTATACAATCTTTGGAACATGTTACGGCCGATTTTAGCTTCTATAAGGTATATGTATTTTGGTTTACTGATTTAACTTTTATTTCGAGCAGCTTATACTTGTTAACATTGAGATGTACATTTAGGTTACTGAGTTGGTCAATTCCTAGCATAAAAATATCCTAATGTCTTGATTTGATTCACCCAAGTTGAGAATTTCTAAGATTTTGAAAATTAGCGCACAATTTGGTTCTGTTGTCACTCATATATCTGTAGAAATATTGTAGTCCACATTGCTGTGTCTTTCTTTTTTGTTGGAAAGTTTCCATTGCTTAAAAACATACCATGTTTGAAATGCTCTTCCATGTATTAAAAGGCAATAGGGAATGCATATAAGATGCACACACACACACATGTACGTGGTTGTTAATTTGTTAAAAGAATGGAGATTACTTTCTGTGAGGAATTTGTGCTGGTCGTTTATGGATTGAGTTATTGTTGAAAAACACTCTTATTCCACTGTGTAAGTTAGCAAAACTCTTTTACATGGGTAAATGGTTGTCAAAGGGAGTAACTATGTTGTTTCCATGATCTCTCTTCACTGAGAGAGGGAGAATGAAATTTTTATCTGTTACCTTGTGGAAATTTCTTTTTGTTTATATCTCCAAAGGGTGAATTACGGTGGTGACTGAATTGCTTACTGTGTATGTCACTTTTTTCATTTCACGCTCTGTGACCGTTTTTTTTTCTTTTCTTTCTATTGTCTTGTCTGAAAAGAGTCCATAATCTTCATTGTAATTGCATACAGTGTGATTAATTCTCTGTAGATTTATTTTGCACTGTGAGTAATGTTTGGGGTATTATGATGTGACCAAACTATGAATATCTATCTGATGTAATACCACACTTTTGTTCATGCAGGCATATTGTCTATACAGACAAAACAAGCTGGATGAAGCTATGGAATCCCTATCAAGTCTGGAGAGGACCTCTGCGACCATGCAATTAGAATCTCAGATTCTTTATCGTGTGGGGAAAATGGAGGCTTGTATGGATCTCTATCAAAAGCTTCAAAATCTGAAGATAGACTCCTTAGAAATCAATATTGTGGCTGGTTTAGTATCCGCTGGAAGAGCTTCCGAAGTTCAAGGGACAATGAATGCACTCAAAGTTAAAACGAATAGTAGCTTTGAACTGGCGTACAATAATGCTTGTTCTTTGATCGAGAGGCAAAAATATGTGGAAGCGGAACAACAGTTGCTTTCAGCTAGAAGGTGCATGTAGAGAACTATTAGGACATTTTTATTTGCAGAGTTTGTTTGTTCTATACATTTCCCTTGACTTGATTTCACTTACATAAGCTTTGCATTTTATTTTCTTACATATTGAAGAACTCACTGGAATCCAATCCCTTATTTTGACAGAATCGGTCAAGAAACACTAATGGAGGACAATTGGGCTGATGATGAGATAGAGATGGAACTTGCTCCTATAGCCGTACAGTTGGCATATGTTCGGCAGGTGAAGATATGATTGTATTGGAGAATTTTCTTTCCCAGGAGTAGTATTTTATCCATTAATAATGCAAATTAATTTTATTTTCAGCTACTTGGGCACCCAAAAGAAGCCATCGAAACTTACGTGGATATTATAACTCGAAACCTAAGTGATGACTCATCACTTGCAGTGGCAATAAACAACCTTATTGCGCTGAAGGGTCCAAAGGATGCATCCGACGGCCTTAGAAAACTTGATAAGCTGATAGAGAAAGGTAATGCAGCACATGGCTTCCAGCTTGCTCGAGGACTTGATTTGAAGCTATCCTCGAAACAAAAAGAGGCAATATACTCTAATCGTGTGCTTCTACTGCTGCATGCATCAAGGGTAGATCAGGTGCGCTGCTACGTTTTACCCCTCCCCTCTACTACCTATGAGGTTATCATATGTTCAGAAAAAATTCTACTTTCCTCTCTAAGAAGAGACTTTGCTGTCTTCTTTTTTTCGTTCTACATTGTGCGAGATGTTCCAGTATTTGAAACCGTTACAATAACTTTAGATTGGCATTTTTATTTTTCTCCTCAATGCACTATATTATTCAGGTTCTTCTTTAATATTCATGCTATACTCATGCACCTTGTCCTGCTGGCGATAAAAATGCAGGCTCGAGAACTTGTAACTGCTTTTTCAGAGATGTTCCCAGGTAGTGTGATGCCAACACTTCTTCAAGCGGCGGTGTTTGTGAAAGAGAACAAAGCTGTAAAAGCTGAAGAGATCCTTGGCCAGTTTGCCAACCAATTCCCGGAAAAGTCAAAGGTGGCCCTCCTTGCACGTGCTCAGATTGCTGCTGCTGCCAACCATCCTAAGATAGCTGTAGATTCACTATCCAGGATTCCTGATATACAACACATGCCAGCTACTGTCGCCACACTTGTCTCCCTGAAAGAACGAGATGGGGATATTGATGGTGCAACTGCAGTTCTTGATTCTGCTATTACTTGGTGGTCTAATGCCATGAGTGACGATACCAAGCTTGACGTAATCATGCATGAGGCTGCAAGATTTAAGCTTAAGCATGGGAGGGAAGAAGAGGCAGCCCACTTATACGAGGGTTTGTTTAAGAGCCACAAAAGTGTCGAGGCTTTGGTTGGGTTGGTTACCACAGTTGCACGAGCGGATGTGGAGAAGGCAGAAACCTACGAGAAAAAGTTAAAGCCGTTGCCAGGGCTTAAAGGAGTGGATGTGGATTCTTTGGAGAAAACATCTGGCGCTAAGCATGCTGAGAATAATGCTGATTTGCGTATTGTAGAAGATGAGGAGGCAAAGGGCAAAGCAAAATCAAAGAAAAAGAGAAAGAGAAAGCCTAAGTACCCTAAAGGGTTTGATCCTAAAAACCCAGGTCCCCCACCGGATCCAGAGCGATGGTTGCCTAAGAGGGAGAGGTCTAGTTACAGGCCTAAGAGGAAGGATAAAAGAGCTCAGATTAGAGGTTCTCAGGGTTCGGTGTCTAGAGACAAGCAGGACACAAATACTACAGCAGCCAGCAGCGCTAACACCAGCAATTTGAAATCAAAACCTAACCAGGCAACAACTACTTCTACAAAACCAGCTGCAGAGCAGTCCAAGCCTTCTTCATCAAGGTCATCAAAAAAGAAGTCAAGACGCTAAAATTTGGCAGATTTGGACACAGAAACAGTTTTGATGAGATCTGAGTTCTGAGAATTCGATTTTCGTTTATCAATTATAGAGACGTTTCAAGATTTTATTAACTGGTGTTCTTTTTTTCTTTTTCTTTTTCTTTTTTTTTTTTGAACTGCTCCATTTCTTGCTAGAACAGAACCGTGTCTGGTGACAGACCAATATTACAGTAACTTTTAGAGAAGTGGTTTTGGTTGGACTTATCATCAGTTTTTGGCTATGGCTTATTGTCTGATGGCTGTCCTTTTAAACATGTCCTGCGTTCAGGGGAATTGATCTCCACGCTCAAAGAACACGATTCCTTCCTTTGTAATGGTTCCCTTGATCTCTTAAAGCAATTGCAGCGGACGACTATACCAAAGAGTAAAGATTAAATTTACTCTTTGGTCCCCCAAAATCAACCGCAACGGACGAGTATATATAGGAATGAGGTGAGTAAAACCACTGTTCCAGAGAAAATTTTCTCCAAATCTTATATATACTCGCACGCTCTTCTAATTGGGCGTTAACAAAAGACGTTTCCTTATGAAAGCGTTTTGAAACACGGACGCAGTGGCTGAAAAGCGTTCGATGAGACGCTCACAAAAGAATGCGTATGAAGTAACGCTTCACTAGGAGAACGCTGGCACAAGAAACGCAAGTCAAATGAGCGTCTGGTTAAAACGTTCTACCGAAATAACGTCTGTATATAATACGTTCTATTAAAAAGACGTCGGATAACAGAAGATCTCTTAGGAGAGCGCCGGAGCACCAGAAGCTCTATTAGGAGAGCGCCGGAGCACCAGTCTTATTAACGCTTACACTGGTGGACGTGCTTCATTACGCTTCTTTAGGTGAACGTGAAACTCAACTCACGCTTCTGTTGATGGACGTTTCAATACTAAGCGCTATTATAAAGGGGCTTCTGGCATTCAGGCGTCTTTTAGGCACAACGTATATCACTAAACGTCCATTAGTGTGGACGTTAAACATACGTTTGATTAAGGAAGCGTACGAGAATGCAAACGCTCATTTATAAGTGCGTCTGGTTCCAGAATATGAAACGCTCACCCAAATGTGCGTCCAACAACATACGTCCCACTAGAGAAACGTCTGTATCACCTAACGTTCTTTTACAATAGCGTTTTATAACAGACATCTAATTAAAACGACGTGCGATCATATTTACTCACAAAACCATTGTGTAAAAAATGAAAACGAGCAAATTTTTTTACTCTTTGGTATTTGGTATACTCGTACCGTTGCAGTTGCCATTAGACATACAATGTTTTAGCCTTTTACATTAGAATTGCACGTGTTGTGGCCGTGAGGGCCTGTATAACGGAAATGACTACAATATGACTGTCAGAAACCTCAAAAGATGTTCATTTTATTCTATAATTGTTGCATCCAAGGCTTGAGTTTGTAGTTGTGCAATTGTTATTCAGGTAAAAAAAAGTGTGTTTAATCAACTTACAATGAATAACAATCGAATTAATTGAATTATCAATTTACAATGAGAATTAATGGTAACTGAATACACACAAATCCTCAGAAGTACAATATTATCAATACATGGATAATAATAACAGAGAGCTATCCCTACAAATATATTCTTGCACCATTATAACAGACTAACTGAAATTTGGTTTCAAATTTACAAGTCAAAGGATCTGGGTGATCTAGCATTCAGAGATCTAGAAAAGCTCAATTTAGCTTTATTAACCAAACTTGCTTGGAGGATATGCACTAGTTCTAATCAATAATAAGTTCAAATTCTGAAACCCAAGTATTTTAACGATGGCGACATTCTTCACAAGTACTCTCCATCAAAGAAACCTTCATGGGTCTGGACTGGTATTGAGAAAGGTTTACCTATAGTCCGGCAAAATTACTTCATGGAAATTAACAATGGTAAATCTATAAAAATTTGGTTGGATAGATGTATAGTTGGCATTCATAATCCTCCGGTTCCAGCTGACATTAACTATCGATCCTTTGAATACGTCCTTGAACTCATTGATCTGGAAACCATCAACTGGAATATAAGCTTGATAGATCAGCTTTTCGATAATAATACCGATCTCTTGATTATGCGAATGTTTGTGGATGTCACTAAAGAAGATATATTGATATGGATGCCAGCCAAAGATGGGAAATTTTCAGTCAAACGTGCCTACAACAAAATATCTGACATTGGTTGCAACATAGTAACAAGTGACACTAATATTGACAAGAGGGTTTGGAAGGCATTATGGAAAAGTAATGTAGCTCACATAACTAAGTTATTCGTATGGAAATATCTTAAAGGGATCATTCCAACTAGATGCAGACTTTTTTTTTTAATTCGGAGATGGATACTAGATGTGGCTGTTGTGGAAGGTACGAAGAAACTTTAGAACATCTTTTATGGAAGTGTAGACATTCGAGAGACGTATGGAGGAGCATGAATATAGATATTGATGCAGTGAGCATCAGATGCAATTCCATTACTAAATGGATAATCTCATGATTCACAAATATCGGAAGAGAGAATATGAACAATTTAGCAGATGGACTACTTATCTAATGATTGGTTCTTGGATAATCAGGAAAGACAGATGCGAGTCTGTTTTTCAAGGAAAATCTCTTAACCCATACAACTCTGTTTGCAAGATAAATTACTATCTTTATCAATGCACTAACAACACTCTTTTAGAAACTAATTCTGCATTTTTTTATTTCTGAATAGAAACCACCAGAAGTGAATGTTGTTAAATTTAATATAGATGCTTCATTTGACTATAATACTAATCAAATGGGTTCTGGAATAGTAATGCGGGATCATACAGGACAATGTGGAGGCATCAAAGATACTTATTCAGATAGAATCCTAGGACCTGAAAGAGGAGAACTCATGGTAGTTCGTGAGGCGCTTAGTTGGGCTAAAGCTAAAAACCTGGATAAAATCCACATTGAAGCGGATGCAAAACTGGTTATTCAATCTATCACTGATTCTTCGTCTCTAGTTCAGTCGGAGAATATGAATATCATTAATGAAATAAAGATTAGGTATTAGATTTCATTTTTTGTTGTTTCACTTTTGCAGGAAGAGATGATAACCAAGTTGTTAATGGTATGTCTCGTTTAGTTAGGGATAGTAAACAAAACATTGAAAGTTATTATAACTATCCTTCTTTCATTTGTAACTTATTAGCTAGAGATAACAACTCTGGTCTTTCTTAAGGTTTAATAATATTTTTCTTTATATAAAAAAAAGACTAACTGATTCTGATCATAATCAAATGTAGAGTTAATAAAATCATAAAACTCATCGTCTGTTAGGGATTGGGTCGGCGAAAGCCGATAGGGTTAGTCACACATGGAATATGAGGAGTTCTAAGTGGAGATTAATAAGTTATGGAATCTCCCTATATAGTATCAAGGCCTTTTAGATAAACACACCTAGCTTCAATGTGGTGGAAATGGGGTCCATATCGGTACTATACTATGTAGTTTGGGTCGGAAGTGGGCTAGTTAGACCATTTGTAGGATCCTTTAATTGGTATCAGGGCTAGGGATACTAAAGAGATTGAGTAATTATGGATGTCAACCCCTACGGGTGGGGTGCACAAGGTGGAGTTTAATGGTGAAGAACACTTAACTCAGGTGGAACAAGACATGCCAAGATGGAGCAGAGGATCATGGTGGAGTTAGATCACAATCACACACCCATCTAACTCAGGTGGTGATAGACACATTTTTGTGTCTAATTTGATCTCAATTATATGTATTGTTAGTACTCAATTTTGTACTTATTATGGTTTTTATGTCTTTGTAGGTGTTTTTGGAAGAAATAACATTTGGGAAAAATTGGCTCAAAAAGTTATAAAGGCACCCGCGGGAGATTAATAAAGGCACCCATACTTGTTTGAATGAGAAATTTGGCGAGAATTTTGTAAATCGTGAACCTGAGCAATATATTTTCGGGTGATTTGGCAAGGGATTAAGACATGATTATTCTTCTTCCTATTTAGAGAGATTTGTACACAAGTCATAAACTCTCGGATCAAATATCCTTATTCTCGAAAATCATATCTTCACGTGATAACTACTCCCTGTTTTATTTCAAGAGACAAATATTTCGAGATTTGGTGTCTATCTTATACGAGACTAAACAAGGTAATGACAAATCGAAGTCTGTTTAAAAGAAGAAAGAAGATCAAGTCCGGGAGAAGAAAATATTTTCGAGAGAAAAAAAGAAGAAAATATTGCCGAGATCAAGTCATTGATTACAAGATATTCGAGAAGATTTGGAAGCTAGGGTTGTGTTTAAGTATAAATAGAGGAGATAGGAGAAACATTCAGGGGGGGAGTGGGGGGTCTGGAGAGCTCAGAGTGAGCCAGAGCGATCACCAAAAAATTCCAGGAAGAAAAAGTTTACTGCTGGTGGGAAGAACAGGAAGAACAAGTTTACTGCTGGTGGGAAGAACAGGAAGCTAATTTTCCAAAGATTATGTGGTAATTTTTATTTAATTAATTTATGATTAATTGCCTTGGTTAAAAATTGATTTAATGATTTTTGTTAAGCAATTATGATTTCGTTAGATGGTACATGCTTTGGCCTAGGTTTTAGATGTTCCATGCTTTTGTTATACAATTGTTATTTTGAAAATCTAGTTTTTGCAATATTTTTGAATCAAATTAAATGTTAGAACTGCATAATAATTATTGAATTTAATCATTTTAAAAATTGGAAAATAGTGGAATCCTAGCCTCAGTTTACTCTCAATCTTGTTATAAATTTTATTTAATTCTTGCTATTTTTAGTCTTAGAAATTAGATTTAAAAACAATTTTTCACAAGTTCGAAAACAAACCTTTTTTACCACTATATTAAAATCACATCAATTTTTTGTGCAGCCGACGCGGACTTGTTTTTAGAATTGTTTTTAAATTTTTTTTTAGGTTAGTTAGTTAAGTTAGATTTTAATTTTATTTTTTTAATTTTTTTTATTTGTTCTATTTTACGTTTTTGGGTATTTTTCTTTGTATCACAGGTTTTGGATCAAAAAGAAATTAGAGTCAAAGATTATACTGATTGATTAAAGACTTGGAGTCAAAGACCAATCGAAAAGAACGGAAAAAGAAGACAAGATATTAGGAAATTCTTCTTATTTTTGTAATTATTTTAGGTATTTTTATTTTATTTTTTATTTTTTGAACTTTGAACTTTGAACTTTATTATTAATTTTTAAACCCTACGGAAGGGTATTTAAATATAAACTGCAACAGGGAAGGACGACAATTACGATATTGTCTCGGCCCCTCGGGTTCGTACACTGACACATGAGTTGGTGGCCTGAGTCGACTTCAACGGTTCATCGCCCGTCTGGTACGGGAGGTAAGACTCTAACCACCCATGAATCCCCTGTCAGTGGGTTTTCTGTATTCCTTCGTAATGCATATATGTTGAGGACTTGAATACGGAATTTATTTTCTAGTAAAGGGCAAGGACTGGCCATATAAGATAAGGACTCGGATTTCATCACCGTTTCCTTCTTGTCCGTCCTAGGAACATGTTACCCAATGCGAACCTAAGCCTAAAATTTGACTAGAAAGAGACCTATAGGGTAACGAGCTTATTGGAAAATCATTCAAAATGAATGTATTGGTTACTTTGTTAGCCTAACTTAAAGTTCAAGAAGATTATTTTAAGTTGATTAGAGCCGCCTTGTAACCAAAGGAGAAGTTGCCAAAGAGGCAGGGTTATCAAAGCTCCTTAGAGCTTATCATGTTTCTATTTGACTTAATCTAATTCGGATCGTTCTGAGAGATTCGCTAAAACTGTAACTAGTTGCCTTTTGGAAGAATAAAAGTTGGTCTAGAAACAATCTAAATGGAGCCATCGTGCTTTTTGTTCGTTAGACTCAATAGGTTTGATTTGGTTGAGTCGGCCTTGCTTGTGTATGTTTAGAACCCCTTCCGGTAAGGTTTATTTTCTTAGATTTTTTGTAAATATATTAGGAAGTTTTTGTTAGAAAATGTCGAACTGGTATTATGAGGACCAATACAATGAATACCGACTGAATTTCAAAATAGACATTATCCGTACTATCAACATGGTGTGAATAGTAGTTGGGACCACCACCAACCTTTCGGAGGTTATTGCTCATACCAGGGTGATCCCAATTACTATTCATATACACGACCGTCTTATGAACATGAAAATGAGCAAAATTCGAGTTCTTTGTCTTGGAGGGATTCCCTAAAGCAGTCGCAAAATAGTCCTCCTTATGAACCTATTATGACTCTAGAAGAATCACTCAAGAAATTTACTGAGATAACAAATATTTTTAAATTAAGTGTTATGGAACAAATAGTCCTCCTTATGAACCTATTATGACTCTAGAAGAATCACTCAAGAAGTTAACTGAGAATACAGATAGGTTTGTGTTAGAGACAAACGAAAGAATTACTCAAAATAATCTTAATTGCCAGTACAGTGTTTCCACTTTTATCCTTGATAATAATGATGAATATTTACCTAATTTAGAAGACGATGATAAAATCAGTAACACTACTTATTTAGACGAGGTTCAAACATCTTCATATTATTATGATGATGAGGATAGTATTGGTGAAGAACTTGAAATATACAGGCAGAGTGATCAAGAAATTGTCACTCCAATTGTGCTTCATGATGATAGTGTTATCTCTGTTTCAAATCCAAATAATTTTAATGATTATTCACCTATTCAAAAGGAAGAGGATTTGACTAGAGATACCACTATTTTATACGGTGTAGAATTTTCTTGTTTTGAAGCCGATAATGGTTAGAGGAACGAGTTTGTCCTGAGACTAGTGATTTAGAGTCTAATAATTCGAAGACAATAGTCTCTGACGAAGATGATAGACTCTTAGAGAATTTTAATGTGATAGAGGATGATTTGATTCAGGTTGATAGAATAGTTTCCCCAGTGGATTTTGTTGTCCTAGACACCCAACCTTTTCAGGTCCCAGAGGCTAAAATACCAGTGATCTTAGGTCGTCCCTTTTTAGCTACATATAATGTCGTCATCAACTATGGAAATGGAATAATTAATTTTTCTTTTGGTAACATGACTGTTGAACTGAATCTATTTAGTACGAATACACAACCTTCTTGTAAGATCTATGATTTAGAAGAAGTGAACGTAACTAGTACTTCAGCTCAGAAATATTTACCAAACACTTTGTTAGAAGATCCATTAGAGAAATGCCTATCCCACTTTGGGTTTCATTTTTATAATGATAGTGTTATTAATGAGGTGAATAATTTGTTAGATTCTGCATCTTTGATGGACACTTATAATATATGGAAAGCTAAGGTTGAACTTTAACCAGTTTATAAGTCTACCTTATTTCCTTCTATAGAGGAAGCTGAATGTAGTTCTGACCTTAAGGACCCTAGAATCCAACCAACAGTTTTTAGTTCATTTGAGAGTAATGTCCACCCTAAGTTTGGGGGTACCGATGATTCTTGTGATTGTCAAGTATCCATGCTTAAAGTCCCTAACTTGGGACTTGACATTTGCACCTCTACCATTTTTCAAGATCATCTTCAAACTAGATTCTCTAAGCCTGTTGATGTCCAAAAAGAAGTTCAGTTGTTAGAAACCCATCCTCTGGTCGATGTGGTTTACCTAGGAAATGATACCAAGATTTACTTTGTTTTCCCACCAAAATATTTTCTTCCATATGTGGGAACGTATGAATTTCAAATGTGTCAAGTATCAAGTTTTGAGACTAAGCCTAATTACTTTAGGAGATTAGAGTCGACACATTTGCTTAAGAATGACTACCATTTTTATAGTAGTCAATTGTGTGGGTCAAATATGATTGACTTTGAGGATCCAAAAATTTTCAGGTTATTATTATGTGCCTTAGATTTATTATTTGAGTTTTTCCAGACTCTAGAACCTGATCCTCCGGACCCTTCTTATGAGGAAATTCAGCCTAAAGAGATTTATCTAGACCCTTTCATAGAGACTGAACCTGAACCTCAACTAAATATAGTTATCTTAAACAAGACACTAGATAGGGATAAGGGTGCACTTTGTTTGTTCACTTTCTGGGTCTGCTGCAGTTTCCTTTCCTTCTATTTTGGATAACATTGTTTTATTCAGATGACCCACAGTTGTTTCGACTATTGCTATATGATTTAGTGAGGTGCCTAATTCTTTCTTAGTCTGGCTGAAGACTTTAAACTTAGCACTTCTTGGGAGGTAACACATGCTCATGCCACACGGTAATATCTTTCCTTAACTCTTTTCCTTCGATTGGTAACAGTTTCTCCTTGTTCATTCTTTTAATAATTCATCTTTAGAACATTGAGGACAATGTTATAATTAAGTTTGGGGGTAAGGGAGAAACTTTTAGTGAAGTATGAAACTCCAAAGTCTTGAAACTTGTGAACAATTCAGGATGACACTAAGCATTCTAGGTAAATGGAAACTTAGCTCTTTTTCTATAGGAATCGGTGTGCCCATCTAAATGGTCTATTCATAAAAGGATGCCCAGCTCAGGTGTTAGAAATAACATGATAGTTGTCACCATATGTCGGAGTCTATCTCAACCATATTACCTTATGTATTTGTTTTTGCAATTTTTTGTGTTTCTCTAAGTGATTTGGTGGGGCACCAATATCGAATTGTTACCACTGTCAGGATGAAGTTGAGTGTTTGAGATCAAGCCCCATTATTGTATTATTTAGATCAGTATTCAAAAAAAAAAAACGAGTATTGACACTTTGGTAGCAATATGTGTGTGTTCTTCCTGTCTCCGTCGCCTAAGCAAGCGTGGAACGCAGGATCCATGAGAACTATCATGTAAGATGCTGAAAGGAGCATGCGCTTGGATTCATTTGATCCAATCATGTTATCAGTATATTTAAAAGATTATTTTATTTTCAATAAATCGACCGCTGAGACTCTTGTATATACCAGCTGAGTCAATATTAGGAGTAAGACTAGTGGGAGCGTATCTCAATCCATTAGGGTTCATCCTGGCAGTGACCTTCAGACAAATATGGGAAACACCGTTCACCTTAGTCAACACGTGCAAACTTCATTTTGTCTATATTGATCTTCTAAATCTTTTCATGTGATTGTATTTTGATAGACTCTGAGTATTATGGTTGAACGACTATTTAAGTAGAGTTTTGAATTCTTGTATGAATTTTAGTACGCTGAGTAAAAACTCGTGTACAATAATTGGACTCATATAGGGTAATGGTTCCCATAGCGAAGGATTTAGTATGCCAACTAAATAGCTTGTTTAGTGTTTACCCTCAATCGTTCACGGGTAGCTAGAATTTGGAGTAAAAGGTTTTGTGGGTACACCTTTTGTAAACCCTCACGAGACTAAAACTCGTCTGATAGGGACACCTATGGGTTTAAAGGCTTATTGCACACGCTAAGTGCAATCGCGATGCCTGCGAAAGTGAGTTAGGATTTATTTTTATTTTTTAGATTAGATTTGCTCGAGGACTAGCAAATAATAAGTTGTCTGATTCGTTCTCAATTATATGTATTGTTAGTACTCGATTTTGTACTTATTATGGTTTTTATGTCTTTGTAGGTGTTTTTGGAAGAAATAAACATTTGGGGAAAATTGGCTCAAAAAGTTGTAAAGGCACCCACAAAATTTACTAAAGGCACCCGTGGAGATTACTAAAGGCACCCATGCTTGTTTGAATGAGAAATTTGGCAGGAATTTTGTATAACGTGAATCCTGAGCAATATATTTTCGGGTGATTTGGCAAGGGATTAAGACATGATTATTCTTCTTCCCTATTTAGAGGGATTTGTACACAAGTCATAAACTCTCGGATCAAATATCCTTATTCTCGAAAATCATATCTTCACGTGATAACTACTCCCTGTTTTATTTCAAGAGACAAATATTTCGAGATTTGGTGTCTATCTTATACGAAACTAAACAAGGTAATGACAGATCGAAGTCTGTTTAAAAGAAGAAAGAAGATCAAGTCCGGGAGATGAAAATATTATCGAGAGAAAAAAAAAAAGAAAATATTACCGAGATCAAGTTATTGATTACAAGATATTCGAGAAGATTTGGAAGCTAGGGTTGTGTTTAAGTATAAATAGAGGAGATAGGAGAAACATTCAGGGGGGGAGTGGGGGGTCTGGAGAGCTCAGAGTGAGCCAGAGCGATCACCAAAAAATTCCAGGAAGAAAAAGTTTACTGCTGGTGGGAAGAACAGGAAGAACATAAGGCGCCCAGAAACTGTCGCTGATAGTGTCGATAACGCAGCCACTGAAGCACTCTTATTTCAACAGCACCTGAAGTCCGTTCTTTGCTTCTGTTTACTTTTCTTTCTTATGTAACGCAGAGAACACTTCTCTGTAACGCTTATAAGCGTATCAAATCTCTTGTGTTACTATTATTTCACCACTGGAAGCACTTTTTGAGCTATGGAATATATTTTTGAGGTATTTTCCAATACAATGAGCTAAACCCCATTTCTGAGGCGACGGAGAAAGCTAATTTTCCAAACATTATGTGGTATTTAATTAATTTATGCAATTCATTTATGATTAATTGCCTTGGTTAAAAATTGATTTAATGATTTTTGTGGTACATGCTTTGGCCTAGGTTTTAGATGTTCCATGCTTTTGTTATACAATTGTTATTTTGAAAATCTACTTTTTGCAATATTTTTGAATTAAATTAAATGTTAGAATTGCATAATAATTATTGAATTTAATCACTTTAAAAATTGGAAAATAGTGGAATCCTAGCCTCAGTTTACTCTCAATCTTGTTATAAATTTTATTTGATTTTTGCTATTTTTAGTCTTAGAAATTAGATTTAAAAACAATTTTTAACAAGTTCGAAAACAAACCCTCTTTACCACTATATTAAAATCACATCGGGTGGAGCAGGCTCAAAGGTGATGTTAGGCGGAAGATAACTCATATGGGACAAGCAAGGCTCAAAGGGCGCATATTATTGTAACTAAGTTCGTCAGTAACATATAGACGATGATCATGTAAGGTGATCGTAAGACGATGGTAGGTGAGATGGTAGGTGAGATGGTTCTGGATTTCTCCAACATGGAGATTGTTAGGGATTTACTCGACCAAGACTAATAGGGTTAGTCCCACATGGAATAGAAGGAGTTTAAGTCAGAAATTAATAAGTTGTGGAATCTCCTTACATAGTACCAGATATTTTTAGATAAAATACCACAACTAGCTTCAAGCTGGTAAAACTGAGGACAATATCATTACTATGTAATTTGGGTCCGAAGTACGATAGTTAGACCATCCGCGGATCCTTCTTCATCATACGGAAAAATCTTTCATTTGAATATTTGTATTCTTACTCTTTTTATGAATTGCATTATTACCATCATCAGAAGATTCTAACTCCCTTTTCTTTTTCCTTTTTTGTTCATCATACATGTTACATCTTTTTATAATCTCCTGAAATTTGTCTTCACAGCCTGGTAATGTATATATATTTTCTTCAAAATTACATACCAAAACAACATGAACATCACATAATGTTGTGATTTCAGTAAAAAAAAAATTATATATTTGGCCATCTAGATCTAAAAACTTTCATTTGTTTTTTAGAATCAACAACAATAATAATAGTAGAAGATGATGATGGTGATGATAGTACTGGTGATTTACCTTTCAATTATGTATTAGAAGGAGAACCCATGTTTAGAGACTTAGAGAAATCTATGTCAAGCACAAGAACCAGAGAGTTTTAGGGGTTAACTAGTACAAGAAATCGAAAAATGCTTAAACAGGGAAATGAGATAAAACAGAAAAGTATGATGACAATGATTTTATATATTTAGAAGCATTCCGTGAAACCGAAGTTTGTGTCTTGTTTCTAATTTACATGAGTCCATTTTTTTAACACTCGTTCTTATAATATTCGTATGACAACTGTAGTAAGTAGTAAACTCGCTACTTGCCAGTCTGATGCGAGATATGGGGAACAAGAAATATTCATGGGCACGGTCGAATACAAAATTTGAATGAGGAGTTAGGGCAGGTTAATTCTCCCTCATAAATTAATTATTTGGCTTTAAATCCTATCATTAAAAATGGCCATTGAACCCTTGTTGAAATCTTTTTTGTTCTTGTTTGAACGATCACTTGGTCTCATTGACGCGTGACATTATTCTTGTAAAGAATCCAGCGGGAATACCGATCAGAAGCTGAGTTGTAGATATTGGCGCGTGCATCGTATATATAAAAGTTGAACAGTTTGACTCTGAGTATGTTGCTTGGATCTGTGAATTTCAAAAAATAAGAACTACAATCGGTGATGAAAGAGAAGTACGTGCCGCAAATTTGAATTGTAGGTACCACTGCAGCGAAGGACAAGCTATAGCCAGTTTGTAACATCATATATAATCAACAAAGAATATTTATGATCTTTTTTACGATATGAAACTAGGTTAAATTAGCCTATGTAAATTATTTTGAACCTATCACTAAAAATTAAAACAGGATCATTATTAAAAAAAAAAATTCTTATCTAATTTTTTATATTATTAACTAATATGATTAATTTGTGTTAATTAATTTAAATGTTAGTTAAATTAGTTGGTGATTAAAATTAGATTATAGTTAGGATTAGATGGTAAGAATTAGAGTAGAATTTTTTTTGGAAATTTGAAGAAGAATGAGAAGAACTTGAAAAAAACTAGGGTTTTGGGGTTTCGGTAGCAAAGATAAAATTTAATTGCATTGACGTATATTCTAATGGTGAAGAAGAAGTGAGTGAATCTATATATTGCAAATCAGATTATCGTGCTTTCGATTTGGGGTTTTTGTTGGACGAACAAGAGCGTGTGAACCAAAGCAAGGATGAGGATTTTAATCAAGCAGATGAAGATTCAACCCGGAAAACCGAACATCTTAATGCTTCCAAACGTCAGGTATACATTCTTAGGATCTCTAAACATATATTTGTAGTCTACAATCTCCAAAAAGTATTATTTTTTTTTGCAAATATCACATATTTTTTGGCCTCCGTATAACTCGGAATCGTTGGTTACGATGTCATTGTAACCAACGATTCTACCTCCTCTCAGAATTTACGAACCAGAATCGGTGGTTATGGTCATGAACAATTACCGATTCTGGTTCAGTTTTAGGGGAATTGGTGGGTCAAATATCGGTCGATGTGTGTTGATCTATGTAACGATTCTAGTCGAAAAGTATCCAGAAGAACTACGCTTCGCTGAATGCTAAAATCGTTACATAAATCATTTCACTTGTGACGATTCTATCATTTAGGGATTTTTTCCCAAAATCAAGACTAGGTAGAATCGTTGGATTGTATGAACCTAATGGCCGATTCTATGGAATCGTTCAACATAATTTTCACCTATCCACCGATTCCATTAGCCTAATTTTTCGATTTGTATTGTAGATTGTTCTAACTGTCGACAACCAACCTGAACTCGTGTCTCAGATGGGGCCTGATACTTCTGCCCGCTACTACACTGATTTGGTGTGGGAAAAGAAGGAAGATGCAAGGCAATGGTTTATGGAGAAAGGCAATGAGATCAAATGCGCATTAGTCTTATACCGTCGTACGAGGTGTGGTCGTTTGGAAATTGTTTACTAGAGAAGTGGCAAGAAAGAAAATCACCTATCAAAGGACAAACCGTATATGAAGAGGACGTCGAGGGTCTATACAAGTAAGTCAAAGAAGCATGATTGCCCGTTTAAGATTATAGTTAATAGAGTCAATGGTGTCAATGGTTTATATAAGCTTTATAAAGTGAACAATGGTTGTCATAATCACAATTAATGTTAAACGAATTATTCGGCAATTAAAGTAAGATATTTTTTCATTAATAGATAAAAACTTAAAATTACATATTTATTTAAAATTAATAGATATTTATTTGCCAGTGCGAGACTCAACTCTCATGACAGCTTCGAAATGATAAAACGGCTCTCATCTCCATTTGGTAAATACATCATGTGCCGCAAACTTATCCCCTCCGTGCCTAGCGAGAAACTCGTTGTACTTGATGCACAACTTCTTAACATGAAAGAACCTATTAGCAATAGTCAGCCGTGTAATCATGGCGTGGACCCTTCCACTTCGCGCCCGGCTTGGGAACGTAAGGTCCTGTTTTTACCAGATTCCAAAATATACGCTCATCCCGAGCTTTTTCTGGTAAATCCATGTCGACGTAATAATTCCTAATCCATTCTCTCTTATCCACAACGGACTTTAACCTTTCCCTTTGTTGGAATTGGTCGTAACCCCATTTCTTGCTTTCCTCTTTTTCCAGGGAAATCATTGGTTTTCTTCTCTTGCGTATCTCTTCTCCATAACCCTTATTGATTTTTTAGTTGGTGATGATGCTTGAGTAGTTCGCTTGCATCTTTAGAGTATCTCTTCAGTTGAATTAGTAGTTGATGATGGACTTGCCATTGCAAAAGAGTTTTGCTTTGAAGGAAACAGTGAATGTTGAGGAAAAATTTGTTTAAATGAAGTAGCGTATGATGGAGAATGGGTTATCCTATTTATATGCATAAAAGGGCAACGACTATATTTAAAAAAAAAAAAAAAAAAAAAAAACTAGTCGTTGAGCCTAAGTTTGACCATGTGCAATGAAAAGTACCACATAAGCTGTAATATAAACCTTAGTTCAAAGACAAATTAAACCACAATGAAAAGTATCACAAGTCATTCTAATAAAACATAAATTATTTTTTTAGAAATAAATAAACATCCATAAAGATAACAAATCATTTTTCAGGACCCTCTCACTTATCATCCTGATCAGCTTCAGCGGCTTCAACAACTTCCTTAGCATCTAATGCCTCATGAAACTCCCTCCACAAAACAATGTTTTCGGTTATGAGGATTGCAATATTAATGACCTCGTCAAGTTCTTCCAAAGAGAGCTCTCCGAGAAGCCTCTTCACTTGCTCCATCTTTGTCTCTCTTCCAAACGGAAACCCAACTTATATTGGTTTCGCACAATTGGTGGCTCCGGCTTTCTGAAAACATCACACTCACAGATTTATGTATAATAGCTAGTAACCTTGTCATTGTTCTCCATGCCTGAAAAAAATAAATTGAGGGAAAACAAATAAGTATGGTTAAATAGAAACAAAAATCAAAAATCACTAATTCAATCAACAACGAAATCATTAAGAAAATAAAATAAACTCAACAAAATCGTTGGTTTATGTAATATATATATCCACCGATTCTAACCATAAAAGTATACAGAAACCGAGTAAGAATGAATCGTTTACAGAATCGTTGGATACAATATTTTTTTATCCAACGATTCCAATATCAGAGAAGTAAAAAAAATGACATAGTAGAATCGTTGGGTACAGCAGGTTCTTATCCAACGATTCTCATCTCATAGAAGTAAAAAAGAATTATAAATTGGATATTTTAGTTCTTGTCCAACGATTCCAATTTCAGAAAAACTCAGAGAAGTTAAAAAAATGACAAGGTAGAATCATTGGATACAGCAGATCATATCCAACGATTCCTATATGAGGAAAAGTAAAAAAAAAAAGAAGGTAGAATCGTTAGATAAATTAGATCTCGTCCAACGATTCTGGGTATGGTAATTATCAGCGAGTAATATGGATTAAAATCGTTCGATGTAGATCACACAGAGTCGTTGGACACGATACATACATATCGAACGATTCTGGTAAAAAATCAGGAATTTAATTCGCTAAAAGTAAGATTAAAACACCTAGATCAATCAAAAATGGTATTATAAGTATGGGTTTATAGAGATTTACCTTGTAGATCGAGTGATTGGAACATCCGAGATTTTTTTTTGAAAAAATTGGATTAGGGTTTTAGGATTTGGAAAGTTTGATGGAATAGATTTTATTTTATTTTAGGGTTTTGTTAGATTTGGAATGTAGTGAAAAATTGAAAGATTTTTGTATTTATATTTTGATTTAAGTATTAGGGTTAATTAATGAGTTGAGGGTAGTTTAGTACTTTTGATAATATCTAGTTAGACAACCCTTGTCCTTCTATCTAGTTGGGTGCAAAATTGTGTAGGCCCAAAAAAGTTCCCTAGGCACCAATTTAGCCAGGTTCTAAAATTCAGTTTTTTTTCTCGATAGGTGCTCAGTGTAGATACCCCAAAAATGAGAAAGAGATAATTGTCAGCCTGTCCTTGACAAAATGGCTACTAAGTTATGGGGTTGGCATGTTAAACTAATCAATCAAGTTGGAAAAACAATTCAAATTAATGTTGTTTTAAGTTTTATGGGTATATATCAATTGCAAGTCTTGAAGCTCCCTAAGGCTACTCTGCAGAATATGGAAAAACTTCAAAGGAATTGCTGGTGGATTAAAGACAACGGGCATAAACCTCTTCATTTATTATTTTTGCCTCAAATCAGTCTTCCTAGGAAACTTGGGGGGATTGGTGTTAAGAATTTGTATCACTACAATTCATCATTTTTGGGGAAATTGGTATGGAATTTGATTAACTCTCATAAATAGATGATCCTTCTCTAACTTCCAACTCAAGTTGGGTTTGGAAAAACATCATCAATCATGGTCTACAACTAATTGACATGTTTCCCAAGTAAGTGGCAGGTTGGAGATGGCAAATAAATTAATATCTGAAGACATAATTGGATTCCTGGTGAAGACTTACCTCTTTTATCTCCATCTGATTTTCAATGAGTTAGTCAACTAATTTCTCAAATCAATTTTGCTTGGAATACTTCATTACTTCATCATTTATTTTCTTCTTTTTAAGGTGGGAGTTTTCTTACTTATTTTCATTTTCCCAAACCAACAAGATACTCTTATTTGACGACCAACCTCTTCTGGAATTTTACCACTAAATATATATACAACAAGTTGTGTCAACAAGACTACCACCACACACCTATTTTACAAAATTCTTTTGCTTACTGGCTTTCTTTTTGGCATTTTAAAATTTCTTATAAAATTCAACTTTTCTTATGAAAAATACTTCATAACCTTATACTTGTAAAGCACATACTTCGGCATTTACTTTTTGTACAAGATCTTCATTCTGTTATGTGCAATTCACATCATTTTGAAATCCTGGAGCATTTATTCATTAATTACCAATTTGTTCGAGCTAAATGGATGGCAACTTTTCCTCAAGGTCTTCACTATTTGAAGAAACACCAGTCTCTCACTCGTTGGATGATAACCTGGAATGATGCTTTTTCTATTATCAATTTTTCTATGCATTCGTCTCAGATCCATCTCATTACTCATATTTTATAGGTCATTTGGACTACAAGATGTCAAATACAATTTTAATTTAAGGTTCCTAGTCCCAATACTATTATTCATGGCATTAAACATTATGATAGTCTTCACCAGCTTCCTCACTCTCTAATTCCTAGCATTAAGCAAAACAACTTTCAAGTTAATCCAAGTCATCAGCATGAGTTTTAAGCTTATACATCTTTCTCTAATTCTTATTTTTTAGGAATAAATTTGTTGATTAGGAATGCTCAGGGGAACTCCTTTTAAGGCCGGTTCTTATGGGCAATAGCAAATTTTTTAATTTCCATGTCAGGTGGTCTGGCAAATTTGTCGCGCCATTATGGGAAGAGGCTCTATCTCCAAAGGTCAAATCTCAATCTAAAATGGCTCTATGTATATTGTCTATAAATACATGAATTTCAAACCAAACCATCACAAATTTTTTAGATTAAAAATTCCATATGGCATCACAAACCATCACAAATTCTTTTGCATCCCAACTAGACAATTAACACCAACCTTATGATTTTTACGTCAAACTTGAAGTTGTTGTTGACAAGATATGTGTTGGTTATATAAAAAAAATTGATGGTAATTACTTCTTAAGTTTCTGACTATTGATTGTGTATTTTATTTTGATATTGTGTTTAATTTTTCTTCTAATTTGTAGCTAAAAGAGGAAAAAGAGTCCAAGTTTTAGAAGTTAACCAAGGAAAATATCTTGCTAAAAGGAAAAGAAGTGTTTAAATTTTAAAAATTAACAACCATAGTAGCCATAGTACTCGTTACAAAAATTAAGCAAAATCTTCCCAAGATCGCATAAAATGAAAGTTACATCAATTGAAGATGAACATACGATCAAAGATTGTCCAGTATATTTATTGAAGTCTTTAAAGTCTATATCTTGTAAAAGCACAATACTGTAAATTAATTTGAAAATTAAAATTTGAAACAAAAAATAAAATTGAAAATTAGACTTTCATTTTTTATGAGTAGTTAGACTTACAGTTAATTAAAATTAAGATATCTTCATATATGTATTATTTTAAAAAGAGTGAATTAAAATTTAAACCAAAAAGTAAAGTTGAAAATTAGACTTCCATTTTTTTATCAGTAGTTAGACTTACAGTTAATTACAATTAAGACATCTTAATATATGCATTACTAGTGTCTTGCCTATGCTTTGCACGGGATCAGTGGTTGTCCCCTAAATGCCTTCCGTAGTGTTTCCAGAAAATATGTCTTGTGTGATTGTTAACCTACGTTACTCGGCCTTTTAGAGCAGAACAGAATATTGTTTGCGGGTCAAATACAGATCCAGTATTTTCTCTTAGAATAAGAATCTCTAAAAGAAAGAGAATTTCTTTCTTCATTGATACATTCAAATTGTTCTTCTTGCAATGGTAGTGTATCACATTCTATAGAAGACTTAACAGTAGAGGTAGTAATAGTATTAATACCTCAAAATTGTAAACAAATGACCCCCACAAACACTAAGATACTGAAAAACACATAACAAAATTTCATTAAAATAAAAACAGAAACAAACATGTAAAACTCTTGGACATATATTATATGTGGTCACTGGTCACTTTTTCCAACACAAATCCAAACTTTACAATCCCAGTTCGGCACACTATCTTCATCCTCACCTAACCACCCTCGCCAACTTGCCATTCCATCTACAACCCAAATAGGTCACATAAGGGAACAACAACTACTTAGGAGGTAAAACTCTCTTCTTCAAGCCTTTCACATGTTTTTATAGACAATAAAAGTTCGTGATGCCCAAAATTTTCACTTTTAATGTGCTTTATTCCTCTACTTGAACGCGAAACCTGCAAAAAAAATAAAAAAATAAAAATCATATACCTCATTGCCTTCTGAAGGAAGAAGAGCAGAAGTTGAGAAAAGTTGCACTTAAAAAGATAGGGTTGAACAGATGATTTGAACATTTGTGCGTACATAGACCAATTATACAATATATGATCTATGTTGCTCAAGATAAAAATGTTAAAGTTATTAAAGTAAAAAACAATTTTACTGGTAACTTGATATAATTGAACTTCACAGTAAATCAACCTATATTCCAAAGATCCTAAAATCTACTTTCCTAAGCTTCTCCTACTTACGGAAATATAATCAAATGGACAGATTAATTTATTAATTAGCTGGTAAAAACAACTACTTGGTGACAATCCATTGACGTTCAGACTTGCCTGCATTACAGCTAACCTCTCTCCATCTATCTTATCGCTCGAATCAACTGACATGGTGAAACCAAAAATATATATTGACCTTGGTTAAATACTATTTTACATTATCTTCTATATTTTTTTCGGAACTAAAAAGTAATTTGAGGAAGTTTGGGTGTGCTACAGCATTCGTCAGCTTGACCATAGTTTTGTCTTTGTACATAATGAATCAAAACCAATAGGAAACTACGATGTAACAGATCAATAATATTTATTGTCTCACTGACAAACGTTTGTGTATCTATTGATAATAATGTAAAAGGTTGCATACATAATATATAACAATCAAACTATAAAATGTTACAGTAGTACAACCGTACCTTGCACGGACATGAGCAATTTGGGTGATTAGGGTGTTGACATAATCTGTAACAAAGTTTCTATACACTTCAGAGTGATTGTTAGGCTGGATCAGGTGTAGAAGTTGTGATGTTATCTCTTAGGCCATCATCCATTTATTTTTTTATGATGATGATTCTAGTAATAGACCATTAATAGATCCAACACTAAGTTGATGATACAATGTTTATTATAGAAAATGTCTTTTGATTCATCTTATCGAGGATTAATGTTTAATAGCTTTCTTTCTTTGATTAATACGAAATAAAACCAAATGAAATATTTTTTATAGAATATCGAGGAAGATAAAAAAAACTTTAATAAAATCATTGGACCACTATGAAGGAGGTGAGCTTATTACCATGTTTGATCGACTTACACATGTAGTACTGCAGCATTGATATCACACTCATTTGTAGTGGCTGAATCATCCGAGTTCTTTCCCGAATTGCTAATTTATTAGAAGATAATATGTGCAGAATCGACTGGCATATATCAAGTATGCAAACTTGATATCAAACTCAAACTGCATATCGACCCTGCTAAATAACCTTCCATCACATTTTAGCCTCACAACGAAAATAAAAATAAAGAAATAAGGCTTAAGAAGAAGCGAAAAACAACAATAGAGATTGAAGAACTGCATAATAATCAAATAGAAGGAAAGGAAGAGTTTGTACAACAATAGTAAATAGAAGGAAGACTCTACAGTACCACTACTGAAGATAAGGTTGAGTTGTATAACATATCCATTTCAGTGAGTGTGTTGTATAGCATATATATTGCTCATAAGATATTGTATACGATTTCAGTGAATCTACCATTTTGGTATGTTGGCAGGTGCTTGAATCTAGCAAGACACCGAATACCATATGGAAGAAATCATACCAAAAGAGTATCCCGTATGGTTTAAAAGACATTATTGAACCAATCTATGAGATCATAGAGTTGTCGTCCACAATGTGACATATTTCGGATGACATGGATATCTACAATTTTAACGACACTATAAGAAGGTTTGACGCATACATAGTTTGTTCTTCCTATCATTTAGGTCCCAAACTGGTCAGAAGACACAATAGATGAAAAGAAAGCTTATATATCATCAAACAATAATGCAAATAGATTTACTTAGCAATATATACCATACTTCCTTTTTACCTCGCAAGATATATTTAGACTTATGCAGTCATGTACTCAAATGATCTTAAAGTCATTGTCAACAAATACAACCCGGATCCGATTTTGGAAAATATTGGAAATCCTCCACTTACCCTAAATAGTGCTATATCCGGATCTGGAAAAGTGAGAATTTGAAACTCCCCATTGATTTCTTCTTCATCGTACAACAAGTAACATGCATTCATATCAGTGACATGATCTTAGGCTACATGAGATGTCTTAAGATAAGAACTCAAACTGTAGTCAGTATGTTGAGAGCTACATTCGTCAAAAGATGGTAGTCGATCTACTTCCCATCACCTATCTATCCATCCACTATCACAAAAAGATTGATATTGTAACTGGTGTGACTTCTCATCTGCAAGTTCGTTTCTTGATGCAAGTTTCCTCTCATTTATTCATTTCATTTTGCATTTTCCAATAGCTCATGTATCTATTTTGACTGAAACTATAATATACACCAAATTTTTAGAGATCTAAAAGATTCGTATTGTGGGGATAAATTGATGACCAAAATCTAGCAATTATATAATTGAACTTAACCGAATATGACTTAGAATATGATCATACAACTAAATATAAAGCCGTGCCCAAATTTACAGGATGCAAAAACTTATAAGTAACACATGCCTTAAATTAACAATAATTTGAGTGGAATTGACAAATCATTAATTTTATGGAAATAAGGAAAATAAATGGTGTTAATAAATTAGGAATCTAGCATGCAATTCAGAGTATAATACCTTCGTCTTGATGGAATGACTTTCTATAACAGAAGCTAAGCTAATGATTTAGAATCAACATGCAATTTATCATCTAACACATCCAATGAAATCTGACTACATTCTTGTAACCTCTCATATTATGAGCATAAACGCAACCAAAAACTAAGAAAGAATTGTTGCTTCTTAAAATTAAAATCAAGAATCCTATTTCACTTCATGAGCTCTGAGCCTTGAAATTACAAAATTTTAAGAACCCTAATTGGAATTAAATTAAAATTTCATATGAATAGAAGGTAGCAAAGAGGAATCACAACTCAAAACCAAACATAACGAATATATTACTTGTTCAACAAATCAATAAAATCCAAAAACACCAAAACCTCAAATCCTAAATTTATTTACACATACCTGTTTCGAATCCCCTTGCAAGAACTCTAACTATTCAGTTTCTTAAACCCTGGATTTTTTTTTAGCCGCCTAACACCTTATCATCCTTCCCTCCTTATTGTATGTGAAGAAGAAGATAGCAAAGCAGAATCATAACTGGGTAACTGAATTGATTATTTTAGTTCTGGTGATGGCGTTAATGGTGATAGCACCTTCCAGGTTGTGATATCCTCGAAGGCTAGAGTTTTTTTTTTCGACGCTTAGTTTCTTTCTCTTGGTGAGGAGAGTTGATTAATCTTTGTTTTTGGTAGTAAAGAGGTAAATATAAATTAAAAGATATGTAAGTATTGAGCATCCACTAAGAAGACCAAAAACGGGTGGTGTAAAAATCTCAGGATTTTTATTGGCCTAAATCTTCTCTGGTGGGGTCAGAAGCTCTAGAATTCAAGTTTGACACAACTTTTAACTACATGCCTTAAAAAAGTCTTCAAATTATATATAAAATATTAACAATTGGATTATATTTGGGCAACACTTCTAAGATATATTAACTTTTATATTAGAATATTTTCCAGATATTGTGATGTCAATCCGACCGACACTTTCGTTTCTGCAATTTACAACAAAAAAGGATAATTTAAGATAAAAAAAATTCAAGAACTTTAGTTTTAAAAATTGAACATGTTGTATAATTGTTCTTACCACATCAACATCGTCTTCACAACTTTTTATTGAACGATTAACTTGCCTGACCACAACAATGTGCAAGACTACTTGAGCATTGATTACAACAAAGCGAACTAACAACACTGATGCATTATAGGTTCATTGTTTCTTCTTCAAATTTTCAAAATATGTTTCCCACGTTATATTGCCTTATTGTTATGCACCATTGATAAAATCTTGTGTAAAAAAAAAACCATAATTCCTGTAAATGCATTCATTTTTGGCTAAACGTTGGTTCTCTATGAACCCAACCATGTTAAAACCATAATTCATATTACAGAAAATTACAAAAGTTTTGAGAGGTGTTAATACAATAATTCGAAACAAATTATGAGAAATATAGAGAAGGTGTGAGTTGAAATGAGGTTGAAATTGAAAATTTATAGAGGATTAATTTTGGACCATTAGATAATATAGTCGCTGAATGGCTTAGATATCATCGAGCAACCAAGTGTCTATCGCTGGCGATACAGACTTGATTGCGTGGTAGTCTCTTTCGAGGGGCCACAAGACTCTACCACTCGGTATAGACTCTGTCTTGATTGGCAAACTGGCAGTTTGCCATTGAAACCTACCCATGATGGGATTTTACCTTATGCATTAGAACCCACATAAGCCAAATCTTCGACCACCTATGCAAAATAGAACCGTATTGAATTAGACTTGTCCACCATCTGGTTGGCTTACCAGCTAAACTGTATTGAATTTGAACGGTGGACTTCTCTACCACCTGGTTAGCTTACCAGCTAACAGGTTGTTTGTTTGTACCTGAATCGGTGTCTGGATCTGATTCGACCTCTGATTTGGTGTGAACAAATGTCAGACCATTTATTTTCTGTTTTAAATCAAATCTGACTTGATCTCTGACTCAGATCTAATTCCTGATTCAGACCCGTTTGAGTCACTCATAAGACCAAACCAGTCAGTTGAATCAGATCTAACTCAAAAAGCAAATATATTAAATTAGATCCAGATAAATTAAGTAATTTCAGTCTGGAAGTGACTTAAAAAAACATAGTGTAACTTTTGATGAAACATATGTTTCTTAATGTAATATAGCGTGTTGTTTGTCCGAAAAATATTAATGAACTTCCTTCTCTTCTTTCTTGTTTTTTTAGTTTCACAACAATATTGACACACATGAATAAGCCTCCTCCTCCTCCCATTCTCCTCTTCCTTTACTATTTAGTAGTTTCATAGTCTCATTAACAATATTGAGAATGTCAACTACCATACACCCTGGAAGCATATTCCCTCTCTGCTCAGGCTCATGTTCGCCACAACAATATTCGGGGTTTGACTCAAAAGATCACATTGAATCCAAAGACGTGTACAACGACAAGGTTACCAAAGACGTGTAAACTACATTTCTTTCTTTTATTTAAAAGTAAAACCACCATAAACACATTCTAACGTTACACTACATTTGACAGAAAGGGCGTAGTAGCATCTCATTTCATAATTTATAAAGAAAATAAAAATAACCTGCATAATCAAACATTAAATCGAAAATAAGACTGGAAATTATAATTTGTTCCTTGGTGATTAAGAAAGAAGATGGGAACTTGGGTCTTCCCGAACGGATTTTGAGGGTGAACGCGGACGGATTTTGAGGGTGAACGCGGACTATGCCGTACACAAATCATTAAGAGGAGGATTACTTCTCCCGCCCCCAACTGCACCATTCTCGTGACCACCTTTTCTTAAAAATATGTACAATAACTCCCATCTTCGTTGCTCACCTTCTGTTACATGTTGTTGCCCCTGTTTTTTTTGTTGTTTTTTCCCCTTTTTTTCCTTTTCACTTTATCTACTGAGGGGAGACGGCCACTGCTTAGCAACAAAAAGAAAAAACAGAATTTCAACCCCAGAGTTTCATTTATCACAAGAGGACAAGGTTCTGATATTTACTACCCCAACACAAAATTAAGAAACTATATGGCGTGCAACGATGTGTATGCCAGCCTAGTATCCTCTTTACTCTGATCTTAGATTCAGAGATCATGATCATGGGCCCATTACATTTTGCCAAGATCAGTCTCTCTTATTAAATTCGATCATAAAGAATCAGCAGAAGTGGGTTCAACTAACAATTACTGATGCTCTAGGTTGTATACAAAGCTTCCACTATTTTAGATGATTTACAAGATGAAAGGCTACTAAGACATCTGAGAGAACAAATTAGCCAAGAAACGAACAAAATGTGACTAAGCAAAAAGATAAAGTTGAATTTTAAGGAGTGAGTAATAGATACCATACAAAGTTGATACAAGTGACGACAAGCTATGTTGTTTAGGGCGAGGGGAAGCAGCGGCGTATAACTATAACACTCACGTAAGTAGAGTTCTCTCCTGACATGATCCACCTATATTCTGTAGCCTCTAGAAGTCTAGGTATAATAAAGAAGTAGATGATTTGATTTACTGCAAGGCGCGCCAAGTGGAAAATAATGCCACTTTGGCGCCTGGGCGGTGACTTTGACAGCAAGCAATGCAAGAGTTCTAGTGAAAAATCTCACCCCGATAGAGGGCCCATTGACAAGGCAATGACTCAACCTTCTTCATCCTCAAGCTGGGATGCCGCCTTTGTGCTTTTCTTTGATTTCTCTTTCTTCTCTACAGCAATTGGCTCGTCTACTACCATCTCCTTCTCTATTATATGAGGTGAAAGTGAACGAGGAGATGCTGAACCTGCAACCATGAGAGAGCAGCATTTTGTAAGTTCTGTAACAACTCCTTAAAAGCTACTCAGTTGCATATCATTTGATAAACTGTTAACGCAAAATACATATTTCTAACAAACTATCTAGCAAAAGTTTTTTTTTCCTGTAGTCTGAACCTCTAAGGCCTCAACTTCACCTCTAAGGCCTCTAAGGCCTCAACTTCACCGCCATGGTTTGTATAATGCCCACTTACAATCCAGCCTATGATCAAACCTCTTTTAAGAAACTGAAGGAGGCGGGATATTTTAAACATGAAAAGACATCTCATGCAAGTATGTGACAACACCTTCCAGATTGAGAAAAACTCGAAGACATAATGAGAGGAACCAAACCCAAAAGAGGCCAGCCTTAAATCAACCTATACACAAAATACTTTTACTTCCATATTCATAGCACACTTCTATCTAACAGTACAGTAATGCTCATGAAACCAATAATCATACAAAGGAGTGGAGAATATTTTACAGAATCCCCAGGTAATATAGAATGAAACATTTTTCAGTAATCGTTTTCAAAAGAAAGAAACATTTTCCATTATTCCCTTTGTTCCAATAAGAATGTCTGTTTGGATAGCTACTACCCTTAGAATTCAAGGACATAAGTGCAGATACATCTAATACGACACAACCACATTTATTTGTAGCCACCGAAGCTCCAACAAGATTTTTAACGATGCTACAAGTATCACATAGACATGCAACAAATCACCGAAGTTGGGCAAATCAAATTCACAAAAGTAGATAATTTAGTGGTAAAAATCACATCTTTTCAATACACAAAGCTATTACCACGCAAATAAACCTAACAGCAATCCAGTGTACAAATAAGGAAAAACCCCGATTCCCCTAAAAATTGAAATAAAAAACAGATCTTTACCTCAATCCACAACGTATTGATAGTAATCAAGAAACCCATTGCAAATAAAAACCAATACTTTTCCCCAAATCAATGAAATGAATTTAGGGAAAATAAAAATCATAAATTTAGGGCAAAAAAGAGGTAGCTTACCATCAATGAAAAAAGAAGTAGAAGGCCAACCCCTAGCATTAGTTAACGAAAGGGTTTCATCTTCAGACAATGGATTAGCTAATTTCCCAATCAATTCAGCAAAACCCTGAGGTCTTTTTTTAGGTGGTACCCAATAAGAAGAACCAGGTGAAAAAGGTAACCAATCTGGTGCTGATCTTCGCACAATAATCCCATAAATTGCATCTTCAAGTCTTCTAATACCTACTATCTCATTTTCACTATCTGTTTCTAGATTCACCTCTATTAAACTTCCTCCTCCATCTGATTTACTTGATCGATTTCTTGTGGTTACAAATCTTGATGATGTCGACGCTGATGATGATGATAAAATTGATAGCTTTTTAGATTGGATTAGGATTTGTGATAATGTTCTTGCTGCTGCTGCCATGGAGATATTTTCACAGTGAGAGAAACGGATAAGAACGGAGTTGTGTTTAGAAAGAAAGAAAAGATGGGGTGGGTCGGTCGGAGATGAGAAAAAATATGGATGGAGCTCTCCTTTTATAAACAAAAAATTAAGTGGATTTTAGTAAGTTTTGTTAGCCGTTGTTTTGGTTTAGAGTGTTTTAAACCGTTTGATATTAAGAAAATGTGTGGCAATTAGGTACGAGTGGTTTCTGGCCAGCTATATTATTTGGCAACTTCCTGACCTTACCTTCCTTGCAGAAAGATGAACACAGATGGTGTAGCCAGGAAAACCAGGTGCGGCTAGCAGGTGCTTTTTCAGAGCTGTCCTTTGGGTAGTATTAGTTCAGCTTTGGTTGGACGATATATGATACCAGTTATCTAGGTTTAAACTCGTCGGCACTAAATTTTTTATCAATAAAAAACAACAAGATAAAAAAACAGATAGAGCTCGTGTTTCGATCGAATCAGACTCATTACTTTTGGTGACTGGTGTTTGACACTCTGCTTCACTCAATTTAGCACCAACAGTTTCAACAGCGTCTACTGTGAAGGGAGGGAATCAACCAGTAGACAAGCTAGACTCACATGCATAACTCAGACCGAGACCTTGGGGGCAGAGCTAGAAACTCTATTAAGGGGAAGTAGAGTATTACTAGGGGTGCAAGATAACAAAAATGGCAAGGGAGCTCAAAATTTCTTAAAATTTAGGCTTGGGAGCCAGTTTAGTTGCTTTAAACTGCCTCAGCCCTGACTCTGCAGGCATCAACTCACCAATGGGAGATGTCCTACCCAGACTTCTTGCATAATATCATTGTAAAAGCTAGGGACAGCATTCCTACCAGTCGTTTAATCTCTTTGTTATATAATTAATAAAAAGGATTACGCTATGTTTCAGGAAAAAATAAATAAATCTAAAGGTACTTTAAAAATGGTTCGGCTCGGTATCACAATTCCTGTGACCAATTCGCAATGCATATTGCATTCTAGAATTTAGTTACTACATGTCACGCAATTCAAAGGAAAAATCTTCCTCGGGGTAGCTGGTAGGTAATTTCTCATAGCTATTTATCTTCTTTTTCTTAAAGCCAATTGACAGGACTCCTGGTAGTTAAATTGTAGTCAAGTTAGGTATGGGTCTTCATTTGGTTCAGGAGTAAACAAGTTCGCAATGCTCTTCGAAACACCCATATAAGTTACAGTTAGCCCATATGAATCAAAGGAAACACATGGATAGAGGAATTTTTATTGAAGGATACACAGCGTAAAAACCTTTATATATTCTCTATTTAATTTTCATCATTCTACATATTTGGCAAACATAATCACAAACCAAGATAAAACAAGATAGATATTTATGAGGTCATTTTATATTCACTATTCGGATCGGAATATACACTCTACACTTGATACTAAATGTGTTTTGAACCTGGCGCAGTTCCAATGAGTAGGATAAACACCACCAAACACACCAACAACTGAAACAACACACATACTGATAAAGGATCTACAATCTACATGGAGGGCAACAAAATGATGTAAGAACACAAGAATTATAATTACTTCGACTTATCATCGCCAAGGAATGCAATGATAAAATGCAGTTAGACTTCAAAATGTACAGATCTCACTGTGAGAGGGAAATAAAAAGATACAGATGGTATTGCTTACCATAGAAGCCAACTTCAAAAGAGGCCCAACATTCTTAGCTCAGCGATATGGCTCGGGTCGAGCTCAGGAGGAGTCTTGTTTCCTTCCCGGTTTTCTACCACATATTCCTGACAAAACAACAATGTCGAACACCGTTGGTGAATGAAACCTCAGACTGCTTACACCAAAATATTAAACTGTACCAAGGTATATCAAGGAAAGTTAATTCATCCTAGTGACTTGTGGTTTAATGAAGTTTCTTCGTTTGGCTTTTTTTCTCCCCATTTCGCAATTCGAAATGGAAGTGTGAGTATTCCATTATTATTCCTGAAAATAAGCTAAAAACATGACAAAAAGAAATTTATAAAATTGGCAGTCTACTACACCAATGGGACCTTTGTAAAAAAACTGATAGACCCTTCCACATTTCTGCTTTTTGATGTTTGTTTCTTGGTAGATCAATATGTTATACTCGTCAGTGTCGTTGCCTCGAAGTAGCATTTGTGAAACTTTTGGACAAAAGAAAGTCTAATATTTGCCTAGAGCTTTTGTAGAGCATAAGATTTTATGTTTTTCAGGTTTTATCCGAAGTCAATAAAACTGCTAGTGGTTTTGGAGCATTGGAGGTGCTGAACCTTTGTTAGCTCTTGCTTGGCAAGAACATGGTAATGGCGTTCGCTGATCCTCTGTCCACAGATGATTGCAATGAAGAACCCATAGAGCAATCCCACCAAAAGAATAGCTAAAACTGAAGAAAGTACCAAAAGATTGACATTAGGATTCTTGATAAGTATCAAACAACATGACATGCTTACAGTTAGGAGTTATGAAAGAAAGAGTTTATGTTCATCAGAGAGGTCTTTCTGAAGTTTCCTATTAATTGCATACCTTACTTTCCTACTGTGTTCACATCAGAAAGTTCCCATCCTGTAAGAGAGTTATTTTACGCTATATTTGAAACTAACGGCCTTTCAAAGTGTAAATGACCCAGAGAAAATAGGTTGTACAGAAGTCAAAGTCCGACATAATATAACCATTTAACATGATTTGCTCTAACTTAACGTAATGTGGTAAGGCGATCGACAGACATGAAATAAAGAAATACACACATATACATGCAGAACAAAAAATTGCTAGAAGAAAAAGCTGCACACCTGCCATGGTATAAAATCCATATGGGTGTTCCTCATAACCAAACATTTCCCTCAATTCCTCTCCATAGAATTTGTATACCAGCATACCCAGTAATGCTACAACCTGCAATATATATGAAACAGTCTCCTTTACACATTTCAAATTTGCCAAGTTTAAATGTTATCGGTTTCTCTTTACAAAAATGAAGATCTAGTATACTGGTCAACAAATTGATTGCATTTGAATATGCACATGCATAAAATTAGTACATAATTAACGTCATTCTGTTACCAGCTGAACAATGATAAATATGAGCGCATGGTCCCTGACGACAAGGAACTGAAACTTCAACCTCAACCACCACCGATCTGGTGGCATATTTGCACGTAATACGAATAGTGCCCTACATTCTGTACAGTGGGCAAAAGCAAATCCCTCCTGACAAAATTTAATCAAGTAGAAAGTAAGAATTCTTCAAAGGACTTTAGATATGAAATTGATTAGCGCACGCTAACATATTGGTTTGCATGTTTACTTGTTATTGCCAATGCCAGCTTTTACAAGAGTTTCACCCACTTCAGTGAATTTGAAAATCGAGTCCAGCAATATAAATGTACAAAGATGTATTTGTCAGTTACATGGGATACAAAATAGCAATCAATATGCTTACCTTAGTTGATCTCCAATTATCAAGACAAGAGCGATGCACATATTTCTGCGTGCCTCGGCAGTAACAAGGGGCTATAAGATCTTCACCTGACAAGGAAATATACGTATATTACAACAACTTTGGTAAAGTGAATACAAACCTATTGCTAAGCACTTACAATCAAAGACCAAGAAGAGCCATCTAAATTAGTAATACCTTCAATATCAAGACATATTCGACACTGTGGTAGGTCTACATTAATTAGGCAACAATCTTCATCAGCATCAAGAATTTGACGATCATTATTCGACTCGGAGAATTCACCCCTCAAGGGTCCAATTTCAGATGACGGTTCCTGGGATCTGTGATCAATGTCGCTCTGACGCAGAATGGGTTCTGTTTCTGTAGTACCCCCCTCCCGCCTATCGTTCAATACAAACTGCATGGTGAAGAATATCCACTCAGGATGAAACTACACCTGACATCACTAATGCAATCAGTTTTTCCAATCATTTCACTTTAACATATCAATCCCGCACTATATAAAAAAGGGCACACTAGTAAGGTTTCATATGTAGCACATAATTCTATCAAAAGCTTATTAATTCAGGAATGCAGTTCCACAAGCATATCAACAGTTAGCAAACACAAAAGCCTCATGGCATTACAACTCACTAGCTTGAGTTCACCAAATTCAAGAAACCAAGTCCAGCAGTCCACTAACAAAATGTAAGGTACCACGCCACTTACTCCCTAGTTGCTCAGGGATGGGGATGAGGTGCCCTATAAACCCTCGTATCATGGCATTCACCCTGACAGGTGCACCATTCCAAGGATCTAGGGCTTATGGTTGGGACTTGGGCACCATGTCACCATCCACATCAGACCGCAAGCAACTCCCAAGTTGCCTAGCAAAGTTTGTAGGCTACACCAACCAAATCGTCCACGTGAACACCATTCTAAAATGAAGAAAGGGGAACCAATAGCTCAAGGCAAATCTTTTTTAAGATATATTTTGGACAGCTTTGAGTGTTTTCGACTTCAACCAAGTTTCAATCTTTCTGTGCCGTATTCCACAGGTTAGGCCTAATCTATCAAAAATTCATGTAGAGAAACTAAGGTTTTAATTATTTATTTTTTAAACCAATTAATATTGATAAATCAATACTTAAAAAAAAAACAGACTTAGAACCTCATGGTGCATTGCAAATTTACATCAAACAAAGACAATCCACTGCCATCAAAAAACCCTAAATCAATCATAATTCTCGCTGAGCTTAACAAAAAGATTCAAACTTTACAGATTTTCTTTAATCCAGATTAACAAAAATGCCCCATAGGCACACAATTTATAACCTTTACTAATTCTAACAAACATGAACAACAATCTAGATTGTAAATCAAACCAAAAAGTACCAACAAAAAAAAGGAAATTTGATAAAGAAATTACTACCTTCTCACCATCATAATTCATGAAGATCCTAAATTATTTCCTGAAAATCTGTTGGCATAGACATTTCAAAATTCGATGATTGGGGGAGAATTGAATAGTGAGGAGCAAATTGAAAATTCTAGGGTTTCATTTGATTTTGCTTAAAAATGAAGAGAGAGAAGAACACTTGACAGCTTGAGATAACCGACGGAGAAATATTCATGAAACGTTTTTTATTTGAAAAAAGGTGAAATCCAATTGGGGAATATTGACTAGATTCTTTAAGCAAGTGGTTGACAATAATATCCGTTGGATTATAGTATAGGACAAGCAGTATACGACGGATCGTCAGAGTGTTGAATATATCATGCTGCTGAAATGGCTCCGGATCACCTGTGCTGTCCCTTCTTTACCTATACCCGCGTGTCCCTCCAATTGTATAGTGGCATGTGGCTCTTATTTTTTCCCTTATATTTACTGGCAGTTAATTTAAGAAAGAATAACGGAGAATTTACGATATAAGATTACTTTTCTTTTATGGCATAAAATCCAACCCAAACCAAACAAAAAAAAAATTCGTTCTTTTTTTTCTACGCTAAAGTTATGACAAAATCCATTATACCTCCATTCATTTCTTTCCGCTGTTTTCCAATTGTTTTTTTCTTTATTAGTTCTACATCAACTTCAACGGTACATGTGGAGTGTAATTTGAACCCATAGAGTAAATTGACTATATCTTGGATTCTGGATTATTCATTTGAGACGGAGAATTTACACTAGCTCTTTAGAGTTAAAATCATCTCACTACAAATGCAACTATAATAACTGAAAAATCGTTTTATTTTTATTCATTTTAGTTAAATTTGTTACATATAACAAAGCCACGAATGTTTAAAATGAGCAAAACCATGTAATTTTCCGTAGCGGTGGTTAACAAAACAGAAAAAAAACTACGATACAACAAAGATCTGGTTAACAAATAACTTGCATTCCCTTGATAATTTTACTATATGCCTTGAAAAACAATATCTGAGGCTAGCCAGTTTTGTGGAGGAAAGTAGACATTACTCCATATATCATAGTGTGACAATCTGAGCTCCGGCCACTTGACTTCTCATCTTACTTATGAGAATTGATCACTTTTGGTGTGATTTTATCGTTGATAGTTGTAGAATTGACTGGTATGCAGCCCTTTTCCTTCTTGTATTCCTTGTCGTTGCTAGTACAAAAAATAAACATTAAAGTTTCCATTTGTTTTAAAATGATACGGAGAATATAGAACAAAGCAAAGAACAATAGAAATTACCTGAAAGGTGTTAACCACACCGGTCGTATACGGTTGATAACAGTCTCTGTTGGAGAAAATGATTTTATGTATTTTGTTTGTGGTTTTAGATTAATTGGAACTTAGGACCAAGAGGTCACTAAGGACACTAGCTCATTTTCACCATTTGTGAATGAAACCTTTAGTCCCATATAGGAGAAACTAGAAATTGTTGCCTTCGTCATATTACTAAGAAAATTGTATCTAAAAGTGGCCATTGGGGTCAACACACTTTTGTGTGAAGGAGATGACTTAGGCAATGGGCTCGTTGGTGCAACCACACATTTCACACACGCGCGGTGCTTTGCACCGAAGCACGCACGCCGTCGTCGTCCGGTCGGACTGGAGGGCTCGGGTGTGGATGTGGGTCAACCAAGACTTATCTTTTTGGACAAAATTCTTTTGATTTATTTTCCAAATCAATTTAAATATAAAAATAAATTGTCTTAATAGGGAGCGCGTCTGACCCGGCGGAATATGTTTTACTTACCATTTTTTTTTTGCTGGCAGTAAAGGTTGAATTTGAATTAATTTAAATTTGCCCGTTTTAATTCCGTTTTACAATTTATGTTCGTGCTACATGCACGGAATTGATTCTCATTCTGCTGTCATTACAGCTATTCTCTTCTCTCTGCCTATGAAAGAAAATCGACTTATTCATTTCAACTCATCCCAGAGTAGGCTACTATCCCTAGCTTTTTTCCCCTCTTCTTGTTTTGTTGTGCGCTTTGCTTGTTTATTTCCTTCCTTCTTCTATTGTTGTTGAGTTCGTTGAGTAGGTGATTTGTATTGTGCTTATACAAATCATAACGGGAAGTTCTATCCTGGACACATCTCCGGTGTGGGGGTATAGCATCTCTCATTCTTAAGGAGTACCCGTGAACTATTGTGTTAAGGACAATTTGCTGAGCAGGTGGTTCTTTCCTCTGTGTGCAAATCAGTGTTTCAATTCAGAGATTTTATTTTAATATTAACATCCTTTGTTTCAATATTTTTATTGTTGCAGATACAACAATCTTAACACAATATCACTTCTTCTGTAACAATGGGTAAAAATGATGTTGACATACCATAAAATTCAGTGGGAAGGATTTCAAAAGATGGCTATCAAATATGTTGTTTTTCTTGAGTTTTCATATGCTAGATGATTTTGTTCTGAAATCTTTTGATGAGGGTTTGAATGATGCTGGAAATGAAAGGGATTTGGAAAGTTGGGTTAGACAGAATTATATGGCTAAAAACCATATTCTGAATTGTTTAAGGGATGCACTGTATGACTTTTATAATATAAAAGAGAACTTTTCTGCTTTTGATTTATGGGATGCTTTAGAGGCAAAATACCAAGATGAAACTGCTGGAAGTAAGAAATTATTGGTAGCTAGGTTCTTGGAATATAAAATGTCAAATGACAAATCTGTGGTTGATCAATTCCTTGAACTTCAGCGTATTATCAATGAAATTCTTGTTGAAGACATGGTGATTGATGAAACTTTTCAAGTGTCTGTTGTGATTGAGAAATTGTCGTATTCCCGGTCCAAATATAAACGTAGATTGAGACATAAAACTGGTGAGGTCAGTAAGGTTGATTTGGGTAAGAAGATTCAAGTGGAAGAGTTATTGTGCTCCAAAGACAAGAACGTATCTTCTGCAAGGGACATGTCCCACAAGGCTCATGTAATTGAACACAAGTCTTCCAATACTGAAAAGGGTGAGAGCAGCAAAAGCAACCCTAAGCATAGTCCTCACAAGAAATGTATATTTTAGAAACCCAAATCTGGCATTGGTAAAATTAAAGGTGCTTGTTATGTTTGTGGAACTCCTGGATATATGAAAATTCACTTAGAAAACGTAAAGACTTTAATAATAAAAAAAACAATGTTAATTTGGTTGAAAACAACAAGAACGAGTTTTCTGGTACGGTGTCTGAAGTTAATTTGGTAACCAATGTGAGAGATTGGTGGGTAGACTCTGGTGCTACCAAGCATGTCTGTAGAAACATAAATATGTTAACCTCCTATCAGAAGGTAGGGGAAGGGGAGAAACTCTACATGGGTAACTCATCTGCAGCATAGATTGCAGGAAAAGGAAAACTTGGGCTAAATCTCACTTCTGGCAAGACTCTCACATTGAATGAAGTTCTTCATGTTCCGGACATCTGCAAAAATCTTATTTCTTGTGGTGTTTTAGATGATAAGGGTTTTTAAAATTATAATTGAACCTGAAAAAGTTGTTGTCACTAAGGGTAAGGATTATGTGGGTAAGGGTTATAAGACTGAGGGTCTCTATAAACTTAATGTAACCTCTGATGAAATGAATAAAATTGATTCTTCTGCTTATGTTTGTGTGTCATTAAATGTTTGGCATGGTAAACTATAAGTCAATGCATAAACTGGATAGCATAGGCTGCATACCCAAATTTAGTTTGGATAATGAACATAAATATGAAGTATGTGTAGAATCAAAATATGCTAAAAAAACCTTTTAGGAAAAATGTTCAAAGAAATTCTAAACTCTTGAATTAATTCATTCAGACCTAGTTGACATGAAATCAGCTCAAACTAGTGGTAGTAAGAAATAGTTTGTCACTATTATAGATGATTGTACGAGGTACTGTCACATATATTTGCTTAAAGGTAAGGATGATGCCTTAGAATCCTTTAAGATGTATAAACTAGAAGTTGAAAACCAAATGACTGCTATCATTAAAACTGTTAGGCCTGACCGTGGTGGTGAGTATGTAATTCCTATAGGAGATTTTTGCATAAAACACGACATTATACACGAAGTAACCCCTCCTTATTCACCACAATCTAATGGTGTGGCTGAACGGAAGAACCGAACCCTTATGAGATGATGAATGCCATGTTAATTAGTTCAGGATTACCTGCAAACAGCCGTCCTTTCATCTTGCTATGTCTTGAACAGAGTA
The DNA here is from genome assembly GCA_023531435.1 of Papaver californicum. Classification (NCBI taxonomy): domain Eukaryota; kingdom Viridiplantae; phylum Streptophyta; class Magnoliopsida; order Ranunculales; family Papaveraceae; genus Papaver; species Papaver californicum. The sequence goes on along the minus strand of JAJJMC010006776.1, from coordinate 1,520,595 downwards.
CCCTTTAAAGGATCATACAAAACTCCTATGAGTTATGGAAAGGTAGAAAACCTTTTTATGCATATTTTAAAGTGTGGGGGTGTTTGGCTAAGGTTTCCATTCCTCCCCCTAAGAGAACCAAGATAGGACCCGAAACTGTTGATTGTGTCTTCATAGGGTATCCAGAGCATACTACTTCATGTAGACTTATGGTTGTAAGTTCTGAAATTTCTGAAATTAGTGTGAATACTATTATGGAATCTAGGGATGTTGTGTTCTTTGAAAATGTTTTTCCATTGAAATCTGATTCTCGCATGATATGTGTTGATCCCCTAGATGTCCCTTCAACCAATCAGACATTACCTTAAGAGGAAGAGGAAGTTGAATTTGAGCCTAAAAGAGGTAAAAGGTTTAGAACTGAAAAATCTTTTGGGCCAGACTTCATAACATGCTTAGCCGAGACTGATTCACAAACTTATAGAGAAGCCATGACTTCTTTTAAAGCTCCATGGTGGAAAAAATCTGACATTAGTGAAATGGATTCCATTATACAAAATGGTACGCGGGAGATTGTAGATTTACCTCGAGGGTGTAAACCCATAGGTTGTAAATGGATCTTCAAAAGAAAACGTAAGGTAGATGAAACTGTGGAAAAATACAAAGCTAGATTAGTAGCTAAAGGCTATAAACAGAAAGAATGTGTAGATTTCTTTGATACTTATTCACTTGTTACGAGAATTACTTCCATTAGGATGTTAATTACTATTGTTGTCATTCATAACTTAGAGATACATCAAATAGATGTAAAAACAACTTTTCTAAATGGTGAATTATATGGAAAATTTTACATTGACCAACCTGAGGGATTTGTAGTGAAAGGTTGTGAAAACAAAGTTTGTAAACTGAAAAAATCTTTGTATGGTTTAAAACAAGCACCTAAACAGTCGCATGAAAAATTTGATCATGTAATGATTTCTAGTGGTTTTAAAATCAATGAATCTGACAAGTGTGTTTATACTAAACTTGTGAATGATGCATGTGTGGTTGTATGCTTGTATGTTGATGATATGCTTATACTTGGTACAAACATGGATGTAATTAATTCTACAAAGAATATGCTAAATGAGAACTTTGACATGAAAGACTTAGGCCCCACTGATGTGATCTTAGGGATGAAGATTATAAGAAATTCTAATGGATATAGTCTTATTCAATCTCATTATGTTGAATCTGTGCTTAAAAAATATAATCAGTTTGATTGTAAACCTGCTTGTACTCCGTATGATCCTTGTTGTAGACTCAAAAAAAATAAGGGTAATGGAGTTTCACATTGAATACTCACGTGTTATAAGAAGTCTGATGTATTTGATGAATTATACGAGACCAGATATTGCTTATGATGTGAGTAGGTTGAGTAGGTATACCTTTAATCAGGGGCATGAGCATTGGGATGCACTTATTAGATTGCTTAGATACTTGAAGTACAGTTTGAACTTTTGTTTGAATTATGAGAGATACCCTGCAGTCCTTGAAGGATTTTGTGATGCAAACTGGATATCAGACTCAGGGGAGTCTAAGTCTACAAGTGAATATATTTTTCACTCTAGCAGGTGGGTCTGTATCTTGGAAGAGTTCCAAACAGACATGTATAACTCGATCCACTATGGAATCAGAGTTTATTGTGTTAGATAAAGCAGGAGAGAAAGCCGTTTGGCTAAGATGCTTTTTAGAAGACATTCCTCTATGGCATAGGCCTCTGTCAGCTATATCTATACATTGTGATAGTCAAGATGCAATAGCTAATGCTAAAAACAACAACTATAATGGGAAGTCTATACACATTCTTAGAATACATAATTCCCTGAAACAACTAATCTCAACTGGCGTTATTTCTGTTGACTTTGTGAGGTTTAAGGAGAATATTGCGGACCCTTTGACGAAAGGTTTGTCCAAAGATATAGTTAGTAATGCATCAAGGGGGATGGGGATTAAGCTCATTAAATAAACTTGTCATGGAGGATACTCAACCTTACTGACTGGAGATCCCAAGATCAAGGTTTTGAATGAGACAACTAATTGATGGTGGGTTAAAAGAAACACTATCAGAGAATTTCATTCTCTGTCCTTTCCCTATGGTGTAGACGTGATAATGTGACTGCATCTGAAGGATGACTTTTATTAAGTCTTAATGAGTTTTATAGTTTCAATTTAAGATTGAAATGGGGTGTAACAATAAACACTCGTGATGGAACTCACCTATCTGAATGTGGAAGTGGGCCGCTTCCTATGAGAATTGAGCTGATTCTCTAGAGCATTCTGAGAAATGGGATACGTCCAGGGCCAAAATGGACACAACGGCACGAACTTGACAGCGCCTAGAGTGATATCACGCGTGGAAGTTATTGATGAACTACACCAAACGATGGAAATTCAAGACATTGTGTTCACTGTTCATTAAGTAGTTCCAGTAATTTCTCACTAAGCAAAGGTTCAAGACCTTATGGACACCTATTGCCTATAGTGATATTTCTCGCTTTCTGATTACTGATTTTTATCGGTTTTTCATTCATGTGGAGGATTGTTGGAGAAAATAATTTTATATGTTTTGTTTGTGGTCTTGGATTAATTGGAACTTAGGACCAAGGGGTCACTAAGGACACTAGCTCACTTTCACTATTTGCGAATGAAACCTTTAGTCCCACATAAAAGAAACTAAAGATGTTGCTTCTCCATATTACTAAGAAAATTACATCCCCTTGGGGTCAACACACTTTTATGTGAGGGAGAGGACTTAGGCAATGGGCTAGTTGGTGCAACCACACATTTCACACACACGCGGTGCTTCGTACCGAAGCACGCACGCTGTCATCGTCCTTCTGGTCGGTTGGGCGGGACGGGCTCGGGTGTGGGTGTGGGTGTGGGTCAACCAAGACTTATCTTTCTGGACAAAATTCTTTTGATATATTTTCCAAATGAATTTAAATATAAAAATGAATTGTCTTAATGGGGAGGGCGTCTGACCCGGCGGAATATATTTTACTTACCATTTTTTTTTGGCAGAAAAGGTTGAATTTGAATTGATTTAAATTTGCCCGTTTTAATTCCGTTTTACAATTTATGTCCGTGCTCCATGCACGAAATTGATTCTCATTCAATTGCCATTACAGCTATTCTCTTCTCTCTGCCTATAAAAGAAAATCGACTTCTTTATTTCAACTTATCCCAGAGCAGGATACTATCCCTAGCTCTTTTCCCCTCTTCTTGCTTTGTTGTGCACTTTGCTTGTTTATTTCCTTCCTTCTTCTATTGTTGTTGAGTTCGTTGAATGGGTGATTTGTATTGTGCTTATACAAATCATAACTGGCAGTTATATTCTGGACACATCTCCGCTGTGGGGGTATAACATCTCTCATTCTTGAGGAGTACCCTCAGACTATTGTGTTAATGACAATTTATTGAGCAGGTGGCTCTGTCCTTTGTGTGCAAATCAATATTTCAATTCAGAAATTTTATTTTAATATTAACATCTTCTGTTTCAGTTTTTTTTTATTGCATATACAACAACCTCCGATGTTTGATTCCTAGTTGAGTAAATATATACAATTAAATATAGAAAAGATAACAAAACAGGTATACCGTACATAGCCATATACACGGACTTACTATGTCGACTCCTTCCCCAACCACTGCGTAGTACTATGGCCTCTAAGAATTATACCCTAACCTTAGCTAGCTAGCTAGAATAATCTTGTGGTTAGTAAGTTGGAGAACTACGATACCTCTTCTAATTGCATTTTGTATAGTACAGAGTTGTTATCTATAGAAAGATCCTCTTGACCTTTTAAATTAGTTTTTATTTTGAAATTGCGTGTTCTTTTTTTCCCGTATGATTGAACTTAGATTTAGAACAAGATGTGTAGGTTTAGAATTTAGTTTGGATCGGACTCTATACCATAAAAGAAAATTAATTTTATATAATAGATTCCTGACTATTTTTTCTCAAATTAACTACTAGTAAATATAAGGGAAAAAATAAGAGCCATATGTCTCTACACAATGGAAGGGACACGTGGTATAGGCAAAGAAGGGACAGGTGATCCAGAGCCTGCTGAAATTAATATCCAGTCAGTGAGACATCGTGTTTTATTATCTTTATTCTTTTATTTTTTGATATGGACCAGGGAAGGCTGTTTATAGAAGAAAAAAAAAACCCAACTCTTATATAAAAATAGTTTGCTTGGTTGTACATTCGGGCCCTACTATTTTTATGCAAAGTTCACCTTTCCCTTGTTTTGGGAGAGTTTACGTAGAACTATTCTTTGAGAATTTTAGCTCCTGAGCAACAGTTTTAAATACCTCTTGATATATGGGTTATTCCAATAATTGGGGGTTGCTAAAGGATGTGTAGGTTATCCCTATCTAATATTTAAACCTAGCTAAAACTAATGCTTTCCATTTCGTGTATCAAATCTTAAAACTAAGAGTAAACCTTAGTTCAAACTTTAAAACTAAAAGCATCCAAAACGGTGAATGCTAAAATGGAATGGTATAAGTTACATATACCGTTTAATTTTACCGTTCATTGTACATAATCACAATGGGTAAACGATTAAACTCTACCAAAGGTTTATAAAATTAAACTAGAGTTGACATAGTGGTTAGATGGGCCAAATTAAAAGTAAACATGACATATAAATCGTTACCCATAGCTAGAGTTGTACATGGTCGGTTTGGTTTCCAGCCAAACCAAAACCAAAACCAAAACCGTTAATGTCGGTTTCTAAAAATCTTACCATAACCGAACCATTAACCATCGGTTCGGTTTCTAATCGGTTTCGGTTAACCGAATGTTATTTCAGTTCCCTGAAACCGACAGTTTAAATCTTAAAAAATAAAAATAAAATAGATCACAGATCACAGATTCATAGTTTCATAAACATTCAGAAACTTCAATCTTCATAGTTTCATAAACATTCATAAACAGATCACAGATGCATCCATATTATCTCCAATCTCCATAGAAGATCACAGATGCATCCACATTGTCTTCAATCTGGCAATCTCCATAACAGATCGCAGATGCATCCACAGTTCTTCGTTTCTCTCTGTCATTTCGGTTCCTAAGACTGCAACAAGCAATGCATGAAATATATGAAAATGGTAGCAATGAAAATAGTAGCAATACATGAAAATGGCCAGTGAAAATGTCAAGTTCTATGTTTCTCTCTGTCATTTTCAGTCCTAAGACTGCAACAAGCAATACATGAAAATGGTAGCAGTGAAAAGAAAGAAAGAAAAAAGAGTGAAGATGTTTGGAGGATATGTTATTGGTGAAATAAATTACCTTGGTACTCATTAATCCTCATCCTCCTTTATTATATGTATAAACTTGGACTTAGAGAGAGTGTCCAAAAATTATACAAATAAATGAACATATGAAAAATTAGTTAGAGTACACACTGAATGTCCAAAAATTCTACAAATAAATAAATAAATGAAATAATACCTGAATTAACTTCTTCTTTTGATTCCAAGGAAGAAATATCAAGATCAATCGGCGTCTTCAACCAATTTTGAGTACAAATCAATGCCTCAACTGTCGTGGGAAGTAAAAAACTTCGATATGGATCGAGAATACGTCTCCCAAAGCTAAAGGCATATTTGGATGCCACTGAAGAGATAGGTATAGCCAATATATCTCTTGCCATTACTGCCAAAGTAGGATACCTAGTAGAATTCGTTTTCCACCAACCTAAAATATCAAAAGAAGGATCTCTTGCCATTAGTTCCAAAGTAGGATACCTGCTGAAGGGAAACCTTATTTGCCATTATTTAAGAGCAGCTAGAGCACATTCTCCTTCATCACCTTCATTTGATTGAGTGCACTAGTACTACCAGCACTACTATCTGTAACACTTGAAACATTTTCAGCAGGACTAACACTCAATTGGACAACCCAGTACTCTTCGAAAAGAGCCTTAAAATCCCTCAATACAAGTTCCATCAATTTTGTTCTCAGATAACCACCCGAAATACCTTACTTTTCATGAAGAAAATCTAATCCATTTTATTTATCTTGTGGATTCAACAATACAACAATGAACATAAGAGTATTCATCTTTTCATAATGTCCCAATATTCATTATATTTACATTGCATTTTAAGACCCATACTAAAGAGAAATGGATCTTTATGATTCACCCATGTGCTCAATGTTCGATGAATAACACTCAAATGAAACAAGAATTCATGTGCAATAACATGAGTAGAAGCAGAGAACTTGATAGTAAAATTAAAAAAATACATTCAAGAACTTAGCCAAGGATCTAGCATACGACCAATCTGCTGGGTAAGACGCGTGCAAAGGAGATGGTGGTGGGGCCTTATCAGAACTTGTTTGCTTGCGTTTATTTTCTCTTTTTGCAGTAGCAATAACTTCTTCATCATAACTTAAATCTGCAGCTTGCTCTTCATACACATCACAGTCAGGTTGACTATCAACAGAAGTAGGAGTAATAAAAGTAGAAGTAGAACTAATTGAAGGAATTTGAGTTTCATCAAAACATAACCTTTTCTTGAATACCTTGTTATCAAATTCTGACCTCTGAAAAGCTGGTTCATACTTCTCATCTGCGTTTAACATTGTGTATGTTGAATTCCAACGGGTGTCTACATCTAATACCAAACCTTTCTTGCATTTGATCTTTTCAAAAGCGGCACACTCCATGAATTTATGCAATCTGGCAGGAGAACTCATACAATATTTGGCTACTGCCCTTATTCTCTTAATTGCCATGTCATACTCTGTTAATCCATACTTCACAACAAGGGCAAGGACATGAGCAGCACATCTAACTTGTAAGAAACCTTTGACTAAGTCTGAATTCTTTCTCAACACTCGCTCTTGAAGATACTTGATAGCTACATTGTTGGAAAAAACAATATCTAGAGTTATAGTAAACACATTTTCAATCTCCCAATCCAACAAGCATGCTGCTAACATCTTACCAATAGTCTCACCAATATGACATATAATTTGGATAAAACTAATTATTTTCTTGTGTAACTTCCAATCAACGTCTATGAAATGTGCATTAACAACCATATATCCCAACTTTTGGAGTGAACTCCATGTGTCAATGGTGAGGCAAACTCTCACTTTATTAACCTTAAAATAGTTCTTCAGTCTTTCCTTCTCATATGGAAACAGTTTCATAACATCTCGTCGTATAGTGGCACGAGAGGGTACCTTGAATCTACTCTCAAGTACCCTACAAAGTTCCCAAAAACCTTCACCCTCTACCATTATAAAAGGATGTCAATCTACTATGATGAATATAACCAAAGTTTTTCTAAATGCTTCCTGTCAAAAATTTACAACAACTAGTTTTTCATTTTCTCCTAGCCTACAAGGTTCAAAAGTGAGAGTAGACTGACTAGGAGTAGTCTTCAGATTCATACACCTCTTCAAATGGTTACTCAAGGAGCTAGTCACGTTCTTTGTCGTGTCAGCCTTAAGTCTCGGTGTACATTTTTACATGTTGCCCGTATTGAAGGTTCAGAGTCTTTGTCAAGGTGTTCCCATACCCATGAAGTTTGTATACGCTTCTTAGCAGCTGGTGCAGTGACAACATCAGAAACATTGGCAGCTGGTGCAGATGGTTCAGCTGCATATGGTACTTGTCCAACTGAACTAACTTCTTGACTTGCAATAGAAGGTCTTTGAGGACAATGTTACGGTGGCAACATGGAAGTAGAATTAACAGAAGCCTGCATTAGAAGTTCATTGATTCAACTTAGTTCAAATATCCAAGCAACATGTCACTACTACTTAACATGTTCTTTCCCTAATTGTTCAAGATCATATACATCTCTAGTAAATTATCAATAAAACAAAAATATGCTTAAAACAAGTAACTACAAAACTGCGAAAACATGTTTATACACAAAAAGAGATGAACTCAAAATCAACAAAAGAAACTTACTAGTGTTGAATTAGAACATAACCTCTTTTTGAACATTAATAATCTCTTCTTTAACAATTAAATTGATATACTTTTTGTGCATTAACCTTATAAGTTATAACAACTTTATTCAATTAATAGATACAACAATGAGTATTAACTATTAAGTTATCTAGTTGTTCAAACAAGCAGCAGACAACAAGTCAACAACCCTATTCAGAAAAATCCCTAATTGCAGCAAACCATATTCAATAAATCCCTAATGGATGTAAACCCCATTCATATTTTAAACCAATTTCATGATAGACTGATAATACAAAAAATTTCAAAATTTCAGATGAACCCTAATTTTTAAATTCTAAGTAATAGTTGAGAAACAAGTACTTACTGGTGTTGATTGAGAATCTAAATCTTCCATGATTAAATCAAAGTGAAAGGACAACACAGATGGCTGCAAAATCAATCAGAGAGGTTTATGCAGGAAAAAGTTCGCTTTGAACAGGAAGAAGCAGAGACTGCAGATATCACATACCTTTTAAATTTTTAATGGAGAAATTTGGATCGATTTGTCTTCTACTGATGCAGGAGCACTGGAGCAGTCATGGAGAAGAAGAAGAAGAAAAAGGTGAGAGGTGGCTGCTGTCGAAGTGAAGAAGAAGAAGAAATGAGAATTATGTTTAGGAGATGGTTATATATCGGGTGATTGGAAGGTGTAAATTTAATCTATCAAGTATACTAAAATCTATATCAGCGGTCTCTAATTTCCGATTTACCATTGGTAGTTCGGTTTTTTTTTGGTCAAACCGAAACCGTTACTATCGGTTTTTAAGTTTTTTTTACCAAAACCCTTCCACTACTAAACGGTTCGGTTCGGTTTCATCCCAATCGGTTCGGGTCGGGTCGATTTTAGCGGAAAACCGTTACCATGTACAACCCTACATGGCATAGTAGCATCAATTGTTCTTTCTGTAGTTAGTTGGTTTTTATTAAACAAACTTAGATTTATTTACAAAATCATAAACAATTAGCTAAGAGTTTTAGAAAAATAATTTAGTTCAATTGTTTGTCTCCTTGTACAGTTGTTTACCAACTTTTCCTTATTGATTTTATTTGTTGCATCTTGGTATTCTCTATTATTCTCCCTGCTGCCTTAATTAGTTAACTTTATAATGTTAGTATAGTTTAAATTATATCGGTAGTTTTAATTTTTAATGAAAATATGATGGGTAGTTCTTTTTTTCATGGAAATATGACATCTCTTGTAAACAACATGATGTTAAAATCAATGTTGACTATGTTTTATCTTGGTCTGATTTTATAAATCATGACACAGCTACGTGTGTTTCTTCAGAGATACATTTCTCATTTTATAAGTTCTTGATTGCAGAAAAATCTAAAACGACATTCTCAATCTCTAAAAGGACGAATTCTCTATCCTGTACAAGCCATCGTGACACTTCTATTAGTCTTGCTATTGATAAAAGGGCTCAGGACCGTACATTGATAATTTTATCACGAATGAAGACGCTCAACTTCCACAACTTGTTTGTGGCGACATACATACGATCAGCATTAGAAGACAGCTCATTGAGTTCCTATGGAGAATGAAAAATTTCAATGAATTTGAAGAATTATAAATGTAATTTTATCTTTCTAGGTAGTTTTAAATTCGTTATAACTTTATGGACATTCCGCGTTGTACTTTTTTCCTTAGTCAAGGGTTCACCACCATGGTTTTTCCTTGACAAGGTTTTTAACGAAGCAACAAAAGCGATTCCTATTTTTTTAGTTTTTAAAATTATTTCTTATGTATTTCTTATGAAGCTGGTGATTTGGGATTACATTGGAGACATATCACTTCCCAGGGTAACTTTTAATGATCTAGTCCAACACACTCAGCCGGTTTTTTATAAATCGATTAATTCATAGATAAAAAAAAAAAAAATCAAGCAAGATATTCATCATAAAGATAAAAATTAATGGTTTGTTTTATTTGATTTGAGAGATTTGCTTATTAAATCCTAACTAGATTTATCTCTGTGTTAGACATCCGACATATTTAAGTTCTCATAACAGTTACTTTCTTCTAACAAAATTGATATCTAACTCGTGTTACACACCAAGTTCGAGGAGAATTTTAATTTGGTGTGAAAGGGCTTCGCCTCGCCCAATCGGGATACACTAAACCTTGATTGCAGTCTCTATAATATCATCTCTAAAAGGATTTACAAACACGTATAGTAAACTTCTTCTAATATGTATAACGCAACCTGAATGCAGTCTCAAAACTACAAACAATATTCAGTTTTGCTAATAACAACCACTAAAAGTAGTATGAATACATAAATCATTGATTCAATCACTGTCTATGGGAGTCGAACCCACAACCTCATGACTAAAAGTCATGCGTGTTGAGCTAAGACAGACAGACAGATAGATTAAGCCTCTATTGTTATGCTCTTTGGCAAGGCTTTGATCTAACAACTTCCTATATGAATTTCCTTGGCAAAGCTTTTGATCTAACACCTGACTTTATATAATTTGATTGGACATCGATTAAGATAATTCAAGTCATCAATTACGATGATAATTTAACTGAACATAAGCATCAAAAGTCAAAACATTATCAATTACTTTGGGGTTTGGCCGGTAGGTTTAATCAATGACCTAAATGTGTGCCTACTTACAGCCTCTGTAGTCCAAGTCTTGCATATGCTGCCCAGGAAAAGGGTGCCACTGTCTTGACTCGGAGTAACACTATGCTATTTTCCATTAACTTGAAGCAGATTATCTATTGAGAAAAGAAACATAGCGGATATCTGAACCTTATCCAACATAAGAAAGATGTAAACATTACTTACCACTGGGATCTCCATCTCTGTCACAACTCGGTTTGCGTGTTCTACAGTGGCAAAATGTAAGAAAACAAAACCTTTATTTTTCTTAGCCTTGGGGTTCATCATTAACCCTACTTCAGCAAGCTCACCTACTGCACTAAAGACTTCTTTTAAATCTTCATTAGTTGCACCCTTGTCCAAGCCTCCAACAAATACTTCAAACTCTTGTAAGTGCTTCATGGTGTTCTTCGTCTTCTCCTTGGCAACTTCATGGTGCTCCTCATCATTACTGCAAACACACCTTTACGTGAACTACAAATAAAAAGGGTAATCTCCATTTAAGATGCCAAGATCCTAATAACATCTTCCTGTGTTAAGAATATATCATAACACATCAACTTGGGGTTCTAAATCAATCAAGTATCATTTCTAAAAACATACAGCTGCATGTCTATCATGGGTTTATAGAAGAAGTACACCACTAAATTTAAAGCTACAGGAAAAACTAACAGTTTGCTGAATTAAGCCCCTTGAGCAGATATGCAGTTACAGGTTTTCATCCCATGTAATGCTTTTTATCGTTGTATAAGTGTAAGGAGGATATATTTACACCGTCACATAACTAAGGTCTTTTCTCATAGTCTTAAAATAATTATCTCTACCTGAAGTAGTTGCTGCTCCACACCCATTTCCCTCGACAACAGCTCTCCCTCCCATATAAGCAAGGTAACCATATCAAAATAGATTGGCTTATTCCCTCATTAACTATTTATCTGCACCGCTGGAATAAAATTTCCATACTTAGTTCAGAGGGACAATCATGAATATTTAACCGAAGAGCAAGGATGGGAATAAAGTATCACCCTTATGCAGTATCAGCAACAATGAAAACAGGTGGACTCAACTCACTGAAGGCAGCGCCCTTATATAGACTGTCCCATCATTTGGTTATCATAAACATGAAGTAATCTTCTAAAAGGGTTCACAGTAATCAGTATACTATGGCCATAAGTCTGGAGTCACAAAGAGTGTGTTAGATTTTTTATGCTGAAACAAATAGACGGATGTTAAACAAAACCACTAACATCAAAAGAAAAGACTTAATCACATATTAAAAAAACACAAATAGGGCTAATTTAGCCAGTTGATTAATGTTAAGATGTAGTCAAGGACTCAGGCATGAAAACAAAAACATGTATTGATCCTAAATCCAGTAAATGGAAACATCTGGCACCTAATGACCAAAGGATTAAAAGTGCAGCAGTTAGATGTAGCAACATAAATTCCCAACAATATATAGAGAAGGATATAAGAATGTTTCCATTTAGACGTGCTTAACCTTTGAATACGTTCTCAATGACAATGAGTAGCATTTTCAAACTACCTACTAATCCAATTATGCAAAGCCCTAATCGTTTATAAGCTATTGATTGTTAGCTAAACAACCTCAGTTCTTATAATTAACTTTTATCTCGATCAAAAATCTAGCAATTTTTCTATACCTGACACCCCAAAAATGACCCCGTAACATGAAACATTAGTAGCTAGCTCCCAATTACGCCTAACTGTACATGTAGAATACACTTTGAAATTGGTCTAACATGATCTAAGAGACCAAATTGTCAAGATGACAAATATTAAGAGCCATACAAATATGATTAGATTAAATGGATTATACAAACTTACAATGTATATGAAATTTTAACCATGGAATGCATTAAAATCCACATAATATCCCTAAAGCATATACAACATACTTCAAAGTGATAAGGAGGCAGCACAGCGTACAGTTCAAATTAGAGCTTCAAAATTATAAGTTGGTACTGATGAAATTCATGGTGGAATGAATGGTGATGCTGAAATTCAACAAACAACACTAATTAGATGGCAATTAGTCCCGGAGTACAGCTACCATATTTTCTTTCTCTGATTAGTGTGAGATTGCTCAAAATTGAGAACCCATTTTAGCTATAAAAACAAACAATAACTTAGAAGAAAAATAAATCAAAACACATTACTAAGAACCTGAGTAAAATAAAATACTTTCTAATTACCTAGTTGTTGCAAAACATAACGTCCGAGAAACCGTGTCGCTCCAAACACAGTTGCAACAATTCCACTACCAATCCAAACACTATATATTTCAATTCAAAAATCAATTGCCCCTATAATATCATATGTTGCAGCACAAAAAAGAAGCAGTCCTTTATCAAATGAACAATTCTTATCCCATATCCAATAACTGAAATGAAAACTTGATTTAGTCCAAGTTCAAATGTTTAGCTCAACTGAATAAAAGGAAAATGCCATACCTCTTTGGCAGAAACTATTGGGCATAGATCATCGAATTTAACAAACTTCCCAGAGTAATTAGAGTCAAAATAACTGTGAATTGCATTCTTCAAGATCCCAAGTGGGTGTTTATCCCTCCTATGAAGTTGCAAACCAAGTTTTGTATATTGAATCCGGAACATTGTTTGTCAGATCATCCTTTACCAAATCTACCATACAACAAACACAAACCTCATTACCATCAAACACATTATAAGTTTGCAATACTACCCATGACAAACAATCATTACTGCCAAAACCCACTAACATTCGTTCAAGAAAAACTGGTGGGTGTTTGTGGTGCGGGGTGAAGGGTAGTGGTGGCTGATACTTCCCACCACCACAAACACCCACCACCATTTCTTTCATAAGTTAACACCCACAACCATTTTATTCATATGTAATTACCCACCACCGCGATGGTGGTGCGTGGAGGAGGGCAGTGGTGGGTGATAGTGCTCCAACTATCACCCACCAGCGCCACCACCCCAAACAGCCATCATTACCAAATCATCCACCACTACAGGCCACCCATCACCTGGGTGTTAGTGATGGTGCTTGGTGGAGGGCGGTGGTGGTTTATAGTAGCTCAACTATCCTACAAAAATAATAAGCCTCAATTCAGGGATTTCAACAAACATCTATACTGCATTTTCCATACTAATGAATTCATCCTTCAAAAATCCACAAAAATTTACAATTTTGAGATATGGGTTTTACTTACCATCCTTATCAATAGTTACTCCACCAATCTCTAACGCAGAAACAACTGGTTTCGATCTCGCAGAATAAGAAGATAAAGAATGAAATGACGAAGAAATGTTGAAGCCTCCTAAGAATTGATTTTGTTTTAATAGTGATGGTATACAGAGACAAAACCGTGGATGATCATATCCATAATCTAAAAATTAAAATCAAAATTCCAAATTATAAGATCTCATCGAACCATAAAAAAATTATTATAAAAGTGTATGAAGAAATGGAGACCATAGAAATCTAGTCTTCACCTGTTGTATTGAATTTGTTGACTCCATTAGCTCAACCCCAAAATGGAAACCCAAAAAAGTTTACTGATTTGTTGAATGAAGGGAACGGCACAAACCAAATACTGTCTCCTCGTTGATTCTGGCTACTGAGTAGCTTAATCCCAAACCTTCAAAAAAATATAAAAAATATATGGTTCTAGCTAAGGATCAAAATGGAATTGATAATGATATAAGCTTGATGATTATTTGTCTCCAACCTGTCATGTACCTGATTTCTCCATGTACAACTATATATTGTTCATATAAAATCTACAAAACAAAAATCAAAAGCAATCAAAGAAGCAGAATTTTTATCAACAATTAAAAGGCCACCTCTACAAATAACTTGATGCCGATTCATCTGCACCACCATTCATGAATCGTAATCCCTAACCCACAATAAAAAACACTATCTTTTTAGAAAAATAATGGTTGCAGTTACAAACAATAAGGGGATGAAAGCAGAAATATAACCCGATGCCTATTCGTCTCTACTACCGTCTGGGAATCCGTGGTTACAGGCCTACAAAAGTGCAAAAACACATCTTCCGTTTAAAATTTTAAGTACAACTAAAACAGAGATAATGAGTAAATAATAGTGAGCGAGTGTGTGAGGTATATGTGTGGTGCATAGGTGAGGTTTGTGTGAAGCAAGTGTGTGAGGTTTTGTGTTGAGTGATGTGTACGTTTGGTATATCCATATATATACCAAGCACAGTCAATCCCGTATCCGGTGAAGTTCTGTTCAATTCAATAACAATTCACAATGTAGAATTCAATTCTATTATGGTATCAGAGCGGTCTGGTTTAACCGCTTCGATCCTTCTCTGCTGCTACCAATTTTTTGGTTCGTTTTCAATTTGCTCTCAATTTCATGTTCTCTGCTGCTACCAGTGATTATCTCAAATCCTGATATGTTTCTGCTACTACAGATTCAATTGTTTCTGATCTGTCTCAAAAATCGTTACTCCTCTACTGATCCTAGGGTACACTTTCTTCTTCTGATTCAAGTTTGTTCTTCTATGATGTGATACTGCTACATTTAATTGGTAATCTCGTTTTTCAAATCTGATTTTTTTCCTCTTTGTTCATCATTTGCTTACTGATGATTCACAACAATTGTTATTGCCTCTCATACAACAATGATTTATGGTACTGCTCTTCCTGATCTTGTCTTTTAATTTCTTTTGGTTCCTGATGATTTTCTTCTGATCTTTTAGATCCATCTCATGTAAGACTGAGTTGACTCAGCATTGATATTTCTTATACATGTAAGACTGATGCTGTGCCATTAGCATTGTTTGTCAAATTCATGTAAGCCTGAATGATTTCAGCATTGATTCTATTTTCATGTAAGTCTGATGTTGTCCCATCAGCATTGATGATTTCACTGCTTACAGTCCCTCTCCAATCAATTTTCTGGTTACATTTCTCATTGTTTCTTAATCTGTTTTTTGGTTCTCAATCAATTTGCAATTTCTTGTCAATCTTCTTCTCTTCATCCAACTCAATTCATACTTCATGTTTTGACTCAACATCCTCCTGTCAATAATGATGTGTGGAGTGTGTTCTTTTGCAGTGAGTGATTTATTCATTCATCAAACTCTGCAATAGGTTCTTCAATATGGTTGTGTCATGTGCTCGTGAGATTTCTTTTCCTTGTTGGTGGATTATTTTTTCTCCAGCTGTTGTGCTCTTTAGTTTCATATTCTGGTGGTATGATGGTATTGTGCAATTGAAGACTTTGCAGTGGATGCAGTTATATGTGTGTTGGGTGTTATCAATAAGTGGAAGGTTTATGCTGGTGCCTGTATGGATCTTCTTGTTCACTGTTGTTGCTGAGTTTTTAATGCATTTTTTGGTGATAAGATGCAATGATCTACTAGTTGCTGTCATATATGTTTCAAGGAAGGAGTGTTAGTGCTAGGCTCTTAAGATGCAGTTGATGTTTGCTCTTGCTCGATGTATAGCTAGTCGTTGACTATTGAAGAATTATGATGTTCAGCACGTTTTTGCACTATAGGAGTTGATGCTTTGGAGATAACTCTATATGGGTGTACTACTGCCTGGATTTTGAGTGTGCAACCTGGGGTTTATTTCCTTTCATGCTGGTGAATAATACTGGGTCATTTTGTAAGTTCTTAAATAAATTGATTCATGGCTTGATTGTTGGAAATCAGTTGCTACATTTGTTTGAATGTGAGTTTACGTCTGAGGTTTTACTGATGCCTGCTAGTCGTTGAAAGTGAGTTTACACTAGCTGATAATAATGCTTGTTAGTTAAGAGTGAATGTGAGTGCAGGTCTGTCATTTTATTGCTATTGTTCACTAATAAAACACATGCAAATCTCTTTTGCTAGTTTGTAATCATTAATACTCTTTGCAAGGGTATTTTATTAGGCTGAATCATACTTCACAGTACATATGTATGCTATCCTTATCAATGTGCAAAGGCAGTACACTTATGGCCACCAAGCAAATGTCAAGAGCAAGTTGCCGTTGTGATTGCTTATGTGATTACAATCAAATGGAGCTCCTGATTGTATGCTGCTGGTTGTTGTGCTCTTCACCATTGGTGTGTGTAACGTGCCGCCTCTTATCCTCTGCAACAACTATTACCTGTTTTTTCTTGGTCTGCACTAATGTTTTGAGTGTTAGTCCTTGCAAGTGAGTGTGTGAGTGCAAGTTCAATATCCCTTTCCAAGGCACCTTGAACTTGAGGGGGAATAATAGTGAGTGAGTGTGTGAGGTATATGTGTGGTGCATATGTGAGGTTTGTGTGAAGCAAGTGTGTGAGGTTTTGTGTTGAGTGTTGTACACGCTTGGTATATCCATATATATACCAAGCACAGTCAGTCCTGTATCCGGTGAAGTTCTGTTCAATTCAATAACAATTCACAACGTAAAACTCAATTCTATTAGTAACGATAAGAAATCATTAGGAATTCTGAGGAAAAGATTAACTCAGCTTAGATTTAATTTGGAAGAGTGTATAAGGATTTGCGTTAAGAAAAATGAATGATTACGCGATGGAAATGGAAGAGGGAAGACTTAAAAGAATAGCTAATGTTAAGTTGTTAGCTTATCAGAGTATGGTTAATCCGAGTCGTTGAATGTGAAGACTTAAAGCATCCACCGTCCATCATAAGTGAAAGAGGGATGACTAAAAAGAATAAGCAGTGTTAAGCTGTTTTCCGGGTTATGTTAGCGTTATGAGTTTATGGTTAATCCGACTGTCGAATGGCAGGACCCCAAGCGTCCACCGTCCATCACTAGTGAACGTTACCCGCTGTATGTTAGTATAACACTATACACTTAAGTAATTGATGTAAATGTAGTATAATTTATTATATTCCGACAAGCGTCTTAGCCAATCCAATGCTGCCATGTATCCCTCCCAGAATCATCAATATCCAAAATCCTTCTCTCGGTCAATAAAAATAATCCTTCTCTCGGTCAATAAAAATTATGGATTCATCAACATTCAACCTGGTTGTGAAAATATGATTAAATTTTAAAGAAGAGATGGTTCTTAAAATATTCAAGAACAAAAAGTTTCTAATATGATTAAATAAGAAAATAAATAAAAAAGAACGAAATATTACTTATAGAATCCACGTGGCATCGTATCAGTGGCTGGAAACACAAGCACTGGGGGTTTTCGGGACAGAGGATCTGTAGCCGTTTTTCGGTTGGTTTGTTAGGAATTTTTGGTTTTCAATAGCTGACTCATATCTTTGTCCAGATCAGATCCGAGTCATCCGTACACCTTTTATTCGCAAATCGGAAAACGATCTGATGGCTGACTCATATATTTGTCCAGATCAGACCCGAGTCAGCTGTACACCCTTTATAAAAATTGTTGAGACCTATGTAGTTAATTTCGGCCGAAATTTTAGATTTCGGGGTGAAACGAAGATGAAATCCGAAATTTGACCGAAATATCGGCCGATATGGACGATTTTTTTTTTTAATTTTTTTAAAAAAATCCTTGTTTTAGGGTTTCAATTATTACTCATGTTTTTTATGATATTTTAGAATTATATATAGATATGATAATATCTATAATTAATCTAATGATTTCGATTAGAATTGTAATATCCTTGTTTAATTAGCATTTTAGACTATGAACTTTGAAGTTGTCTTATTTTTTTTATGTTTCTAGTTTGAACTTTGTATGAAATCTATGAATCTATATATTTTAGATGATTACTAGTTTTTCTTTCTAAACTTTATGAAAAAACGTTTGTTATAACGTGTTAAAATATATTTATAATTATAAAATATGAACTAGTGTTTTTTCATAAAATTATAGGTTTATAATATATGTACCGATATTTTACCGATATTTAAACCGAAATTTCTTCGATATACCTACGTACCAGTGTATCGCTTTCAACCGATACGAACCGAAATCCGATATGTAACAACCTTGGTCGAGACTACCCCAGACTCAGATACCAGAACCTCCCCTGTAACCAGACAGCCACCATGGAAGGAGGAGCAGGAAGAGGGGTAATGTCCCAACCCCAACAACAACCACCACAACCAGGTCAAGATCAAACTCAACAACAACAAAAGAAAGTGGTAGTGGACCAGACAGCCACCATGGAAGGAGGAGCAGGAAGAGGGGTAATGTCCCAACCCCAACAACAACCACCACAACCAGGTCAAGATCAAACTCAACAACAACAAAAGAAAGTGGTAGTGGAGAAATTAAGCCAAGGAGTACAACAACAACTAAATCTAGAATCAGTTAAAACAAGAGCAATTGGTCTATTCAAAGCCATTTCTCGTATCCTTGAAGACTTTGATGTCATCGCTCGTACTAATTCTGTTCCTAAATGGTACGATTCATTCTTATCTCGATTATCTTCTTGCAATTTTGAAATTAGGGTGTCTTAATTTATTTACTTGCTGTCGCACATATGTTTGATGAATTGACTAACTGAGCTTTTGATAATTGGCAAGATATGTTGGGGCAATTTTCTATGGTCAATTTGGAGCTATACAATATTGTGGAAGATATCAAGAAAGTTTCTAAAGCATTTGTTGTTTATCCAAAGAATGTTAATGCAGAGAATGCAACAAGTAAGTGATTTAGTATCTCCTTCATGCAGTCGAACTTGTTTATGCATCTAGAGTCCACACTTAAGAAGTGGCTAGTTTCTTTACTTTGTACGTTTTGATTATTGTTTCCGGCGAAAACTTGGCGCAAATTAGACATGCTTTATATACATAAATACATGATTAGGTCTTTGTATATGCATAATGTTGGGAACAGTATTGGTTCCTCAATGTTGAGCAGCCTCTTTTACCATGATTAGCTGAGAAGAGAAAGTGAGGTGTCAAGGGGTTTTATACAATGACGGAATGGTTCATTTGGGGGCTTGTATACCCCAATGTTGAGCCTTTTACTATGATTAGCTGGGAAGAGAAGGTGGGGTGACAAGGGTTTTAGACAATGGTGAAATGGTACATTGGGGGGCTTGTATACCCACTCATTTCCTGGTTTGCATCCCGCTTTACTTTATACCCTTCTTCTATCTTGATGATCCGAAGAAAGGTTGAGTGATTTCATTGTTATCTTCTTCTTTAAATTATCTTCATAGAATCTACATGGTCCCAAAAGTTCTTTACTGATTAAGATCAACCAACCAATGCCTGTTTATTTGACTGGAAGCATTTAGATTTTATTTTGGTGGTGGGGTGGGCTGGAGGAGGGAGTATCATTTTTACAATGAGGTATAACTGCTTGGAGTAACCTTTATGCGTATAATAACTTTTATAATGAATTGCTTTTTTGTTTCTAACAAAAAAAATTGGTGGCAGTACTACCGGTGATGTTATCATCAAAGTTGTTGCCTGAGATGGAAGTAGAGGACAATTCTAAGAGAGAACAGTTATTGATTGGAATGCAGAATCTCCCTATACCCAAACAAATTGAAAAGATAAAGGTGGAATGGATTTTATTTTGTGAAATTATTTGTCTGTGTCCTTTCGGGGTTTCTTGCATCAAGAAATAAGCTATCATCAATAGTGCAGGCCAGAATTGATATGATTGGAGCTGCATGCGAAAGTGCTGAAAAGGTCATAGCTGATACCCGGAAGGCGTATGGTTTGGGAGCTCGTCAGGTACAATCAGTTGTTCCAACTATTGATAAAGTTCAAGCTGCAAAAATCCAAGAGCAGGAGAATTTACTCCGAGTGGCTGTAAATTCTGGTGAAACCCTTTCTCAACTCCTTATTTTCAAGTTTTGTACAAAGATGTGTTCTGTATGCTCTGTTGCTTGTTATTTTCATGACTCGCCAGAAGAAAGTTTACTTTAGTGTTATACAATTGTTGTATAGAGATAGTAAGTGCTGTTAAGTTTGTGTATGTTAGATTTGGTTCGTTCAATTGGCATACTTTCTGGGTTGGTTCCTGTAAGTTCCAAGACACTAACCTGAAAATGTTTTCTTATCTGAAAGGCAAGACTGAGTCTTCATATTCCTGCACCAAGTGTAAATGAGCAAGAAAAACACTAACTTCACATATTGATTTGTTATCTAAATCAATATTTTCTCAACTATTTTAAGACGATTCAGGATGATATGAGGCACACACACTGTTTTTTAAGGCCTTCATCAACTAAAATTTCATTGTGGGGGTATGACCGTGTTCTTTACTTTTTTTGTAAGTTTGTCAACTGCCATACTTTTCAGGATCGCGAATGCAAGTAGATCAAAGGCAACTTCCAGCTTCCCTTCCAGTGCATCTTGTAGATGTGCTTACTGTTGGAGACGGTCCACAGAATTTTCCTGATGCTTCTGGTAAACGTTATGTCGCTCCTTATTGTTAATCTAAAGTGTCAGAATTTTCCTGAATTTTTAGTTAAATTCATACAATCGATGACTTTGTGGTGACACTCAAATTCTTAATTTTTTCAGGCATGTATTCAAAGAACACTCCAACATCTAATAATGTTAACAGTCAAGGAGCACTTCTACAGGTTAAATAACTTCTATGTGACATTTCTAGTGCTTTTATGTTGTCTGTTTCAGCTATGCATTTGCTGACTATTTTATTAATTAAGCTAAAGAGTAAAGACAGCATTTTCATACTTTACATGGTTCTTAGTTTCTACAAATGCTTTTACTAATTTTATATCTTAATGGCAAATTTAAATCAAACTTATGTTGGGATACTTTTTTCTCTAAGCCGTAATGAACGGTACAAATGGACGGCATCAATCTTTTTAACATAGTCATTTCCGCCATTAATGAAAAGTACACATGAACCACAGCAATCTTTTCTCGACTTTTGAACAGTCATTTCCAAGTAATATCTGTTTCTTTAAATTTACTATAATAAGTAGAGTTGTTTTAATGTACACACTCAAAAGTTTCAAGTTTTGCAGTCTACAGCAGCACAAATTATAGGGAGGTCAATTCCATCACCTGGTATGACTGGAGCTGCTTCATTTGATAACACAACCACTTCGCCTCTGCCATATGCCAACTCACCTAGATCTGGCACAAACATAATGAACACACCTTCTCCTCAGCAACAAACACAACAACAACAGCAGCATCAACAACTTCAGCAGCAGCAACAACAACAACAACAACAGCTTCAGCAGCAGCAACAACTTCAGAGACAGAAATTGATGCAGCAGTTACCTCCCCACCAACAGCAACTTTTTGCCCAACAGGCGCTTAGGCAGAATATGGGGCAAGGAGGAGTGGCACAGGTACACATTTTATGACTTATGACTCAAATACAGTCAAACGAGAGTTGTAATAGTACGAGGAAGAAAAATAAAATAAATCCATCTCATCAGATTCAAAACCATCACACCTGTATAAATAATGATTGCAAATCTAGGTTGAAGTAAAGCTTGCCTAATCATATCACACTTTCTTTCTTTTTATTTTTGATCGGTATGGTATCATACTTTCCAATGGGTTCAGTTTCCCCTGTTACATTTTCAGCTTTATCTTTATTTAGACTTAAACACGAGATCTAAATAATCAAGCAGATAATGATTACAAAAGTACAAACACCATACATATCAAAACAAATTGTACTCTTTATATAGAATTCAGTAATAGTCATAACTTTTTACGTATTCATTCTCTACATACTTGGGAATACCATGTACTCAGTTCTTACTTCAACTGAATTGAACAGTATCACAAACAGTAGACATGGCTTCATGAACAACACATATCAACATGAAGAAGAAAAGGAAGCTAACTTATTTGGTATTTTGACATGGACTTCTACTTCTATTTCTTCATGCTTGTATGATGTCTTTATTGCAAGAGGGTAGACGAGAGTCTTTGTCATGCTTGCCACAGGTCTCTCTAACCTTTCCATCACGAGTTAGAGACACGCACCTCATGGCTGCATGGTACAGCTCACTAGTTAGCTTTAACTTAATCTAACACTAACCTTAGGCTAGTCACAGTGCATGATTAAGCCATAAACTCGCCTTAATATGGATTTCTACTTATCCGACTTAACTTAATATAATCAAAGATTAGCTTAGACTAATTTAGATTTATTGTGGAAACCATAAAATTCCCAACTCTGATTTTGACTAGTCCTTTTGATTCAAACAGTCTAAAAAAAGTAACCAGCCAAGGGTTCAGGGGCAAAGAATCAAGTAACAGTTAGGGTTGGGGTCATACTTTTCCTGATCACCATTGCGTATATTTTGTATGCACGCCAGCTTCATTAATTAATTTGCTAGTCAAGCATTCTGGACTTCACACAATTAATCCTGTTCATTTCTATATAACTATATAAGCATAAACCATGGCTTTCAATAGTCTTGCATTATGATTCAGTCTCATTTCTTAAGCATAAAAGCAAAATCCTTCTATCTCACCATCCATTACCTGCATTTGCTTTCTGTTAACAGACCCAGCTATCACAGCTGCGTGATTTGTCAGGAACATCTCAGAAATTCCAAACGGCAAGTCTACAAATATATTTTTGTTTTTTCTTAATATATTGTGTTGATTCTCTCTACCGAGAAGCAAATTTTTACCTGGTACATGGGCAACACCAGATGCAATATTCTCAACCATTAGGAAACCAGCAATTCCAAGGTAGGCAATTGCAATCTGGGCAAATGCAGCACACCATTGGGCAAAACCAACTCAACCAAGGAAATCTAAGGAATCATTTAAGCCAGCTTGCTGGAACTGCTAATAATGCATTGTTCAGCGCTGCTCAATCGTCCCCGAACTCTCAAATGGTTCGACTTCATTTTTCATTTTTGTTTTGTTTTTTCCCGATTTTATTGGTTCTGCAATATGATTCCACAATAAAATACAGCTCTTTATGAGCACATTCTAGGGATGGTATAAAGGTAAGGTTCCTTGTATTGCTGATTAGACAGTGACTTTCAGAGGGTGGGTATGTTGTTGTTTAAATTCCAATAAATCTAAGATACTTTCTAAAAAAGGATATACCTTCTCTTAATTGGCATTTGAGTCATTCTCGTTTATTTTTTTTTCATTACTTCTGCATGTTTTTCCTCCTTTCTCGCTTGGTAGTCTGGTTCTTATGTTGCAGCATCCGTTACTGATTTGGCAAGGTTAGAAAGAAATAAGTCATGGTAGAGCGATGTTCTTTTCCTCCTTTATAGTTTAAGAAGTGTGCTAACAGTGCAATGCCTTTCTCATTTGTAATCTACTTTCAGATGCCGAACATGTCATCTACAATTGCATCACAATCTCTGTTGCCTAGGACACAGGTTTGTCACTTTTTACCCACTATGTTATTTTAAGTGATACATGAAATATTTTTTTTTCCTTAAATATGTTTGTCCGTGAAGGTAGTAAGATACTGATGGTGATGACATATAGTTATTTACCTTGGCAATTACAGAATAACTGAATTTTGGATTGATAGTTTGCTGAAAAGTGAATAGTAACAATGATTTAACTGATTGTTGTTGTTGAATTTTTGTTCACGAATAACAGAGCGTTGTTAAGGATGTGATGTTGTACACTCAGTAATTTTTCTTTTTTGTTATTAACTCTATATCTTATTTATGTGTTTCCTGAAAACAGTATGGACTATCCGGTGCACATCAACAAAGGAATCCTTCGTCACTCTTAAATGATCAAAGTATGTATCTGGTCCCTTTTTTGTTCTTTCCATCTGTTTATAACATATCAAACACATAGAGAAGTCAATTTGTAAGCCCAATCCACCACCATCTTTCATCGAAACCCCTGTGGCTGTGGACCCGTGGTGTAATAAGTTCTAAAGTTGATGTGAAACTGCCCAACCCACCACCATCTTTCTTCGAAACCCCTGTGGCTGTGGACCTGTGGTGTAATAAGTTCTAAAGTTGATGTGAAACTGACTGTTGGATGATAAGTCGTGTTGGATCTTCTGTTTCGGCAATATCAATTGATGTAACGCAATTGTCTTGGATCTGCGGAATCACGGTTGCGGTTAAACTTAGTATACTTTATATTAGGGTATCACTAAAAGGCTAAATGACTTGCAATTTTTCATTGCAGTGTTCAACATGGGAGCGGGAAATCCTGGTAATATGACGACAATGCAACAGAAACAACAACAGCAACAACAACAACAACAGCAGCAGCAGCAGCAGCAACAACAACAACAGCAACAACAGCAGCAGCAGCAACTTGGTGGACAAGGTGGGTTTGGTAATCTATCAGGCAGTACGCAAAATCTACAATCTGGTATGCTGCCACAGAATCCCAACTTCCAGCAACAGAATCAGCAGTAGCACAATAACCTCAATATTTATCCCTTTTCAGTATGCATTTGTCAGTCCATACTGATTAATGCTTAATTGCCAGTCTAGCTAAGTAGGGTAGGTAGGATGCGAAAGGACCTGCCCCTCAAGCCAGTGTATATAGATTATACATTCTTATTCTTAGTTGCGTCTGGAAATGTGAGTTTCAATTGCTGCTTATGCTGTCCTAAGCTGCAATGCTTCTCTGTTAAAGAAGTTGGTTATTAGAATGTAAAGCATCAACGTTGAGAGTGAAAAGTAATTTTTTTCTTCTCGATGCGTTATTTTTCTGTTTGTCTGTTATTTGTGATAGATCGCATAACTGTCTAAGTTTCCCTAATCATTATTCCAGAAATCAATCAACAAACCTTAAAACACTGCACAAGTTACAAAGTGGTGAAATTAATTGAATGAAGTGTTTGATTTTTATTTTTGAGTAAATGAGGAAAACAAGACAAAATCTCGGCTATTATAATGAGGTAAGCATGACAAAGATTACTTCCACAACGCAAATACACTTTTCTATGTTTTGATCTTGAAATGAGCAGTCTCAGACTCAGCATCACTGTTCTCTTTGTTTCCTCGCTGACTTTGTTCTTGTTGCTCTGCTTTCTGTTCATGATGCAAGTTGACGGGTACTTCTGTTACCCTTTTTTCTATGGCATCCATAAAATTTATGATTACCGTCCCAAATAAGTCAGGGGTAGGCAATACATGAAATCCATGTTAAAATTTTCATTTTTTTAATTTTGTATATTTTATGGGACAAAGGTAGTATCTTTTTGTATATCAGTAAAAACTCATGTGCTATGAAGTATAAACATGTTTGCATCTTGTACTTTTCTAATGACATAAATTTTAAAAATATTAAATTTTTTACTTGTTGATAAAAATTTAATATTTGTTAAAGACTAAATTATTAAATAAACTATTACACAAAAGAAATTGGAAAAGGAAAGATTATTTTTATTAGAAATTGATATATCCATTACAAAGGAAATGACCTTTATTTATAGGCTAGTTAGATAAGAAATTCACTAGCATTTATAATAGAGTTAGTGACATGCATCAACTACTACCAATGATAATAGTTACCAGTAGTGTGATATTGGAAGAGGTGGAAAGGGAGATGAAGAGGTGGTGTAAATCCATCGAATATTTATTTACAACACTTCCCCTTAGATGACGCCACACTACTATGATATTGCCGCGTTAAAACCTTGTCTGAAACCTCAAATTCGACAAAACTTAGACGAAGGAAAAAGAGTGCAAATCATATTTAGGATGTTGGGTACACATTAGCTATTCCCTATGTTAAAACCTTGTTAGGAAAACCAACGGGACAAAACCTAGATGAAGAAAAAAAAGTGCAACACACATAAATACGTATTATCCATTAGTGTATAAAATGACTAGTTACATAATGTTGTCTTCGAGTATAACCCGTATACTATCCGTCTTTGTTGAAAACAAGATATGTGTTGGTTTTCAAATAATGTCTTTGAACATCTCTTCAAGCGATTCTCTTCATAACTTTTCTAAGCCGGTTGCATCATCAAAACCTTATCAGGAAAACCCAGAAGAAAAAAAACCCTGAGAGAAGTAAAAAGAGTACAACTATAGAAAGATTAAGAAATTGAGTTGGACACGCATATGCCTCGTTAAAACCTTGAGAAGGAAAACCTAGTGGGACAAAAACCTTGACTAAGGAAAAAGAGTACAACGCGTAAAGTCCTAGATATCCAATATCCTCCCGTAAAATAGGATATCTCAGTTGTTCTAACAACTTTGCAAGAGACCAAAACCGATTGTCTGTAGTTAATAATTTACGATACTTTGGATAAACTAACAAAACAAAAAATCAATGTTTAGAGGTACTAAAAATACCAGTACACAAAATCTCTTTCGATCAATATCTCAATATCTCAATATTAGAGTTAATTAAGTTTGGCAAACAAATTCACTGCCAAACCATTTCAAGTATAACATACAAAGTCATATATAAAATCAAGCACAAAAACTACTCACAATTATTATGTATTACAAACAAGATAAAATGCTATATACCCGTTATCAAGATGAAAGTAGTTCACTCATAAGTTGTGATTAGCGGGTTACTTATCCATCTAAACATGTCAAAACTTTCCAAAGTTGACAAAATCATGGACCATTATAATGCTTAATTGATAAGTTAGATACATGGTTCAAAGATCTTTTATCTTGAATTATTTTGGTAAGAAAATTTAACTTGTGATAACTTTTCAGAAGTTTAAAAGAAAGTTATCTTCGATGACAAACAATTATGTCATAATACGACATGTAAAACTGGCAAATAAAAGTTTATATTGAAACCCATCTATCAATGTGATATACAATACTTACCAAAATATTATATTTTTTTAAGTCATTTAAGACTAATTAATGTAATTTCACATATTTCAAATGGCTATAAAAACTAGATGCCACGAGTGGCGTTGTGTAATAAGCGACCTTGTTCCTCTCGTTACACTTTTATATAAAATAAACATAGAATTTGTAACCTGTCGGGTTCACAATTTATAAATGTGAGTATTGATGTCCAAAAGTGTACACTAGTGAAAGATCAACTAAATATGGATGTTTTTCATCCATACTATCCAATCATACATATTGTGGATACCTCAATGCAGTTTCTCTGAAAAAAAAATGATTTTATCCATACTCAATGATGATGATTTCAGTAGCTACTCTGAATACATGTTCGAAAATAACTACGAATGTATACGCGTATAAAAATTATTATTAAATACTGACACCACTTGTCCTCTTAGGAGGCACTGCTCTTTAGGGTATGTATATGGTTCAGGAGTTAAAATCGTACTTTGACAGTTTCATTAAGAACACTATCAATAACCTCCCTAAGAGCACTATTTTGATTCAGTGCGATTGGCCTCCTCTATCACTTTTTTTTTGGTCAACAATTCATATGAGTTGTAGACGACTCACTTGTGTCATAGCATGTCCTGAAGGGGTATAAAATAATACCAAAATACATGCAAACACATATGAGATTTGATTATTCTTCTTGTAAGAATAAAATGCTTCAAGTATAAATTCTAGTGACATGGATAACTTTTTCATCTCAGACTAAATGTTGTAAGAATTATGATGAGATTAATTCATGACGTTCTTATAACGACTGATTTCCTCTCCTAACAACGGGAAGTATAATCACATATAATTGTATCATGTAAACTCTTTCATAGGTGAGTGACCTTGTATCCAAATAGGTCATCCGGAAAAAAAATCTTCGAATTATTCGTCATAATATTAATTTATCCATGCTCTTATATGTTATTAGAATTTTACAGCGTATACTTTATCACTAGGCACCCTGATTAGTTTTATTTATTATATTGACATGTATACCAAAATTTGAATGAGCAACTCCGTTTAACTGATACCAATCAATCGATATATCAAAAACACTTAAAGTTGTACATAAATTTCAAGGCTCTTATAGCAAGGAATATGAAATATTTATTTTGAGTTTGAACTAAGTTCTCTTTTGCAGAAGAGATCTGGTGTTTATTTGAAAACTACCATTGACACAACTCAATTTCAATTATGTTGTGTTCTTAAAATATTTCAATACTTTTACAAGTACTATGAATATGTCTTTTACACCATAATTAACTTGTGTCTCCTTATTTTTTGAAATAGGAGACAGTTGGAGAAATTCATATCTTGCAAGCATAAAAGTGCATCAACTCAACCAATTATATAATGGACTTAATACCATTTTCATAAGAGTATGATAAACAAACATCTCATGAAAATTTAAGCAATACACAAAGAATAACCAATAAGATCAAATATTGCAATCATCGTCAACAAAAATGTTACTAAATAAACTTCATTAATTGATATATGATAAATACGAAGTAGTAATGAAAAAAATTATGATAAACTACTTCAGCCTCTAGTAAATTAAGAAAATATATAATGAGTTAAAGCTCAACAAGAACCCCATAACTGAAATTTCCATCAATGTCTTTAATACTTTGACAACATGTGCGTACGAACAATTATTTTTCAATCAATAATGCAAACAAATTTCCCGTTCTTCTTTCCAAGAGAGATTAATTTCTTTTGATTACGAGATATCACCCTTTGATGTTCAATAAGTTTTCCTTATACATCGACTATATCAACAAGAAAGAGATGGAAATTTGCTATTTCAGTCTTTGAATCTTTACAGTCTTGGATAAGATTCTTCACGGTTTTAGCATACCATGCATTCTGTTCGTTGACATTCATTGAACCTCTTTTGACAGATGATCCTTGCAAAGTAATAAGTATTTTTTATTTCTTAATTTTATCTTCTCCATTTAGAATTATAGTTTCACGAGATATTTTAGTTTGACTCACTCTTGTACATAGGTGAAAAAGTTGAAGAGAAAACTAGGAAATTTATACAAACTTTCATATCCAAGGAAGAAGGTGAAATAAAAAGGAAATCAAGTAAGGATTACTTTTTTAAGAAAATACCAAGATTAATTCTTAAATAAGAAACTTCTTTAAAATGGTACGTGAACAGGATAAGTAAACCAGATTGTTCATTGAAGTTCCACGATTTTCTTTTAGGAAAAGGTATCACAGAATTAATCATCTTTCATAAAATTAATCAAATCATAGAAAAGTTACAAGCACACTTATCATGATTATGAGCATGTTGTACTAAGATGATAATTATTCCAAAAATATTTGTATGAAAAAACCACAGGATTTAATGGCCTTAGAAGTAAAATGATTAAAATATTTTTATGTTTGTATATATGTTTGTTTTATAGGATAAGACTAGTTTCAATAATTTGAATTCCAAGATTTCTATTTTCTTTTATATATTGTAGGGGAAAGAAAATGTGTTTGGTGTTTACCCAAGTAAAATCATGTTATAGTGTACATATAAAGGTATAAATCAACGTGTTCAGGAAGACTGCGACATAAAGCCAGAGATGGTTCTTTGGAAGAAAAATATGTACAAAAATGTTGCCTTGAAATGCAAAACATGTAAATACACTTAACTATTTGTTTGTAGTTCTCATTGGTGAATCACGTGAGAGATGTTACTGTAGCGCTCACCTTCATCCCCGTCTCTGAAGTACAAAGGTCTTGTCCCTCTTGGGAAGCATATTAAGAATCTCAACGCAAAATATTTATTAACTACTTGGAGTTCATAAGCGCTCATAAGTTCGGATGTTGTGTTTCTAACTCATATTTTTGTAATAGCTTGTTTGGTTTTAACATTCTTTTTCATCAATTGATTTTGTATTAGGATTCTTATGAAATAGTTAGGAGTAGACATATTGATGGTATCCCTATTATGATTTTGCAAACGATTTATTAACTACTTGGAGTTCATAAGCGTTCATAAGTTCGGATGATGTGCTACTTACTCATATCTTTCATAAGTTCATAAGTTTGTGATATAAATTTCCTTTTTACATATCAATATTTGTTAGTAGTATATTATATTAATATACGTATAAGCATTACCAAATTAAAAGTTCAAAAAATTATGAAAAACTCGTTCACATTAACGTGTTTATATTATCTTAATATATGTTTATTATGTGCATTAATACTAAGTTAAAAATAAAAATGTGTTTTCCATGTGTTAAAGACACAATTTCTTATGATATAATAATTTTTTTTCTCGCATATAAACATTCCCAAATGATTTTTTTAAATATAGTTTTATTTTGAAGCATAATTTTTTTTTATTCAACTAGGAAACAATTACATGAGGGTATGTCATACCCATAGAGTCATTTAATACAATTTGTTTTATAAAAGATGGGATCTTATGGTCCTAGATTGTTTTGGAGAGATTTCCCGATTGGCTTCCATCTGCCACATAATTCGCCAGACCATCTGCTGCTTGGTTTCCTTCCCTATAGTTGTGTTAGACAGTACAATGCGGAATTTAAAGCATTTTTTGT
This sequence comes from Papaver californicum, assembly GCA_023531435.1. NCBI lineage: Eukaryota > Viridiplantae > Streptophyta > Magnoliopsida > Ranunculales > Papaveraceae > Papaver > Papaver californicum. Next base: position 1,489,703 of record JAJJMC010006776.1, on the reverse strand, counting down.
TTAATTTTGAAAACTATTCCAGTTATATACCAAGGTGATACTATATCAGAGTCGATGAAGCATAACAAGTTTTCCAAGTCTGTTTCAAATTGTAATTTTTGCCAATTCCTCTCTGACGCTGTTCTGGATGCCATTAACATACCCCATGTTTCAGCTAGTAATATTGTGGTTATGCCTAAAGGTTGCGCCACCGCTACCATAAGTCTTGCCGATGAATCCCTGCATATGAAGCCTGCACCCGCAAGGGTGTCCCCTAGCTGGCCCATATGTATTGATCTTAATCCAATCTAGACTCGGGTTGACCCAACCTATTGAGGTAGTTGTTGTTGATATTGTGGTGCTTGATGGGTTTAAGGGTGGTGGCATACCATGCAACATGAGGCATGATCTCCTTTGCGCAGTTGAACTCCTTTTGAAGTTTAAGCGCCATGTGAATAATATTATTTGGGTTTGATTGCTTTTGGCGATAAATTAGTTCATTTCTGACTGTCTGCAAGGACCAAAAAAGGAAGATAGAGAAAATGGTTGAAGTTGGGAATTTTGTTTGTAGAAGCTGATGGATTGTTGTTTGGGGGTTTAGATTGTTTTGAGAAATATGGGTAGTATTTGATTAGTTTGGTAGTTGAGAGAGTAGGGTATCCCAAGCTATAATAAGGGTTTGGCATTGTAGGAGAATGTGAACAGTCGTTTCTGGATCATTATTGTATTGCGGGCATATGTTAGTGTTGGTAAGGTGGATACAATTTAGAATAACGAAGGTCAGTAGACCTTCGTTAATTGCTTTCCACAAGAAAAACTGTATTTTTGGAGGATATGGTAGAGCCCAAGAGAAATTGGTGACTGGAGGGGGGGTTCTGAGGCGATTGATCTCTGCTGATTGATTGAGGCATTTGTATCAGGATCCTGTAATATATCTCCAGTCTTCCAGATTTCATGTACGGCCAGATTATCATATCTGGGGGGATGTCATGAGGTAGGTGATAAGTGCATAATTTATATATTTTAAGTATCATTTCCTTATATACTTAATTGCTATATTGCGTGTGAATTATCGTGTGTTAGTATTATTTTTCTAGTTTATGTGTTTTATTAGGTTATATCTCTGAAACAAGTGATATGGAGCTTTACAAGAGAAGAATTGATAAAGACCCAGTGTATCTCAGTCTATTCCATTATTTGTACCCTCCAACTTGTAGAGAATTAAATTACGAAGCCAACTACGAAAGAACGAGGTCATTCTGACATCGTATGAGAAAGTTACGGGCAAAAAGAGGAGTTAAGCTTGTCAGTTTCACAGAACCAACAGTTGAAATGTTTTAATGAAAATTACTAAAGGCGCCAGTGGTTTTGCTAAGGGCTGCCTAGTTATTTGAATAGTTATAAGGGCACCAGGAATTTGGATCGGGGCCACCCTTTCTTCTTTAACACTTTAAATGAGAAACAAAGCAGAAAAAGAGCAGTGCCCATTAATGGTGAACGAAGCAATGAGTTTGAGTCGTGATGAAGTTGCTGCTGAGCTCGAGATTAGCGTGAAGATGGGGAGTAATCAGTGATGATTGGAGATGGATGTCAAAGACTTGAATTTTGAATGGATGTTGTGCTGGAGTGATGGAGAAATTCTGATGACTCGGTGATAATGGAAAAGATAGAGCTGTTGAGTTGTGATGTTGATCATCACGATGAAATGGAGAGGTTTCATTGTTGAGTGAAGAAGAAAGTCGAGTTGAGAGACGCTGCTGGTATTGCTCGAATGCTAATGGGGTTCACGAAGTGAGATGGTATTGCTGCTCTGCCATTAATGGTGACAGTGAAGGCTTGAGGAATATGAGATGTTGCTCGGTAATAATGATGGCTGAATTCTTGATGGTGTTATGGCTCGAGTTATTGGTGAGCCTGCTGGACATGTTGGTGGAGAGCTCAGCTGCATCGGTGATGAAAGTACCAACAGTTTATGGCGGAAGAATATTACAGGCAATGGAGATGTTACTGCTGAGTCTGAGATGGAGATCGTGATAATTGGCTGCTGTGTTATAGAGAGCTCGGGAGTCTCTGTTGTGGTGGTGGACTGCCAGAGTCTGTGGTAGTCCGAGTGAAGCAGCAGCAGTGAGGGATTTAAACTGTGGTGGTTCTGTGGCTGTGATGGATTGGTGCTGTGGGTTGTTGTTGTCGATCGAGTATGGCTGTTAATAACTCAAGAAAGTCTGAGAAGGCTGTGATGTGGGTTTTAGTTGAGAAGAAATGAGAGATGGATTAGAGACCGAGAAACGCAATAGAGAAGTGTGCGGCTCAAGTTCGGATTCTTGCTGCGAAATACAAGCTGGGTTGAAGTTAGGAAAGTTATAACACAGAAATATATTCGATGTCTATATCCTAATTCAATTAGGATTCTAAAAGCTCGGTGACCCAATCTCTATAAATAGAGATGTGCATCCCCTCTCACATATACTTGGACGCTGAGCTCCGGATACAGAAACAATTTGGAGACAAGCTCACTACAGAACTTCATGGGAGAAATTTAAAGGGTTAGTTTGTATTATTTTCTTAATTAATTTTCATGGTTTTTAAGAAAGCCATGTTGGGATAATTCCCTTGTTAGGGCGAAAGGATGAACTTGTAGAGATAGTTTTATTTGTGTTTCAAAACTAGGGTTTTTAATTATATGAACTTAATATAGGCCATGGGTTATAAGCCCAAAGGTGTCACTATCCAACTACATAAAACCCAACAAAACAAATTTAACACAAAGAACCCATTATAAACCAACTGTCCATATTACCCTTGCTTATTATTCAACCCAACTTCAGAAACTATTCACGCCCATCACGCCCATTTCACCTTAACCTTACATAATTTTTTTCCCCTTCACCTTACGGAATTTTTTCCTCGTCTTCATCTTCATCACCAGTAGCTTCATCATCCTCGTCTTCATCTCCATCATCATAGCTTCATCATCCTCGTCTTCATCTTCATCATCCCCATCTGCATTATCTACAACTAGAATCAGAATCAAACCAATTTCAAAATATTGACGAAACGGTTGTTCATTATCATCAGTAACATTTTCAACCTAAAATAAAAACAAAATCATAGATCAAAATCAAAAATGGTTTCATCATCTGTTAGGTTTAGGTTTCATCTATTTCGAAATCAATCTTTCATACTTAGGTTCAAAGATAGAAAGTTTCAATTCCATTTGTTTTCACCCTTATTTATTTATGATTCAATTATGTTCAGTTTTGGTTTCATCGTTTCAGATGAAAAAAAACGATGAAACCTTTTGGGGTTTCATAGTTTTTCTTTTTTCATTCAAATAAAAAAACAGATGAAAAAAACACTATGAAACCAAAAAAGGTTTTCATAGTTTTTCTTTTTCCATTCAAATAAAAAAAAACAGATGAAAAAAATACTATGAAACCGAATAAGGTTTCATCCATTTCAATTACATTTTTCTGAAGAAAAAATGTCTCAGCATATAAAAAAATAATGAAACCGAATAAGGTTTCATCCATTTCAATTACATTTTTCTGAAGAAAAAATGTCTCAGCATATAAAAAAACAATGAAACCGAATAAGGTTTCATCTGTTTAAAATACATTTTTCTATAGAAAAAATGTTTCATCATATAAAAAAACGATGAAACCGAATAAGGTTTCATACACATCAATCACATTTTTCTGTAAAAAAAATAGGTTTCACTGATTTTCAACTAAAAATAGGTTCCATCATTTTTTTTTTGGTTCAAATAAATTTACAGATGAAAAAAAACAATGAAACCAGAAAAGGTTTCATCTGTTTAAAATACATTTTTCTGTAGAAAAAATGTCTCATCATATAAAAAAATAATGAAACCGAATAAGGTTTCATACACATCAATTACATTTTTCTATAAAAAAAATAGGTTTCATTGATTTTCAACTAAAAATAGGTTCCATCATTTTTTTTTGGTTCAAATAAATTTACAGATGAAAAAAAACAATGAAACCAAAAAAGGTTTCATCTGTTTAAAATACATTTTTCTGTAGAAAAAATGTCTCATCATATAAAAAAACAATGAAACCGAATAAGGTTTCATACACATCAATTACATTTTTGTATAAAAAAATAGGTTTCACGGATTTTCAACTAAAAAATAGGTTCCATCATTTTTTTTGGTTCAAATAAAATTACAGATGAAAAAAAACAATGAAACCAAAAAAGGTTTCATCTGTTTAAATTATATTTTTTGTAAAAAAATGTCTCAGCATATAAAAAAACAATGAAACCGAATAAGGTTTCATACATATCAATTACAATTTTCTGTAAAAAAAAGGTTTCACTGATTTTCGACTAAAAAATAGGTTCCATCATTTTTTTTGGTTCAAATAAAATTACAGATGAAAACAAACTATGAAACCCCAAAAGGTTTCATAGTTTTCCTGACATTTCACCAACAAAAAACCCAAAATTTGACAATGATGATATATCATTATATTTTGTTGAAGATTTTCGGCGATGACGATCTGGAGGTGTTGATGATGTTTGTAGAGTATAAAAGGAGGAAGAAGAGGTGTTGTTGGTGGTGGATTCGGACATATAGTGGTGGAGGAGAAACAATAACGACGAGGAAGCGATGGGAAAGGAGGAGGTGTTGTTGGTGAAGGATACAAAGGTGTTGTTGTGGCGGAGGAGGTACTGTTGTTGCTGGTGATGGTGGCGGAGGAGGTATTGTTGGTGCTGGTGATGGTGGTGGAGAGGAGAAGAAGAAGAAGAGAGGTGTTGGTAAAGGATACGAGGTGTTGTTGTGGCGGAGAAGGTATTGCCGCTGCTGGTGGTGGTGGCGGAGGAAGTATTGTTGTTTTTGGTGATGGTGGTGGGGAGATGAAGAAGAAGAAGAAGAAGAAGAAGAAGAAGAAGAAGAAGAAGAAGAAGAAGAAAAAGAAGAAGAAGAAGAAAAAAAAGAAAAATGCCCTAAAATTACAATACCTAGGTTATATATGGAAGGGCATCTCGGGTATATTGAAAATAATTAAAATCTAAATTTAATTACTATTAAATGAAATGGGGTTTTTGTTTCATTTTTAATGAAAATAGTTTTTCTTTATAAAAGATAATATGGGAGGGTTTTATGCATGGTAAGTTTGTTCACCTTGGTTTTTTATACCAAGTTTTGAACTTAATATTAATGTTTCGTCTATCTCTCAACGTTTTACCTCTCGATGATTTTTCATATTCTATGCCACGTATAGTTCATTGTTTGATTAGTACAAGGACTCCTTGAAATTTTGTATGAAATAGTTTTATGAATATTCTTTGACTCTTTATGCCCCGTATACTTCGTACTTCGAAATTCTACCTTAGGTTGAGAACAAACAATTCTTTTTGAAAATTCTTTCTTCGATTCTTAAACAAAAAATCTTCCGTGTATTAGTAGCTAGATTTGCTATTTTACATGAGTAAAATCGAGACCCTTTGTGACGAACGCAATTAAACCCTAATCTACAACGGATTCCCGGAACCTTAACGTTTTCCTATTACTGTTTTCCAACCTTATTAAATAGTTTTCATTCACTAGTTAATTTAATTCTTTATAAAAAAAAACCTAAACAAATATTTTAATCCAAACTCCTCGTGGGAACGAACCGTATTTTCTCTTGTCTACATCTTTCGACACTGTGCGCTTGCGGTAAAACAAAGTCGGTTTTCCGACGCATCATCTACATAACAAGGACCCCATAGGTCAATGTGAAGTATTTCTAATGGTTTATGTGCCATTGAACTAGATAACTGAAAAGATAGTTTCTTTGATCTACATAATTTGCATTCAGTACAGTAAATTTTTGGCGCCGCTGCCGGGGAGTTGTTTTTCAATTAGATTTTTTTTTTAGGTTAGATTTTTTTTTTAGATTTTTATTATTTTATTCGATTTTACGCTTTTTGGTATTTATCTTCTGCTGCAGGTTTTGGGAAAGGAAACGAAAAGAAATTGAGCCAAAGATTTTGGTAATTAAAAGACTTGGAGTAAAGTTAAAGCTGAAAGAACGTAGAAGAAGACAAATAGTTAATTTTTACTTTTTAGGATATTTATTAGTTAATTTAATTCAGAAAACTGTATTAGGGAATTTTTGATTATTTTTATAATTTTTCTTTTATTTTTGGACATTTCGGGACATTATTATTTTTAAACCCTACGGAAGGGTAGTATTAAATATAAAACTGCACATGGAAGGACGAAAATTACGAGATTGTCTCAGCCCCTTGGGTTCGTACACTGACACAGGAGTCAATGGCCCGAGTCGACTTCAATGGTTCTTCACCCGTCTGGTACGGGAGGTAAGTAAATATTTGATATTCTCGCAAAGCTTTTGCAAGGTGAGTTATTGGGTAAATTTTGCTTGGTATTGTGGATCCTGATGATTTGGATTCCTTTACTGCATTTTGGAATCGTTCCAAAAGAGAGGGGAAATAAGAGTCATATAATAGTTCACTTGGGGAATATGTATACACACCTTTTTATTATCAGGAACCTAGGAGAGAAGATTGTGTAAATAATGATTGGAATTATTCTCATGGGTATGATCATTCCGGACCTAAGGTTATGATTATTACCAATCTTACCCAGGTTATGAGTTACATTATACTAATTCCAATTATTATTCCCACTCGTATAATCACTACAAGAAAAACGGGTTTAAGCGACCGAAATCTTAGCAAGAGCTCGAAAATTTAGTCGCTTTAATAGTTTAAGCATCTAAAATTGCAACTGCCAGAAATTTTGGCGGCTATAAACCTATGTCCACTATTATTTAGCAACGAGAAAATATATTTAATCGCTAGATCCTTTGATCAAGTAATTTATAGCAACTAAAAAAGTGATCATGTAGCTATTTACTTTGAGGCACAGACTCGTAGCAACAACAAAATAAATTGGTTGGTCTAAATGTTAGCAAGAGCACAATATTTTAGTCGCTTTAATAGTTTAAGCTACAAAACTTGCAACTGCCAAATAATTTAGTTGCTTTAAGTCTGTGTCAACTAATTTTTAGCCATAGCCAGATGTGTTTGGTCGCTATATCCTTTTTCCAAGTAATCTATATAGCATCTAAAAAAGTGCTCATGTAGCTCTTTACTTTGAGGCACATACTCGTAGCAATAGAAAATTAAATGGTTGCTCTAAATGTTAGCAAGAGCCCAATATTCTAGTCGCTTTAAGGGTTTGAGCTACAAAACTTGCAACTGCCAAATAGTTTGGCTGCTTTAAAGTTGTGTCAACTAATTTTTAGCCATGACCAGATGTGTTTGGTCGCTATATCCTTTTTTCAAGTAATCTATATAGCATCTAAAAAAGTGCTCATGTAGCTCTTTAC
>JAJJMC010006776.1:1446962-1482350 GCA_023531435.1 Papaver californicum | reverse complement strand
AAAAGTGCTCATGTAGCTCTTTACTTTGAGGCACATACTCGTAGCAACCAAAAAATGAATTACTTGGTAAAACCTCTCTCAGCAACTAAGTTTAAGCCGCCACCACCATTTCAAAAGAGAAGTCAGTTTTTGAAGTAGACATTTGAGAACTTAGTATTAATCCAACAATCTTATTCGGATTTGTTTAATGGAAACATGAAAACTTGTTCAAATCATTGTTTTAATTCACCATGAGCAAATATTTGGATGCACAAATTGTTTTTTCTTTAACATGAGTCGACCAAATTGACTATAATTAAACAAACTCTTCTATAAATCCCACAACCCATATTATTCCAGTCAACTAAATTGAGTATAATTAAGCAAATTGTGTTCTCATGATGATATTAAAGGCATCAAAGAATATTATGGTTAATCATTTTTATCACAATAGAGTTCGCAATAGTCATTAATATTAGTTTCCCAAATTAAAGCATGATATGCTAATTGAATAAATGATCAGAATGTTTTCAATAAAAAAAGATTAGATGTTTCCATAAACTTAATGTAATAGTTTATGTAACCAGCTGTAACTACTCCAAATATTACTAGAAAAAAAAGGTCAGATACCTATGTGCATAAGTATTCTAAATATTATTGCATAAGAAGGCACAAACACTTCCAAAGAATTCGAGCCATTACTTATCCTATGGTTTAACAAAAAAAAGAAATTTTATTTATGATGTTTAGTGAAATATAAATCTATAATATAAATTCTCTTGTTATTAAACTGAACTAGATAGCTATTACAACGATTGGTATTTATAAAATTAACTTGTATAATATTGACTAGTATAACTAGGACTCGTGCCCTTAGTCCACTTACAGAACCTGCACACACTTGAGCCCTTAGATACTTAACACCACTATTACACACCATTACCCTCCCTCAAGCTCAAGGGGGATGGAGAAGACACCTTGAGATTTTCCTTAACTCAGCACCACTATTCCACACCATAACACCACAAGAGGAAGGATGATGAAGAGTGAAATTGCTTCTCTAGAAATGAACAGTGATTATCACCACTGACAGTTAGAATAATTGCAGCAGAAAACACACCATAAGGGAACAGTGATAAGGCTGTCGTCGCAGACCATGAGTAAGAAGCTCTTGAAACTAAAAATCTCCATGGAGTATAACTGACCAGTAATAGAAGATACTAGCAATAATGCCATGAGAAGACATGCTCACACCAATGAAAATTTGAAGAAGAAAACCAGCAAGTTCAACCTCGTATTATTTAGAAACGATGTACAACATCTGTTGTCGAACTTCAACTTGCTTCTCTTATCGCTCATACTCTTTTCTGATCTTCTTCTTCTCAGATTCAACTAATTGTAACTTCACAATGTTAAATTCCTGTTACCAATCAACAAATTAAATCATCAACAAACTACCAAAACCGCACCTCATCATTTAAAGCAACAAAACCGCGCTTAAACTACCTGTATCAAAAATTCGCCAAACCCTCCATTTCCATGCAAAGAAAAGAAAACTGACATCCAAACATTAAGGTGGACATGCTTGACTTCGAGAAAAAACAATAACTATACACTGGATACTAATCTGCAGTCAATAATTCTGTCTTAATAGTTATCTTCATGAACAATGCAAATAGCAATAGACAAACTAAACAAATTATTCTCACGACTATTATGTCTGAACATACACTCAACCCCAAAAAACACTATATATGGTTGAGACATTTTTTTTTATTTTATTCACTCACATTTGAAGGTTGAGACTTGTCTTACCATCAATATGTACCATATCATCCACCATATTCACAACTTTGCCTATGAAATCTCCTATCAGATTCACGACCTGCAAGACAACATTTCATCACAACTCCTAAGTTGTATACTTCAGTATTAAGCATATAAATTATATGTTATTTTATTATTCTCGGATGCATTAATGTATTTGCCTAATCAAAGTAAAATGAAGACTCACACTGCAGTTCAGTTAACTTGAAAAGGTTCAAGTTCTCCTCTAACTTCCTCTGGGATTTTAGACAGTTTTCTTGTTTTTTTTATTCATCAAAATCCACACACTGCATTACCATGGTACAATACTCAGAAAACTACTGAATATTGAATTTTGAGGCATGCCAAGAACAAAAAAAATATGTCATGAGAACCTGGTAGATTTTGCGAGAATTTGCCCTGTATTGGCATCACGAAGAAGCCAATGGTTTGCAAGACCATTCTTTTCAGATGCACTAGTAAACCAAGTATCTATTTGAACTACATCGCCCCTGCAAAAAAATACCAAAAATGATCATCCTTGAACGGCATTTGTCCACAAACTTGATATGGTGAATAACTGATAATGCAGGCAAGAAAAATATGCAAGAACTGGCTTACCAAGAAGGATATTGATCCACAATAACTTGCATCTTCGCAACAACCCATATTAGATTTCTTCTACTCATTTCCTGCAAATGATCAAACCAACGACATTAAAACCATATGTTAACTTGCATAACTAGTATTCCTATGAGGAAAATCAAACACAAGACATATACATACCTGTAATTGATTTATCAATGCTCCTATTGTTGCATTCCGATGAGGGCCCATCTCATACGATCTATATAGGCTTCACAGAAAAAATCATATTGGCTTCACAGAAAACATTTTTAACCTTTGATTATCGAGAACTGATCTCGAATGCAACCGAAAAACATTGTGTGACCTAAATGAAGAAGACAGAGTTGAAGATGTAGTGTTGTAGTTAGAGCCCAAGGACATTACTGGGTACTGAACATACAATTCAACATATAATAGAGAGTTAAAATATTAGAACAAAGAAGATAAAAGGTGAAATACCTTTAGATTTACGTCGTGCAGCTTCATGTTTGTCATTTTTCCTGATAAAACATATCCTAAGGATTGTTATCACTCAACGAACAAGGGCTAATTATCAATGACTTAAAGATCATACCAAATAAAGGCATGTGGGAGAAGCAGCAACAAAACCCAAATATCAAAACCCTTCTCTATTTTCAAAACCCACATCAAAAGAACTCAAATTACACCCAATTACATCAACACCCGCAAACTTACTTCAGAGAACAAATTGAATGATTCTTAAAACCTACTTCAGAGAACTCCCCACATTAAGCATTAAAATCCTAATCCCAAAATATTAAAAAGAAAGAAGAACACATGCATTTACAGAATTTCAAGAAACAAAAATCTTAGATGTTATTATAAGTGAAATAATCAGTATCAATCAGTAAAATTAAAAAACAATCCATTAAACCCTTTAAGCATACAGAAAAGACAGATGGAATTAGGGAACGTATATACCTTTAACCAACCAATGATTTCACTTAAAATCTGGTGTCTGTGATCGAAATAGAGATGAAGATGAAAATAATTGCAGACTAAAAAAAGAAGACTTGGAGATTTTTGTGCTGTTTATTAGTATCTTTAAAACAAACAATGAGAAACAACGTATCGTCGTGAGTCTGATGCGCTAAACGGACAAGCTTGAATGATCTAGATTCGGTGGCTGGTGATGAAGGTATCGATGGAACCCTAGTTTTTCTTCTAAGGCGGCTGTTCTGGAAGAGAGACAAAGAGAGAGAAAGACAAGGAACGACAATGAAGGGATTTTTTTTTAGGGTTTTGAAAACAAAATTTGAACGGTGGATAAGCCACCTCATACTGATCATGGAAAGTTTTGGATGGTCCAGATTTGATGTTGTATTTTCATACGGATTGAGTCAAGTGTGTTAGTTAAATGTGTGTTTCTCATTGTGTTTCTTGCACAAAAAATTTGAACGGTGGATAAGACACCTCATACGGATCATGGAAATTTTTGGATAGTCCAGATTCGGTTTTGGATTCTCATACGGTTTGAGACTAGTGTATGAGTAGCATGTGTGGTAAAACATCGGTAGGTTTAGGGTGCCGACGAAGATTCCGACTTAGGGGAAGAGGTTATTAAGGATAATATGACGAACATCGATGGGTTTAGGGTATCGATGAAGATTTTGACTTAGGGAAATAGGTTACTAAGTATAATATGACGAACATGGTTTAAATCAATGTTGTTTAAAAATATGGTTTAAAATGATGCCTTTCAAATTTTGTTTTTCAATTTTTGTTCATATTAATTTTATTATAAATTTTAATTTCATTTTTAGTCAGATCGGATATAATTATATCTATAGAATTTTAATTAAAATCTAATAATAATTGTCGGATTAGGATATTTGTATCTGGATAATCGGAATGTATAATGGAGGTCAATATTTAGTTGTGAAAACCAAAATATTCCTTTTTCGATCTAATTAGTCTGAATATCTATACTAGAACTCTAAATCCAGTATGAAACCGATGGAATCCGAGAGAAATTGAATGAGGCCAACCCGAAAAAGTCAATGTGCACTTTGTATAAATTTTGCTAAGTGCCACATTTCTTCTATGTCCTCTTCGTGTTGCAATTGCACAAGGATTGTAAATGCACAATCATAGCTAACAGATGAAATTGACTAATAAGTAACCATATAATTAAATCCACTATGGTTACCCCCTCCTTAAATTTTACCTATGTATTGCTCAAAGACATAAACGATGGGAAAAGAATAAAATTAAGTAAAATAGATTGAGAACTAATAAAATTGTGCGAGGCTAATGAATATAGAGTGAAATAATTGATAATAGGGTATAATTTGTGAGGTCGAGTGATATGGGGTATAATTGATAACTATAGAGTAAAATTTGGTGAGGTAAATGGACTCTCGATATTCGTAATAAAATTCAAATCCATACCCATTCAGATAACTTATCCTGTGCTTCCAGACATGCTGAGCTCCACATATTCTTGTATAGTCAAAGTGGATCGATTCCGTGAAAGATGGGATCAGTAAGTGGAAACCCATAAATCTTTAATCTTACACCAATAAAATTGTAATAAAACACTATTATATTAATTGACCGACCTTTAATGACGTCTATGTGATGATTTAACTATAAAATGTCAATAACGATTTGATTGTTAAATGTGTTAAGTGTCTATCTAAGAGAGCGGTGGATGCCCATCACTTATGTGGTTCTAATTTAGATTTTAAATTAAAAATTTATCCCAACCTTTGTTCCAAAATAAAACACCATTAAGGATAACAACTTTAGTATACCCCTACACAACATTTTCACTACACGAAACTTGAAAACTTTCCCATACAACGATTTAGATTGAACGAGGCCAACCGAAATTACCAATATGACTTTTTCGATCTAATTAGTCTGAATATCTATACCATAATTGTACCCTAACCCCATCGATGTTCGTCATATTATCCTTAATAACCTTTTCCCCTCAGTCGGAATCTAACCCTAAACCCTAAACCTATCGATGTTCGTCATATTATCCTTAATAACCTCTTCCCCTTAATCGGAATCTATCCCTAAACCCTAAACCTATCGATGTTCGTCATATTATCCTTAATAACTTCTTCTCCAAAGTCAGAATCTTCACCGGTACCGTAAATTACCGATGTTTTAATACAAAGAGAAACACACATTTAACTTACACACTTGTCTCAATCTGTATAATAATCCAACACAGAATCTGGACCATCCAAAACCTTCCATGATCCATATAAGGTGGCTTATCCACCGTTCAAATTTTCGTTTTAACATAATGAGAAGCACACATTTAAGTCACACACTTGGTTCAATCCGTATGACATCGAATCCGGACCATCCAAAACCTTTTAAGATCCGTATGAGGTGGCTTATCCACCGTTCAATTTTTCTTTTCAAAACCCTAAACTTTTTTTTTCCAATCATTTTCGTTCCTTGTCTTTCTCTTTCTTTCTGTTCCGCTATCTCAAAACTTTGAGAGCAGCCGTCTGTGAGGAAGATGGACAGTTGGAATTCTAAGTTTGAAGTTGAGAGTTGAAGGGAAAGATTAAGGAGTTGTTGTTGATGGTCGTATCGGTGCTAGTTGGACCAAAGGAGAAGATGAAATCAATTGAAGATCCTGTTCTATTGGGATTGAAGATTATGTTGCGATTAAATGAGATTGAAGAACACCATGAAGATCAGAAGGAGTTAGAGAAGTTGTTGGATATGTTTAAGTCCGAAAATGGTGAAAAAATAATTAAGAACAAGCTCGCCGAAAATGTCCTGCCGGTGTGATAGACGGTGTTCCGGCGACTTAATGAAGAAATTGACTCCCGTTTCATGATGGGTTTTACCTATATTTCATCTCCCCTAGCCTAGTTTTTACTTCTGTGATGAGTTGATTTCTGCCGGGACCATAAATGTGATGGAGAAGATGAAGCTTTCCGGTCCCTGCGTTGGTGCTACTACTGTTGAGATGAACAAAAGATGGAGAAGACGAATCCTGATCCCTTTAGTTTTTTTCATCCTAAAATATTTATTCTTGCAGTCATCATTTTTCTTTCTTAAACACACAGAAGATACTAACATTATTGGCAATTTTCAGCAAGTACGAAGAAATTTGTGCGCCTCAGGTGGAAGAGTTTTTCTATATAACAGATAATACATATTTCAAGGAGGAGGTATGCAATCTTATCCACTTTAAAATTTCCATCTGTATTCCTTGTTTTCTGCTTCTTTTCTTTCCTACCTTTTCCAGTACTTATATGTACTACAAAATCTCATCGAAATGTTATGGATTTAGGTGCTCCAAATGGAAGTTAATGTTATGAATTACTTGAAGTTCGAAATGACAACCTCAACGCCTAAATGTTTTCTTAGGTAAGAACCAGAAGCATTCCAATGTTAACAAAATGGTGCTACGAGCTCTGTGTATTTATATGTTTTTACTGGTGCTGACTTTTTGTTTTTGGTATACTCTGGATAGGGGATTCATCCAGGTTTCTCAAGGAGGCAATGAGGTATCTTATCTTGCCTTGACCACTCTCAGTTATGGTATTCATATTTGTCGTCTTCCTTAATTAGCGGTGTTTCCCAATGATGGTCTATACAGGGTTCGTCATTGTTGCTGGAGTGCCTCTCCAACTATGTTGCTGAGCTATCACTACTTGAGTATGGAATGCTATGTTATACACCATCCTTAATAGCTGCTTCTGCTGTTTCCTTGGACAGATATCTACTTGAGTATGGAATGCTGAGCTATCACTACTTGGATTAAGATTCGTTTTCAACAGATGATTTTCTCCTTTGATTTGCGTACTGATCAATAAACTTTTGTATACATGTTAGGATGAGCAAGGCTGCAAGATGATGCAGGGCTTATTTTGGGATACAAAATGTTGATGCAGGGCTTATTTTGGGATACAAAATATTGATGCAGGGCTTATTTTGGGATACAGCTACGTTAATTATGTTGGCCTGCAAGATGATTACAGGTTAGTGTACGAGAATCTAAATATTTCTTTTGCTTTTAAATGTTGCTTATTTTAAATCTTTTTGCCTATTCTCTTTGTACAATATAAGTAAAATCAGGACAGCTGAAGAAGTATCAATTGATCAAGCCGCTGCAGTTTGACTTGAGAGGCTGAAAGCTCGAAGAGAAGCTAATGAACTATTTAACCCCAAAGAAGGGTGTGCAAATTAAACTGGAGATGGGAATTTACCTGAAGATAACGAGTAAGCCTCTTTAGACTTTGTATTGATAATGTCGTTCACTTCTTAGTGCTGCTGTTTTTTCTTAGGTCATATGACCTTACAATGTTTTTTAATGTTCCTGTCAAATCAATTGAGTTGCAAGTTTTCTTTTATCCGAATGTCACTTTGGATTTTTATTTTTGTTGGGTGTTACTAAATCTAACAAGTTCTAAATCTTACTGGTGAACATATTCTAGGTGCTGGGAAGACAACTTTGTCTATGGTCAGAAGCAGTACTTCGGTGAATATGACGAACACTCTGGAGTGATAATGACATCTCATGCAGTGAGGCTGGTTTCTATATTAAGTGTATTGATCTCTCTAGAGACAAAGAAAAAGATATTTGGATTGTTGCCATCTGAGTTAAGAACTGGTAACTATGTTCATTTATCTTTGTCATATTAGTATTATCCATGTTTTCCCTGAATTTTTCTTACTGTAAAATTAATTTCCAAATGGATGTGTCACGTTATAGTGCAATCTGACCATTATTGCTGTTATTGCTGTTGCAGAGAACACTCAAGATGGAGAGACCTCACTGCAGTTGAAGGTGGTCCTTAAAAATCTTGGATCCAATCATTTTCTTAATGGGCATCTTAGTTAAGTAAATATCCAGGCTCTCAGCCAGCGCTACCCGGATGGAGAAAAAGAAATGATTAGATTAGTATTTTTTTTCCCTTTCATGTAAAGAGTGTAATTTGCTTAAGAAATGATATAAACTAAATTATGTGATATAATAAAATTTAATTTAATTTTTAATTTGGTTCATAATTTGTTCGGTATTAATTTTAATTTTAATTTGGGATTATCTAAATTAGAATAACGAGCATAAAAATTTGATACCTTAAAAACTTAAGCAACCAACTTCAGACCAACCAAAATCAGAATTTCAAAATAATTTGATAGCTTAAAATTTTGAGCAACCAACTTGAATAAAAACTTTGCTAGCTTAAAAGTTTAAGCAACTAACTTTAGGCCAATTAAAATCAGAAATCACTTTTAGCGAGCAAAATAAATTAGTCGCTTAAAACCTTAACCAAGCAACTTAGATTAAGTTGTTCTATGTATCTTCCAACTAAGTAGTTTAATCTCCTGAGTCACAAATCGCTTTTAGAGAGTAAAAAATATCGTATCTTAAAAACTTAAGCAACCAACTTCAGGCCAATCAAAATAAGAAATCGCTTTTAGCGAGTAAAATTATTTGGTCGCCTAAAACCTTAACCAAGCAATTTCAGGACGAGTTGTTCCTTGTATTTATCAACTAGGTACTTTACTTGCTATAAAATGGTTGGTATATATGAAGCGAATTGTATTTTACTTGCTATATTGGTTGGTCTAGATGTTAAGCGATCACAATTTTACTTGCTCCGTGTTACTTGGTCTAGATCTTAAGCAATGAGGAGAGTACTCGCTTTAGGTAAGTTGGTTGATTACTAGAGCGACTGCCTGGCCGCTCAAGACCTTTAGATACATGGCTTTGGGCAACCACCGGAGCGAGTGCCACTTTAAGTCGCTATAACGGTTAAAGGGGCTTTAAGCGACTTAAAACGACTTGTCGCTTAAACCTGTTTTCTTGTAGTGAATTCACAGTATGAGAGAGATGATCAATCATATTGTGAAACATCTGCATCACTCTCATCTAAGTTGGTACAGTGGAGTCACGACATGGAAATATAAATTGAAAAGTGTAGTCATAATATTGTCAAAAGGGAAGAGAAAGAACCTTCACGGATGATGATTCCTTCTCAGGAGACGTCATCTAAGATGACAATTCGGGAATATATGGAACAAGGGCATAAGGAAGTTTTTGCTCCACCTGAGGAAGAAGATGACCCTCTAATGATATATGAAAAGTATTATAAACACACACCGCTTAGTTTGGAACAGAGATTAAGAAAATTGGCATTCCAGCAAACACTCGCTGATGATAGTGACGATGAATATGTTTGTTTTGAGAGTGATGATGAACTTGACACTTGTGATTATAGGAATAATAACACTGTTATGACATTTGAATCTAGTGTATATTGTCTAACTCACGATCATATTAATGATGATGTGCCTATTCAAAAGGATGAGGTTTGGATTAGAAACCCTATTTATTCAGATGATGATGATGATTTAGAAGAACCTGTTTATACAGGGGATACTATTGTCGAGTTTAATAACTCAGAGGCAGTAGATGTGCAAACTGATATACCTTCTAATCATATAGATTCTGAGATTCCTACTGGTCACCTAGAAGAGGATAATAACGATCCAATTAATCATGAAACTGTTTGCATAATTGATGAAATAGTCCATGATACTTATTTGCGGAACCATATAGATGATCCACTAGAGGCTTTTTTAGCGCACTTTCGATTTGATTTTGACAATGATAGTGTTATTAATGAGGTGAAAACTTTGTTAGATTATGCACCAATTGATCATAACTTAGAAGAAGCAATTGATTATTTTCAAGAGTATGACGATCTAGAAATTAGGGAAATTGTGACTAGTCTATCTAGAGACACCCAAGGTTCTAAGTGTGGGGGTGATTATCAATCTCCCTGTACCTTACCTTTGACTCTTAGAAAGGTCCCTAACTTGGAACCTGACATATGCACCTACCTCTACTATTTTGCAAGATCATCTACAAACTATATTTCCTGAACCTAATGTCCAGAAAACAGTTCAGCTGTTAGAAACCCATCCTCTGGTCGATGTGGTTTACCTAGGCGATAATACCAAGATTGACTTTGTTTTCCCACCAAAATGTTTTCTTCCATATGTGGGAACGTATGAATACCAAATGTGTCAGTTATTATGTTTTAAGACTAAGCCTAATTACTTTAGAAGAGTAGAATCGACACATTTGCTTAAGAATGACCATTTTTGTAGTAATCAACTGTGTGAGTCAAATCAGATTGACTTTGAGGATCCATAATTATTCAGGTTATTATTATGTGCTTCTAAGTTCTTAGTTGAGTTTCTCCAGACTCTACAACCTGACCCTGTTGATCCTGCTTATGAGGAAATCCAGCCCATGAAAATATTTTATCTAGATCCTTTTATAAATCCTGAACCTGAACCACGGCTAGAAGTAGTTGTCTTAAACAGAAAACTAGATAAGGGTGTGCTCGGTTTGTTCTTTTCTTGTCCTGTTCCAGTTTCCTTTTACTGGTGATAACACTATTTTGTCCAGATAACCCACAGTTGTTCCAGCTATTGCTATATGATACTATCATTTGCTTCATGGGAGTCAACCCATCAGATTTGTTTTCTTCACCTTATCTTTTTAGTTTTTGATTGCCTGTTTTATGCTATTTTAGGATTTCCCATCTTGATTTTACATTGGATGAGTTAGTTTACATTGAGGACAATGTAAAGTTTAATTGTGGGGAGTTAAGCATATATAATTCTTAAGTATACACTTTTTAGGTAGAAAATTTTCAACTTTTTCCAATTATTTGCATGAAAACCTCCAACTTTTAGATATTTTAGAGTCACTTAGTATACTTCTAGTTACGTTTACATACGGAGTTCTAACCGAAACAACTGAACTTAGAAGTATTAGAGAACTATATTCGGAGTGCTTCGTTGTTGAGAGCCTAGAGCTGACAAAAATGGACTTAAACTGCCGGTAGAGAATACAGTATTAGAGTTGTTGATCATTCAATACCCATGAGTGATGCAACAGACCTTCAATTGTCCGTTTAGAGTGTTTTATCTGCGCAAATTCCAGGTAGAATGATGAGCTACCTAACCTCGCACCAATTTCAGTACTACTTTTTGATCTCTTGAGTGCTATTTCTATCAATCATGAGGGTGTCATCAGAATTGCTAACTCTATCTTGTAGTCTTGTTTGCAGTTGACACCATTCTCTCGACAACAACAGGTCCATAGAAACAAATCATTATTAACAAACGTATGATTAAAAATTTTAAGAAATTTGAAGATGTTTTAGGGTTATAAGCAACACTACAAGGAGCAAAATTCTATATCCTAGTTTAAAATTAAGTACAAAAGCGGAAAGAAATCAAAAGATGTGAGTTAGTGAAGTTCATGATACTGAGACAATACATGTTGTGAAGAATCAAGTGGTTAAGTCTTTATCTCACGATCGTAGTAATTTTATCATTTATTTTTTAGTTTATTATTGTAATATTAAAAAAAAAACGATTATCATTGCTTTAGTATTCATTCAATAATGCCGTGGGGAAGAAGAAATATATAGAGGAGTTTCTAATAACAAGAAATTAAGGAAATGAGTTACAAATTTTCAAGGTTCAACGAAGTTCAGGAGTTCATCATCTACAATTGAAGACCGAAGACGTTTCTATTGGATGCTGTGAGAGTGGTGCTGATTGCCGATCGGATGAGAAGGTAAGTAAGCATTCCCATTCTTGCATAGTGGTTGATTTCCTTTATTAGAGGTCACTAGAAAAATAAAAAGGGGTTCTTTTTCGTCCCACTTTCTATGGGATAACATCTTCATATGATTCAGAAGGTTACCTTTCCTTCCTACCATTCAACGTGTGTAGGATTTCTATCTTCATTCCTGCCTGCACACATGTGTGAACCCTAAAGTGCGTCTTTTGAGTGTAAAATTCATAAAATCCTATTGGTGAGGCAGAAATGTTCGGTCACTCTCGAACCTGGATTCTTTTACATGGTGGTTTTCTCCTAACTCAAGAGTTAAGCATGAGAATAATGTTCTTTATACATCTAACTTCTTATTGTTAGTGTGCAGAAACTTTATGTCTTCGTAGCTCTTTGGATGCAAGTGCTTTGGAATACTTAGAAATTGGAGTAGGTTTTGTGGGTAAATCTCTAGTAAAACCTCACGAGACTATAACTCGTCCACTAGGGACACCTAGGGGTTTAAAGGCTTGTTACACGTGCTAAGTGTAACCGTTTCCTCAACGAAAGGGAGTTGTATTTTAGATTAGTTTAGATTTGTAGTTTGCTCGAGGACTAGCAAAAGGAAAGTGTGGGGGAGTTTGATAAGTGCATAATTTATATATTTTAATTATCATTTCCTTATACTTAATTGCTAGATTTCGTGTGAATTACCGTGTGTTAGTATTATTTTTTCTAGTTTATGTGTTTTATTAGGTTACATCTCTGAAACAAGTGATATAGAGCTTTACAAGAGAAGAATTGATAAAGACCAAGTGGAGCTCAGTCTATTCCATTATTTCTACCCTCCATCTTGTATAGAATTAAATTACGAAGCCAACGGCGAAAGAACTAGGTCATTCTGACCTCGTATGAGAAAGTTACGGGCAAAAAGAGGAGTTAAGCTTATCGGTTTCAAAGAATTGACAGTTGAAATGTTTTAATGAAAATTACTAAAGGCGCCAGTGGTTTTGCTAAGGGCTGCCTAGTTATTTGAATAGTTATAAGGGCACCAGGAATTTGGATCGGGGCCACCCTTTCTTCTTTAACACTTTAAATGAGAAACAGAGCAGTGCCCATTAATGGTGAACGAAGCAATGAGTTTGAGTCGTGATGAAGTTGCTGCTGAGCTCGAGATTAGCGTGAAGATGGGGAGTAATCAGGATGATTGGAGATGGCTGTCAAAGACTTGAATTTTGAATGGATATTGTGCTGGAGTGATGGAGAAATTCTGATGACTCGGTGATAATGGAAAAGATAGAGCTGTTGAGTTGTGATGTTGATCATCACGATGAAGTGGAGAGGTTTCATTGTTGAGTGAAGAAGAAAGTCGAGTTGAGAGATGCTGCTGGTATTGCTGGAATGCTGATGGGGTTCATGAAGTGAGATGGTATTGCTGCTCTGCCATTAATGGTGACAGTGAAGGCTTGAGGAATATGAGATGTTGCTCGGTAATAATGGAGGATGAATTCTTGATGGTGTTATGGCTCGAGTTATTGGTGAGCCTGCTGGACATGTTGGTGGAGAGATCAACTGCATCGGTGATGGAGGTACCGGCAGTTTATGGCGGAAGAATATTACAGGCGATGGAGATGTTGCTGCTGAGTTTGAGATGGAGATTGTGATGATTGGCTGCTGTGTTATAGAGAGCTCGGGAGTCTCTGTTGTGGTGGTGGACTGCCAGAGTCTGTGGTAGTTCGAGTGAAGCAGCAGCAGTGAGGGATTCAAACTGTGGTGGTTCTGTGGCTGTGATGGATTGGTGCTGTGGGTTGTTGTTGTCGATCGAGTATGGCTGTTAATAACTCGAGAAAGTCTGAGAAGGCTGTGATGTGGGTTTTAGTTGAGAAGAAATGAGAGATGGATTAGAGACCGAGAAACGCAATAGAGAAGTGTGCGGCTCAATTTTGGATTCTTGCTGCGAAATACAAGATGGGTTGAATTTTGGAAAGTTATAACACGAAAATATATTCGATGTCTATATCCTAATTCAATTAGGATTCTAAAAGCTCGTTGACCCAATCTCTATAAATAGAGATGCGCATCCCCTCTCACATATACTTGGACGCTGAGCTCCGAATACAGAAACAATTTGGAGACAAGCTCACTACAGAACTTCACGGGAGAAATTTAAAGGGTTAGTTTGTATTATTTTCTTAATTAATTTTCATGGTTTTTAAGAAAGCCATGTTGGGATAATTCCCTTGTTAGGGCGAAAGGATGAACTTGTAAAGATGGTTTTATTTGTGTTTCAAAACTAGGGTTTTTAATTATATGAACTTAATATTAATGTTTCGTCTCTCTCTCAACGTTTTACCTTTCTCGATGATTTTCATGTTCTATGCCACGTATAGTTCATTGTTTGATTAGTAGAAGGATAGTTGAAACTTTGTATGAAATCGTTTTATGAATATTCTTTGACTCTTTATGCCCCGTATACTTAGTACTTCGAAATTCTACCTTAGGTTGAGAACAAAAGATTTTTTTTGAAAATTCTTTCTTTGATTCTTAAACAAAAAATCTCCCGTGTATTAGTAGCTAGATTTGCTATTTTACATGAGTAAAATCGAGACCCTTTGTGACGAACGCAATTAAACCCTAATCTACAACGGATTCCCGGACCTTAACGTTTTCCTATTACTGTTTTCCAACCTTATTAAATAGTTTTCATTCACTAGTTAATTTAATTCTTTATAAAAAAAAACCTAAAAAAGTATTTTAATCCAAACTCCTCGTGGGAACGAACCGTAGTTGCTCTTGTATACATCTTTCGACACTGTGCGCTTCCGGTAAAACAAAGTCGGTTTTCCGACGCATCAGTAGGTGAATATTTACTATTCTCTGGGCTCCGAGGGGAGGTAGGGTGTTTAGATTATCATGTATCTAATTATGAGATATAGGGTTTATGATGTATGATACTTTCTGAATAGGGTGGCCTTATGCAGGATCAAGGTTTGTAAATTTTGGGATCCAGTTTGCTTGGATAGTGGTTGTCAAAACGTTCCAGATATGATAAAAGATATGTCGTTTAATTGTAGGTATGAGGGATGTCAATTGTTTCTGTTGTGGACTGGTTGATGATGGGTTGTTATTGTGTCCTGAAAAATGGGTTGTTGTTGAAGATATTTGTCTTTGCAGAGGCTGGCCCAAATAGAGTCAGGTTGCTCATGCATATTCCAGAATCTTTTCATTAGTAATGCTTTGTTATGATCATTAATTTTCTTAATGTCTATCCCTCCATCAATTTTGGGTTTGGTTAATTTATCCCAACCTAAGGGGTGAAGCTTTCTAACTGAAGAGGCATTCCCTCAAAATAAGTTTCTGGTAATACAATATATTTGTTTATATACGTGGGTGGGGAGAAGCTCTGTTTGCATAAGGTGGTTCTAAGTAGGAGTGAGGGTTGTGTTGATGAGAATTAACCTCCCTTATGGTGTTAGGCATTTTGTCATCCATCATTTCGATTTTCATGCCAGCAGTTGAAGTAGAGGTGCAAAAATATGACGGGATGTTTTCCCTTCTTTGAAGTGGACTCCCAGGTAGATGGGGGGGGGGGGGGGGGGGGGTTGAAGTAGCTAGCATGTTGAAATGCTAATGAAGTTTTTCAATTTTATGCAGTTCTGGCCTTGGATGTGATGCATAATTTTGGATTTTGTTGTGTTAATTAGCTTACCCGCTGAAGTACTGTACGAATGGAGCAATTGTTTAAGATGCTTACTACTTTCACAGATTCTTTATACGTGATGAGGAGGTCATTTACATACATAAGATGTAAAATCGGTGGAGCTTTGTATGATATACGAATCCCCCTAAAAGCTTCTGGACTTTTAGATTTCCCAAGTTAGTTGATCAAATTTCCGCATAGATGATAAATACATAGGATGATAGTAGGTCCCCTTTCTGAATATACCTAGTCAGAGTGATATACCTATGTTGCGTAACTTAATGTTAATCAAATAGGTGACCGTTGAGACGCAAAGCATGATGTAATTTTCAAAAACGGTCGAAAACCCTAGTTTGGTAAAAAAAAATCTGATGAAATTCCAGTCTAAGATGTCATAAACCTTCTGAATATCCAGCGTAACAACTATTTTGGGGAATTTGGTGAGAGTTGATGATTTTATGTGATGGAAAATCTCTCGGGAAATTGCTATGTTATCATGTATAGATCTTTGAGGTACAAATGCACTATGATATGGGCTTATCAGAAATGGAAGAAGTGGTCGAATGCGATTGAACGGAATTTTAACAATGATTTTATAAGTAACATTGCATAGGCATATAGGTCTGAATTGTAAAAAATTTGACGGGTGATCCACTTTTGGTATTATCGTAAGATTTGTGTGGTTCATGAGTGATAGGTGTATTATTTTCACTAGCTTGATACTCTAATTCATTTCTTTCTTGTTAGTTTTCATATCATTATCTTTTTTTTTTTTAAGTTTTTAGGAGTTTTGAAGTGGATTCAACCAAATAAGAAGAAAGAAGTTCATTACATCACAAAATGAACAAGGAAGTTAAGTGCTACAATTGGAGCAAGAGAAATGACCAAACAGAACTCATTCAAATATAATATTTATTCACTCTATCTTGAATTAAATTGAAATACAAAGACAACGCAAAAAGGACACCAGACGAAGAAGTTATGGGCAAAACAAGCTATTAAGATTTTAGTCTATAAAGAAAGGTTTGACTGGGAGCTTGCTAGCCGAACCTGGAGCTGAAAAATCAAGTTTTCGAAAGAGTCTACATAGAAAGTTTCGGTTATGGAATGATTTAATGATCCTAGATGAACTCAAATATGAGTTTTGGACAAAGTTTACAAAGAAAGGTTCGGCTAGGAGAAGTTCCAATAAAGCTAACCGAACTTTAGAGTAAATTTTGATGACGAAACGAAGCGTCCAGAGAGAGGTTCGTCTAGAAACTCTCCCACCACGAACTATCCGTACTTTTTTTTAGTCTAGGCAATTTTTACTTATCAGGTTCGATTGGAAAGGTCCCCAGAAGCCGAACCCTGGACGTATTGGGACGTAATTTGGCTTCTTAAACGAGTAAAACCTGGTCGCGGTAGGATTCTAATCCCTAAATTTTGTGAGAAATATATAAGAATATAGATGGTGGGTTTTTTACAAAGGAGAAAATTGTAATATCGCCTCTGCTCAGCTACAGAGACATAAAATAAATATGTATGTATAAACATTCTGACCCGGAATCAGGATTATGAATAAGTACTTTTGTCTTATATTCCGCAAGAGAATTGAGAATGCATATTCAGCTCATGGATACATCAATCCTGTAGCTTTTTTATATATGGGCCTCCAAAATTTCAAGGGTTTACCCGGCTAAACCTCGTTATTTCATATGCGTCCATGCAAACTATCTGTATTAATCGAAACACACCGATTATGCAAAATTATGAACACTCGGAATGAATGTTATGTCATCTCTGAATGAAAACACAAATTAGATGCATACCATCTAAATATAGAGTCGCGTATAACATAATATCAAGTCACAAACTTCTACGACTAAATTCCTTGAATATGTTTTGTATGCACTATACAAAGGCCAAGCATAACGCTAACATTAATCTCATGCAATTGAGAAGCCCTAAGAATGCCATGGCTATGGCCACACATTAGCAAGTGCCAACACTAACAGCACATATGCTATGGCCATGCACTAGCAAGTTCCATCCCTAGCCATGCTTCAGCACCAATGCAACACCAGTTAGCACCATTCTTACCTGTCGCGCCATCCTCTCCTTCTTGCGCCGCACCATCCTAAAAAATGCTTGTGCCATCACCATTCCCTGTCCGCTCGTGCCAGTGTCATCCTTTGTTGTTAGCGCCATCACCTAGGCCATAATCACGAAATTAACATGTGCTAGCAACACCTCAATCGCGCCTATAGCACTCGCAAGCGCCATTGTTTCTAGCACAAATTGCATGTTGCAGACATGCTACAAATATGCCATTGACATGCTGAGTTGGCATAAAAATTATTGGTAGCATTATCTTACGACAAACTCCCAAATTACTCACGTGCTTTGAGTCCATGACTTCACTAACTCCTACGAGAAATCAAAACATATTACATGGGGGGATTCTTCATGGGTATTGGTATGGTGGTTTATAACAACATGCGGTTCGGCAACACCCCATGATGGAAAAGTTAGAAAGTAGTGGTGACAATTATAACAGTTAAAAGATAATGGAGTAATGATTTGGGAGTTTCCAGAAACTTCCCAAACATAATGGGGGGTTATACCATTATCCCCCACAATCTCCATCTCTCCATCTTCTCACTACCTCTAATATTTACGAGGAAATAAATGTGTGTTCCCAACTATTATAAATAGGCTACTTAGCTTATTCAAAAAACAGAAAGGGAGGATCATTCTCACAAGCTATGTTATTTTCCAATGTTCAACTCCTTTACACACAATTCATCACCACTGATTTCCTCAACTTTCTCTGCTTCCCTCCCCTAAGATCAACCCATCTTCTCTCCTTGTGACCGAAGCAGGATGGAACATCCACTTTCATGGTTTAGGTTTGTCCTGTACGATTTTTAGGTACTAACAAAGAAGACTTCCTAAACTCTTAGAAGACACAATACACTTTACAACTAGGAGAACAAGTAGCTAGGGCTTGGAGTTGCGAACGATCATCAAGATTTCTAGGGTTTGGTTTACTTGCTTTCTTTTATATTAGTCATGGATTTTGAGAAATCCATGATGAGCTAAACCTTTCTTATTGGTTAAGGATGTAACCTATAAGTCATTAATATGTTATTCAATTAATGCGTTAGTTCCATTATTCACTCTCTTGTATATCGTTCAAGTTCTACTACGTATAATAATTATTTGATTCATATAATATGATTGGTTATTTCACATGTTTGAGTTGCGGATTAAATATCCTAATAACTTTTCTATAACTAATTAGGAGTCTTAGGTAATTTTATCAAGAATCCGAAAAACTAGTAGTAATTTGTGATCACTAGCGGTACGAATCGTGAAGGAAGTCACAAGTAAAACTTGGTCTAGGTTGAATAAGCCACGATTGTGTTTGTTGTATTTCCTATGAGTAACCCGCCTCAAAGAATTTAAGGCTTTCCTCAAGTTGAATCTCTTAGTGAAAAAAGCATTAGGTTATTTGGTGGAAGTGAATTCATATATTAGCGGTTGCAATATTTGTTGATTTGTGGAGACGTAACAAAGTGTTGACACCGATTGGGGATACTTTAGGGTTATTGGTGATATGAGAGAATGAATGACGATATTGATGCTTGATTGCATAGCATGTGATGATGGACGGTGAATTCCTTAACTATCTTTGTCTTATAATATTTCCTTACACACTTTCCGTTTAAGTTTTAGTTTAAATTACTTTTGAACAACAAAATCCCCCCATGTTACAATATTTTTCAAATACAATTAACAACCCATATCTCCCTGTGGAACGAATTCGTTCTTATTACTATACTTTCATTTATAATTGTGAGTGAAAAGAACTTAAAAAAATTTTGTTTGGATGACAACCGACCAATGAGGGGGTGAATATTTAGTTTATTGAAAAACCTACGTACCATAGCTATCAGCTGTGTGTGGGTAGTGTAGATGGTGAATTTTTGACAAGGGATAGAATTATAAAATTACCCTCTACTAAGCAACAAAAACATATATGTGCATATTTATGCGCACATGCTTAATATAAAGTACTGTACTTCTATTTATATTTCGCAAGCGAATTGAGAACACAGATTCTATCTAAATATTCTAAATTGGGCTTGTATCCTTATCAACACTCATGATATCCATGCTATATCGAATTAGTATCAACTCGCATAAATTCCACGGCTGAATTCCTTGAACTGGCATCGAATAAACATTGATGTTCTAGCAACATCTATTAAACTCGGGAATAACTAATGCTTAAACCCTGATATACATTATAGCTTAACGCTTCATTCACAATGAATGCACCTCAAATTGCTCTTTTGAGCCTAAATATGCTATTTTAGCACGTTGCTTAAATATAAGCCACAAATAATGCGCCACTCTCTCCGATGCGCCACAGTCGAGGAGCAACGCCATAAAAGATGCATTTAACCTCTTAGTTAGGCTAACCCTAGCCTGTTCTCATATTAACGCCAAGATAATATTATCCATTTGGCTTCGCATTGCATTGGCACTAGTTAGCCACGATGGCGCTAAAAGCGCTAACTTTCCTAGCGCTATACCCTAGCTCCTAAGAGGTGCTAACTAACCAAAAATGGTCTTATCTAGTACATTTTATCCTAATAAGGCCTTAGCCCACATATTGTGAGCTTGGAACCTGAACCCTAGCACCAAAGTGCTAACTCAAATTCTAGCGACAAAAGTGCTAGCTCCTAAGGCTAACGCCCTTGCTTGGCTGACACCCTTGCTCCTAGTGCTAAAGCCCATGCCTGACTGATGACCTTGCTTGGATGACGCCCTTTCCCTGGATGAAGCCCTTGTCCTGGCGTTGACGCCCTTATCTCCTTCACGACAACCCTATCTCCCCAAAGCCCATGCTAGCCTTGCACCCTTGGCGCCCTTGAATCCTTGGCGTCTCTACTAGCCTTGGATAGTGGCCAATGCATCCCTGAGTGACGTTCATGTCTAATGTGTCTATGGATTAACATGGCATACTTAGCGACCTAGTCACAAGCGCATTAACCCTAATGCTAACAATACTATCCAATTGAGGTGCTAACTTCAAACCTCCCTGACACTATCTTTCTAACTCTAGTACAATTGATATTTACAAGAAATTACGCATATTGGTCTTACTCCTGAGACGTTAGCACATTAGCCTTTTATATTAAAAGAGATAACACAATCTTATGCGCTAAGTATCTAGTACTAGTTTTGCTAGATACTTCCTTCAAAAATATGTCTTTCTTCTCAATATGGGTCCAACATTGAGTCTTACACGAATTCCAGTAGGTCTCCTTGCTCAAGGAGCCTTCTACAACATTTGGTCTCAAATGCTTCTCAGGCTTACAATAAATAACTTCTAAGCTAATCCTTAGCCATCAAATATGCCATGTTACTTTCAAGCAAGTACATGACCACTAAAATTCCAGACTCGACACTAGTCAGTCTGGTTATCAATCAAGTGAGTCGTACAACTTACCTTATTGACTAAGCAAGTCATTATACTTGACTTGACTTAATCAAAACCATAGTGGTTTATAACTCCACTATTTCCATCATATATCAAATACAACAGGGGTGGATTCTCATTGGGGTATTGGTAGGGCAGTCTAGGACATCATGGGTGGTGACACAACCTCCATGAACAAGAAGTTAACAAGAAGTGGAC
The DNA here is from genome assembly GCA_023531435.1 of Papaver californicum. Lineage (NCBI taxonomy): Eukaryota > Viridiplantae > Streptophyta > Magnoliopsida > Ranunculales > Papaveraceae > Papaver > Papaver californicum. The sequence goes on along the minus strand of JAJJMC010006776.1, from coordinate 1,460,960 downwards.
GGTTACAGAACAGTTGAGAGGATGAGGAGTAGTGGTCAGACAGGTTTTCACTACTTTCCGATCACCACCCCACTAATTTCTCCACAATCATCGCTTCTCCATCTCTCCCTAACTTCCATAAATTACGAGAATATCAGTGTATCTTCTTCAAATTATAAATAAATAATTCTCATCTATTGGAAACAAGAGAGAATGAGACAACAACACAATCAGTATGAAGAAATCAAAATCTACAGAATCAGCGATTCCTCTACGGAGAATCCATTCTTTCTCACGCACTACTGATATTTCTCAACATTCTTTGCTTCCTCCCATAAGACCTACCCAAATCCTTTCCATATTTATAATCGAAATAGGACTTGAACGACCATTTCTTGGTTTAGGCTTGTCCTGTTTGAGCTTGATCTCTTGAACCTACTTGAAAGTACCACTTTACAGTATATTTGTTTTCACCCTAAAACAATTAGCGACCACAGTGGAATATCAACCTCTCGATCATGAAAGCCAATTTCAGTTATTCAAAATGGTGGATCTTAGGTATCGAGCAGTTACAAATCCTATTTTCGGTTCAAGTAGTACTGAAGGTGGTGATTTTGAAAAAACCTTTATTGCTATCGAGACTCCCCGCACCAATTCTACTCCTACACCCCCTCTCGATGACAAAACTGCTGAAAACACCAAGAATACTCAAACTCCAATCAATATATCATACCTGATGAAAAGGACAGAAAGTTCTTGCTAGAACATAGGTGGACATGGCTACTACTCCTAAGGGGGAACTCACTTGTCTCAAGATCCTGATGGAGCAACTCTTCGCGGAACAACGTCATCGCTTACCAGAGCAGACCAGGATTAATGTTACAACTGCCGCTGATGCTGAAACACCTTCGGCTCGAAAAGAGAAAGGAGTTCATATCATTCCTGATCGACAACCACAGAGGTACCAACAATCTAATTTTTTCACTCGTGAAGATCTGGAGAGACTCTTACGACACCATGGCAGAGAGGTGTTTATACCTAAAAATTGATTCTAGGAAAAACAATATACTACAGAAGTACTTTGTTTAGATTCAGAAATCAAAATTATACAAAGAAGGCCTAAACCAAGATAATAGCTATTCCGCTCTACTTCGGTCATAATAAGAGAATATGGGTTGATCTTAGGGGAGGGAAGCAATTTTTTTGAAGGAAACGAGTATGCTGAATTGTGTATAGAGTTGAGAATTATTGAGAAAATAACAGAGCTTGAGGACTCGTAAGCTTGTTATGTTTTCCAAATGGGCTAAGGAGCTTATTTATAATAGTAAAGAGCTCACACGTTTCCATGTAAAATTATGAAGATAATGAAGAGGTGGAGAAGTGAAAGTCGTGGGTTTAACGGCTTAAACGCCTTGGAATCTTCAAAAAACCATTATTCCACCACTCCATTAACTACTTCAGTCTTCCCACTAATTTATAACTTCCTGATAATGGGATGTTGTTATTCCTATGTTGCTATAAACGCTAGACCAAAACCCCATGTTTTATTCCCATATTATGATTTGATTTCTTGTAAAATTCGTGCAGTTATGGACTCAAAACACATGAATTAATTGGCTCAAATGAGCAATGGTTGCATAGGTGCAAGTGTGAAAAGTAGAAGAAAAAAAACGCAAAGGAAAAGAGGGGGACGAATTGTGGCTAGCCGCGACAGCGCTAAGTACTTAGTGCATGTGCAGCAGGGACGCTATCACTGCTAGTGGTGCTATGTACTTAGAGCCCGTGGTGCCAACATTGCTAGCGGCAGTAAGTACTTAGCGCCTGTGGTGCCAACTTTTTTACTGCTGCTAGCGGCGCTAAAGTTGCTAGCAGCACTAAGTACTTAGCGCCTATGGTAGCAACGCTAAGTACTTATCCCACTCCCTTTTGATGCGCATGTTGACTTTGTTGGCTTTTCAGGCCTTTTTTGGCACATATGTCTGCTACTTCATTTGGGTTGGAACTTTGGACAAGGTTTTCCAAGGCAAGCACTTTCTAGTGCCATGGTTATTGCTTGTGCACCACTAGCTTTGTCATCTGTTAATATCGTGGCCACGTTTATTGCTTATTTAGAGTTTCTCAGTCGCATGAGATTTTAATGTTGGCATTGTGCTTAACTGTTATGCAGTGCATCTGGAACATATTCAAGAGATTCAGCTGTGGAATTTTGCAATCTTGAGATTATACTCGATGTGACTCTGCAATTAGATGGTATGTATCTAAATTAGTGTTTTTTATTCAGATATGGGGTAGCCTCTATTCTGAATGTCCGCCATTCTGTGTAATCAGTGTTTGATTAGCCCAAAAATTTATGTACATGAAGTCACGAGGGTTTAGATGGGCAAAGCCATGAAATTCTGAAAGTACATAAATATTTAAAGAGCTACAAAGCTATTTTAGCAACGAGCTGAATATGCATTCTCAATTCTCTTGCAGAATGTTAGATAGAAATATGCATTTATAATTCTGATGCTGGGTCAGGAATTTATACATAATTATTTTGTGCTTCTGCAGTTAGGAAAAAAACAATATTATAATTTTCTCCTTTGTCAAAGATCCACCATCAATATTAAGTCCCCTGCTTAGCGCGGAACAATAATGTGTTTCGTGGTAAGCACTTGATAATGGTATTGATTCTGAAGAATCTGAGAGGCTAATGGTAGCAGATATACAAGGTTTTTGGTAGAGCTGACCATCCTTACAAGCAAAAGAAGTAGAGGGTCACGACGACAAATCTTGTTGGCGTGGATGAGCTGATCTTGTCACTTGGTGAAGCTTATCACTTCCTTGTTGAACCGGTCTCACTGGTGAGGCTTGTAACTCCCTTTTGGGAATGGTTGGTCTTGGATTCAACAGTCATCTTCAGATCCATTCTCCTCGGGATGAGCCGCAAAAGTTCTACTTATTTGAATTTTAGGTTTCCCACTTTTGTTTATTTAAACGAGTATACGGCTTCAAGCATTTCTACTTTCATTATTCTCCAGAGCTTTGAGTAACTTCACTTTTTCATTGCAACATGTCTGAAAACAATGGTAGCTCCAACCAAGGTATCTCTTGCGTCAAGCTTACAACTTGGATTGCAATTCCGGTGAGTTTTTCCTCTCTCCCATCTTTCGTATGTGTATTATGGTGAAAGCCTGAATTTGATTTAATTGTCGTTTTCTTATCTTTTTTTTTTAGGTTTCTCGGGTTAAGAAAGTACCAAAGATGCATATGAGCACCAGGAGCTTTAAAGCACTGGTAAACATATTTCTTCCCCTTTTTTTCTTTTGATGCCATCTATTTTCTTTTGGATGTGAGTAATTCACGTGAACTCTTATATTTCTCTCTTTTTTTACTCGAGTACATACTCACACATTTTTTTTTAAATTGCAGCACAGATTGGAGATTAGAAATGTAGGAGTTAAGGAGGGTAAAGGAATCGTACCAGTAGAGAGTCAAAGTGAGGTTGAGATTTTCTTTAAGAAATTTTCTAACATCATGGCTTCTATTGCGAATATTGACTCGATCCTTCGTGATTGTCCCAATGCCGGATTTCCTTTTGAGTTGGGAATAGAATCAACGTCTATAAAGTCTAAAACAGAGGAAGGATTTGTTGTGACAAAATTCATGTGGATCTTTACACAAAAATATGGAAAAGGTACGTACATATTGCTACAATAGAGCTGGTGAAGGGTTATCTTTCTATTCTTGTAACAGTTGTCGCAGGGCTTCTCTCCATTATTGCTGAAATGGATGACACGCCTTCGTATGAACTTAGTGTCTCGAAAATTCAAGAATCTGATGAGATGTTGACTACTTGCAAGAACCTCCGCTTCAACATAGACTGGTTGCATCAATATTTGGAGAGCTTTAGGGATGCTCTTATGGCGGTCTTGGCGGAAAGGAAAGCCTTAGAGGAAGAATCCTCTAAAATTGAAGAAATGACTCGATATCTCCAAGCTCGTTCAGATAAGTATGATGAAAGATTGGGAAAATTTCATCATCGTGAATATCCTCTACTCAGAGACCTTTTCTAGGCCATAGAATAAATAGCCCAACATTATTTATTTATTTTGGTTTTGAATAATCTGATTAAAGTCTGTTTCAAATGAATGTAATGGGTTTTGAGTTTGAAAGTTCAAATATATGTTTTAAATCCATATTGAACTTATGAATGAAATGATGAAAGTGTTTTAGGCATAATATGCTTTGAGATATTTTCCATTAATGACTGTTCCTTCAGCTTCTCCATTTATATTAACTAGCTTGTAATATCCGCTCATCATGGCCTTAGAGATCACATAATGCCCTTCCCACTTTGGAGCAATTTTTGAAGTGGACATAGTTTGTCGAATATGTTTAGAGGTTCTAAGTACCATATCTCCTACCTGAAATACTCTTGGCTGCACTGTTTTTTCGTACGCTCTGGAAATCCTTTGTCGATATGTCTCTGTATAATTTTCTGCTTTAGCTCTCCTGGATTCGAGTATGTCCAAGTATGATACTCTAAAATTGGGTATTTCAGACTCATCCCAATAAACTCCGATTGCTATTGCGATTCTGGATGATGGGACTTTAATCTCTGCAAGTAGAATTACATCGGCCCCATATATAAGAAAATATGGTGAGGTCCCTGTAGAACCTTTCGGAAAATTTCTTTATGCCCATAGAGCCATAGGTAGTTGTTCGTGCCATGTCCTTGGATGATCATAAACAGTGCAGCTCAGAATTCTGATAAGAGTTTTGTTGGTGCTTTCATCTTATCCGTTTCCTTGAGGGTAGTATCGCGTGGAGAATACCTATTTGATGCTATAACTTTTGAGTAATTTTTGAACACACTTATTTGCAAATGGAGTACCATTATCTGTTACGATGTGATTTGACACCCCAAATCTGCATATAATGTTCTTTGATGAAGGCCGCTATTGTCGCTCCAGTCGTGCTTCTGAGAAGTACACCTTCGACCTATTTGGTGAAGTACTATGTGGCAGTGAGTATGTGATCGTGTTGCTTTGACGAGGATGTATTGATTTTTCCAATGAGATCCAGTCCCTAGCTATAGAATGGCCAAGGGCTGCTTACTGAGTTAAGAGGAAGATAAGGTGTATGGATGAGGTTGTTGTGGATTTGACATTGATAACATTTATGAACAAATGAAGCTGCATCGTCCTTCATGGTCGGCCACTAATATTTCTCATGAAATTGGAGAAATAATTTTTTCTTGCCTTGATGTTCTCCTTCATGCATTTATTTCCAAACAATTTGAACGTCCTCTTCTGCTAGACATCGTAACAAATTTCCGTCGAAGCTCTTTCGGTAAAGTATTTCTTCATGCAAAAAAAATCTTTTAGCTTTTCGAATCAAGCGTTCCGCTTCCTGCTTATCCCGAGGTAGAATATTATCTTGAAGATATTTGATGTATGGTTTTCGCCAGTCCCCAGTACTGTGTATAGTTAGGACTTATGACTGTTGCGTTGGGACCTGACAATTGCGGCATGACCCATGTAACAATCGGGATTGAGCCTCCATAGTGGGCCAGTAATACCCAAGACGTTGGAGACGTCTATATAAGGTTATTACTAGCGTTTGACCACATATTTCTTTGTGTACTTGATTTAATCGCCCTTGTGCCTCATTGTCTCGCAGACATCTTGACAGAGATCCATCTGAATTTCTGTGACATAATATCCCATATAATAATTAAATCTTTAAGACTGAACTTCCCTTGGCTATGCGAATTGTGGAGCTCTTGGATAATGGGCGTCCTCTAGTCGTTGACTTGTTCTTCATTAGGCTTTTCCATCCATATCGAGGAAATGATTTGTATCTGTATAATGAGGGTTGCTTCCGAGTCTTTGAAATGGAGTTTCGAATCTAGGGTCGCCAGGCAGTCAACATATCTGTTGTTGGTGCGCCCCGTATGTACAATTGTTGCTTCAGCAAAATGAGTTAAAAGCCTTTGTTCCTCATCCCTATACGGGGCTAGTGTTTCTTCCTTGAGAGTATATACACCATTCATCTAATTCACCAGTAGCTTCAAATCTCCCCTTATTTCAAGACGTGTCGCTCTAGCTTGTTGTGCGAGCGATAGTCCCAGCAGGAAGGATTCAAACTCGGAAGAGTTGTTAGTGCACTTGTAGTCCAGCTTGAACGAATGCGAGAGTACCTCGCCTGTTGGTGAAACTAGTAGAATGCCGGCTCCTCCAGTATTGGTGCTTGGGGTATAGAGTCATCGAAGTATAACAACCATGGTTCTTCTTGAGTGAGTGGGATGTTCGGAAATTCTCCAGGTATATCTTCATGAGTTGTTGCATTGTCTTCTCCTGGAAAAGCTGCAAATAGATCTGTGAATACTTGTCCCTTTATTTCTTTTGGTGATACACATGATATGTTAAACTCTAACATCTGTAGCAACCATTTTGCTGCTCATTCTATAAGAGCGGGCTTTGATAATAAATTTTTTATAGGGTCATCCTTGGCCATCAATATTACTCTATTTGCTAGTAAATAATCTTGAAGATTCTGAACGGCGTGCACCAAGGATAAACACGCTATTTTAACTTTAGGGTATCTCAATTTTGCGTCTGTTAACGTGCGACTGAGATAGTAGATAGGACACTCAGTCCCCATGTCGTCTTCTTGAGACAGCAGGGTTCCCATGGCTACTTTGCTGAAAGCCGTGTAGAGAAGTAATGGTTTCTCCATAGTTGGAGATTTCATAACAGCTGGTGATAATAATAATTGCTGAATTTGATGAAACACGTTTTGCTATGTAGATGACCAGACAAAGCTTTCCTCTTTCTTCAACAGGGGTGTAAATGAAGCAATAAATTGAGCTAATCCAGGGATAAAGTGTCGAATGTTATGATATCTTTCCCATAAAGCTCTTAAGTTCCCTTACGGTGTGTGGTGGTGGCATGGTGGTGATAGCTTGTGTCTTGGTCGGGTCCATCTTGATCCATTATGCTGTTACCATAAATCCTAGAAACTTTCCGGAGGATACACCAAAGGCGCACTTTAGAGGGTTCATCTTCAAATAATATTCAGGGCATCTCTCGAAGACTTGACGTAGGACGTTTGTGTGGGAGGTTCTGGTTTTGGATTTTACTAATACATAATCAACATAATCCTCTACTTTCTTGTGCATCATGTTATGAAAGATTGTTGTCATGGCTCTTTGATAAGTAATGCCGACATTCTTCAATCCAAAGGGCATCACCGTATAATAGAAATTCCCGAGAGGAGTTCGAAACACGGTCTTCTCAGCATCGTACTCGTACATATTTATTTGATTGTAGCCACTATAGCCGTCCATGAATGAAAACATGCCATGTCCACTGGTAGCATCCACGAGCATGTCGATGTTTGGAAGAGGAAAATCATCTTTGGGACAGGATTTGTTCAGGTTCCCAAAATCTACAGAACATCTTATTTGCCCATTCTTTTTCTTGACAGGGACAACATTAGCTAACCATGTGGGGTGTTGGATAGGTTTGATGAAGCCTGCTTCTAGCAACTTCTGAATTTCAATCTTGATTTGTTCCTCGACTTCGTCTCTGAACTGTCTGAGCTGTTGCTTGACCGGTTTGGCATCTGGAGCAACATGTAAATAATGAATGACCAATTTGTAATCCAATCCTGGTATTTTTTCATAAGTCCAGGAAAAGATGTCTTGATATTCCCTGAGTAGATTGTTAAGCCTCACTTTTTGTTTTGGTGACAAGGCTGAGGTGATTGAAACTGGTCGTGGACTTTCTTCTGTTCCTAGATTGATAGTCTCTAGTGAGTCGCATCTTGGATTTCCTCATGGTATTTCTCCTCACTATGGATACATATCTTTGGTCGGGGAGACTCTTCGTAGGCCTCCCATTTTAATTGTTAACAACGATTGTGCAGATAGACCACCTTTCTTTTGTCATCACAACTAGTCACGAAACTTTGGCTTCTCTTAGCAGGTTGTGGATTTGTGACGCTAGAAGAACCCCTATGGTATTCAGAGGGTTTGGAGGCTGCTCCTGATGACCCATATTTTAATGCAAAAGTCATTGGTTCGTACGCTATTGACCCAGTCGGGCAACGACGTGCTGTAAATTTTGTTGGGTGGTTTGACGACATCGTTCTCTGGTTAGAAGAATTCAGCATCATATATTGGAGTCTAGGGTGATGATGAAGCCGTTATGCAGATGATTTTCCCTTCTAGCACTTCTTTCACGCATTGATGATATGTGGAGGGAACTGCCTTGTTATCGTGTAGCCAAGGGCGCCCTGATACCAAGTGATATTCGGGTTCTTCTGCAATAACATGAAACTTCACCTTGGATATTATAGGACCAACTTGTAAATTCAAATAAACATGGTCATAGGATTTAGTGTGGTTACCTTCGAAATCCTTCATTACTATGGGATATTGTATAATCTGGTTCTGAGGGACCTGAGCAGCTTTGAGCGTCCTGAGTGTAATAACATTAGCAACTACTCCTGTGTCAATAAGGCTCTTTTGAATTCGGCTCCTTGACATGAGCAGTGATATACAACGCTCGATTGTGACATTCTTCATCCATCATATCTTCTTCAGTGAAGGTGACGCTATTTATAGCTGAGCTTTCTGGTATGGTTATCTCTATTTCTATCAGAGACGGGATCAGGTGCGTACCCAGTATTATGCGGTTGAGAGCAGCAAAGGTGTAGACACGTTGATCCTTGGAAAAATGAAGAAGCTCGTACAGGTTTTCAATTAGAAGAATGACGTTTTGATTCACTGTTTTTATGTAGTGGTGAGACTCTCGATGTTATGAGGTGGAGAATCAACAATCGAGAAATATATTCCTGGTCCTGTGGAGCCTGGACCTCGCTCGAAAGCGCTATGATACCCTGCTTCTTCTATTAATTTGACAAGAGAAGAGAACAGAGCACCTACCGCATCTTCTAGTCTTGCTAGAGTTCTCATTTGAGCTTCTTGTTTTTGCATTAATTCATCCAGAGTGATTGAGGTTTCGACCACATCAGTAGTACCATTGGAGAGATGTGGGTTGGTGATGCCACTGAATGTTGGATAGTGGTTGTGAGCATCATCATTTACATTGACATGGGGAATGTGAGGATTGATGGTAATTGAATCTGACATAAGACCAACTATTTTTAGATAGTTGAAGAGTTGGATTCGTGACCTAGAGGTTGATCTCCCACTGTGGTCACAAATTGTTTATACCTAAAAATTGATTATAGGCAAAAAAATGTATTTTAGAAGTACTTTGCTTAGATTTGGAAATCAAAATCGTACAAAAAAAGCCTAAACTACAATAGTATTCGTTCCGCTCTGCTTCGATCACAATGAGAGAAAATTGATTGATCTTAAAGGAGGAAAGCAAAGAAAGTTGAAGGAAATGAGTATGTTGAATTGTGTGTAAAGTTCAGAACTATTGAGAAAGTAACAAAGCTTGAGAGATTCGTAAGTTTGTTATGTTTTCCAAATGGGCTAAGAAGCCTATTTATAATAAAAAAGAGCTCACACGTTTTCTTGTAAAATTGTGGAGATAGTGAAGAGGTGGAGAAGTGAAAGTCGTGGGTTTAACGGCTTAAACGCATTGAAATCTTCGAGAAACCATTATTCCACCACTCCATTAACTACTTCAGTCTTCCCACTAATTTATAACTTCCTGATAATGGGATGTCTTTATTCTTATGTTGCTATAAACGCCAGACCAAAACCCCATGTTTTATCCCTCTATTATTATTTGATTTCTTGTAAAAATTTCGTGCAGTTATGGACTCAAGACACATGAATTAATTTGGATCAAATGAGCAATGGTTGCATAGGTGTAAGTGTGAAAAGTAGAAGAAAAAAAAAGCAAAAGAAAAGAGGGGGAAGAATTGTGGCTAGCCGCGACAGCGTTAAGTACTTAGTGCATGTGAAGCAGGGACGCTAGTGGTGCTATGTACTTAGCGCCTGTGGTGCCAATGTTGCTACCGCTGCTAGCGGCGCTAACGTTGCTAGCATAACTAAGTGCTTAGCGCCTGTGGCGCTAGCATTGCTAGCATAACTAAGTACTTAGCGCATATGGTAGTAGCGCTAAGTACTTAGCCCACTCCCTTTTTGATGCACATGTTGACTTTGTTGGCTTTTCTGGCCTTTTTGGCACATGTGTGTGCTACTTCATTTGTGTTGCCTTCTAGTGCCATGGTTATTGCTTGTGCACCACTAGCTTCGACATCTGTTAATTTCGTGGCCACATTTATGGCCTATTTAGAGTTTCTCAGTCACATGAGATTTTAATGTTAGCATCTGGAACATATTTAAGAGATTCAGCCGATTATACTCGATGCGACTCTACAATTAGATGGTAAGCATCTAAATTATCGTTTTTTATTCAGATATGGGGTAGCCTCTATTCTGAATATCCACTATTCTGTGTATTCAATGTTTGATTAGCACAAACAGTTTATGCACATGAAATAACGAGGGTTTAGCTTGGTAAAGCCCTAAAATTCTGAAAGTACATAAATATTTAAAGAACGACAAAGATAATTTAGCAACGAGCTGAATATGCATTCTCAATTCTCTTGCCGAATGTTAGATAACAATATGTATTTATAATTCTGATGCCGGGTCAGGAATTTATACATAATTATTTTGCGCTTCTGCATCTAGGAAAAAAACAATATTACAATTTTCTCCTTTATCAAAATTCACCATCAACAAGAGGACTCATCCTCGTCTCATCAACACCAACCTCCTTATCCTCCTGAAGTCCAGAGGATCCATCTGCCGATAAAATACTCTTTTCCAACTTTCTCATTGTACGACGGAACTGGAAATGCTCGTGAGCACGTCTCTAGATTTCTTGAATCCCTCAGGGGACACGAATATAATTATGTACTACGTCTCAAAGAATTTTCAAAGTCTCTCACTGGGAAGGCCTATACGTGGTATAAAAACATTGTTCCCAACATCATTTCTGAATTGGAAGATATGGTTAATACCTTCTACAAGAAATACTTTTTTATCTCCAAGAAGATCACCCTATCAAACCTGGGATTTTTTTTCTCTAGAGGAATAATGAGCACCCCAATGAATATGTGAAGAAATTCAGAATTCAAGCACTGGATTGCCATGATCCGAATGTGATGGAACATCAACTAGTGGAGCTCTGCAATAATGGTATGATGCCTGTTTATCGTACCATTCTAGAAAATTTTCATTTTCATACTTTCTCTGAGTTACATGAAGCGTCGAAGTGATCTGCCACGACTGTACATGCCTTCTTGGAAAGAACCACACCAACAAGGGAGGAAAGCCGCGGAGACACACGTGGAAATCGATGGCTAGTTAACAAACAGTATGACGTTTAATCGTCAATTGGTGTTGTCGGTAACGAAGGTCCCAAGAGGAAAGCTTCATCTCAACCAGAACCACAAACAAAACATTCTCCTTCTCATTCTCCCTCGACACTAGTACCAACTTGAAAATTAACTCTGTCCCAAAACACCGCCAAAGTTTCACAACAACAGTTACTGCGGCAGCAGGGACAAGATGTTAAACCAAACGTAATGTTCCCGGACTTCCCGGTCCCCATAGAAGAGGTACTCGAACTACTCGAAGCATGGATAACAGAAGGTACTCTCCAGTTACCCTATGTGCGACGGTTTCCCATAGCTCAGCAGATGACGGATCCTAAATACTGTCATTATCATCGATATGTTAATCATCCAACCGTCGATTGTAACAACCTAAAGCATAATTTCAAAGAAAAATTGGAATCAGGAGAATTACAGTTGGAAGCTGAAGGAGTCCATAAAAATCCCCTCCCTGTCAGAAATTTCACACTTTCTGGGAAGTCAACCAACCAGACATTTCAATCTCTGATGAAACACATGTGTGAGCTGCTCTATCTCTCAAAGGGACAACGTGAAGAAGTCTTTGTTTCCCTAAACCCTGTCGTAGCCGACAAACGTCTATCCTTTGCGGAAAAGACCCGCTCTCAAGTCGAGCCTCCTTTGAAGAACTTGGTCGACACAAACAATGATAAATATGAACGGGGACTCCCCACAAAGCTCGAGAATATGACTCTGACTCAGACTCTAAAACTCAATCAATTAAGTCCCACTTCTCGAGTCTCTTTGCAACCAGTGATCCCATATCCTACCAGAACCTAGGAGCTCTGCCTAGAAAACAACCATATAACGGCTAGAAGATGTGAATGGAGAGCCGATCTATTTCAATATTTTTTCAAATGTTTAAAAATTGCTTTTGCTAAGAATATGAAGATTCATGACTCACTTACGAGTCAAATTGCCTCCGGTAATAAGAAGAAGTACCAGCAAAAATCCTTGGTTTCCCTGTGAGGAACCTCCTAGACGAGATGATAAAGCCTAGGCCTTTTCGAATTGGAGACACGGTTCTGAAAGTCACTAAAAAGGCTTTCTCACATCAGTTCCTTTGGCTATGGAGGAATAACCCTACATAATTACTAAGACTCTACTAGGTCATCACTACAAGCTTATAAACTGTGACGATCCATAAGGAATAGTAATTCATGGCAAGTGGCTCAAGACTTGCAGGGTCTGAGTGCTTCACCAGCTTACTCTAAATATTTCCCTATTTCATGCAATAGTTATATTTCATCTAAAATGAGTGCAATATTTCTACACTCATAGTTAGGTTTTCAAGTTTATCAATCAATGCAAATATCTCTATTTTCATTTCAAAAAATAATAAATGAGTCTATCTGTCTTCATAAATAACTTGTCAAAAAAACCCTACTTACTCAAAATTCCAAAATAAAACCATAAATGTGTTTCATAAAGTCATAAAATTAGAAAAAGTCCTCGAAAGCTGGCTCAATCTCTAGAAAATATTCTTTCTTCATCCTTCCAAGAGTCTCCAATGCAAGATCCAACTCCTGGGAAATCATTTCAACTTCTATTCTAGCATTGTTCACCGCCTCCAGATTAGCAAGCCCTCCTACTTCAACGAAGTGTTCTCGCATGGCTCCCAGACTATGATGAACCCACATGACGTTCAGAACTAAGCTCTCGGCGTTGCTTACAACCTCCTCCTATTATTCAAAGATGGCATCAGAAACTTCATGCCAAGAGAGTAAGAACATCTCCTATACGACGGGAAACAAGTTGGACACATCTCGTTCTAAAACTCTGTAGCTTCTGGAAGTATCAATAGAGAAGTGACCAAACTTCTTCCATATCCTTGTATATCACTCAGTATAAGTGGATATAACAACAAATCCTCCAACAGGCAAATACCCGGGAAAAGTTCAACTAAGGCCAAAGTCAATATCAATGCCTGCACCAGAATGCTCGATGGAAGTGCTATCCTCAACAAGCACTGATAGACACATTTTTATGTCTGATTTGATCTTATTTATCTATTTTGTTAGTACTCATTTTGTACTTATTATGGTGTTTTATGTGTGCATAGGTGTTTTTGGAAAAACAAATTCGTGTGGAAAAGGTTGCTCGAAAGTGATGTTGGCACCCCAAAATTACTATAGGAACCCTAAAATTACTAAAGGAACCCAATTCAAGATTAGGGGCACTCCATCTTCTTCACGGGAGAAACATATTTTAGTTGGAAATAATGATTTGAATTTGTGATTTTTTCTGGTTCGATTTGGAGATGGATTCAATCACAGATTTTGATTGGGCTGGACTTGATAGAGATAAACAAAGTTATTATGGGTATTTGATTCGATTAAAAATGAGCCAGATCATTGATTTTGGTGAAAACAGAGCAACTTTATTCTCGTGAAATATTCTCGGGATTTTCTTTGTTAAATTTGGAGATTGTGTGAGGCTGCAGAGAGGTTAATTGAATCTTATACGTGTTTGTATCATGTTGGAGTGTGGCAGAAGCGTGAAAAAAAGAAAAAAAGGAATTATTTCCTTTTTCTGACTGTGGAAAATAAAAGCAATCAATGAAGAATATCTCGCGTGATTTGGAGTCCTGTGCTGTATAAATAAGTTGCTAGGGTCACAAAAGGG
>JAJJMC010006776.1:1385205-1446562 GCA_023531435.1 Papaver californicum | reverse complement strand
GCTGAGAGCTCAAGAGACAAATAAAAGGAAGAAAAATCACTTCCGAGAATTCTTCTCTGTTGCTGCTGAAGAACACGAAGAACAGAGGCTATGACAACGGTTTTTTCATCCCATTTGCAACGAATATCTTCAACTTTGCAATATTTATCTTCATCCTTGCTTTGTAACAGTGAGTTTGTAACGCCTATAAACGTTGCAAACTCGTTGTTTTCTATACTTTTTTCTCCTTTTTCATCATTTGTAAACACTTTGAGTCATGAATCATTATTTTGAGCAAGTGATTAATGTGAAGAGCTAAACCCCTTTGCTGAGGCGACGGAGGAAGCCATTGTTCCAATAAAAGTAGTATATTTCTATTTTAATTGATTTTTGCAATTTCTTATATGATTATTTGCTTTGATTAAAAATTGATTTAAGGATTTTTATTAAACAGTTGTGATTTATTTTGATAGAGCATGCTTAGCTTAGGTTTGTTGATGTTCTATACTTTTGATTTACAATTGTTACTTTGAAAATCTACTTTTGCAACATATTAGAATCACTTTAAATGTAAAGAATTGCATAAATATTGATTAGATTAAACTAATTGGTTAATTGTGTAATCCTGAGTCTCGGTGCCTTTTTTAATCTTGATACAAACTTTGTATTGAGTTTTCTAGTTTACTTATTAGAATTTGAATCTAAAAGTCAAATCTTCACAAGTTCTGAAACAAACCCATTTTTACTACAATCTACAACCATATCAGTTTTTGGCGCTGCCAATACGGACTTGTTTTTAAATTAGATTTTACTTTACTTAGTTTAATTAGATTTTTATTTTATTTAGTTTATTTTTATTTGTTCTACTTTATTTTTTTTGTGTATTTTTCTTTGTATTACAGGTTTGGGATCAAAAAGGAAATTGGAGCCAAAGATTATATTGGTTGATTAAAGACTTGGAGTCAAAGATAAACCGAAAGGAACGGAAAAACAAGAAAATTTATTTTATTTTTTTAGTTAATTTTAGTTTTATTTAATTTTTAGGGTTTTATTTATTTTTGTCTTTAGAAAATTGTATTAGGAAATCTTTTATTATTTTTGTAATTTTTTGTTTTCTTTTTGGATTGTTTCCTTGGACTTTACTTTTTTGGGACTTTAGGACATTATTATTTTTTAATCCCTACGGAAGGGTAATTTAAATATAAACTGCAACCGGGAAGGACGAAAATTACGATATTGTCTCGGCCCCTCAGGTTCGTACACTGACACAGAAGTCGGTGGCCCAAGTCGACTACAAGCGATTCATCCACCGTCTTATACGAGAGGTAAGACTCGATCAATCCATGAATCCCATGCAAGTGGGCTTACTATATTCCTTCGTACGCATATATGTTGAGGAATTGAATACGGATTTATTTTCTAGTAAGGGAAAGGACTGGCGAGATAAGATAAGGACTCGGATTTCACCACTGTTTCCTTCTTGTCCGCCTTAGGAACACATTACCTAGCGTGAACCTAACCCTTAAAATTTGACAAGAAAGAAGACCGATAGGATATCGAGCTTATTGGAAAGTCATTCAAAATGACTGTATTGGTTACCCTGTTATCCTAACTTAAAGTTCAGGAAGATTATTTTAAGTAGATTCGAGCCGCCTTATAACCCAAGGAAACATTGCCAAAGAGGCAGGGTTATCAAAGCTCCTTAGAGCTTATCCTGTTTCTATTCGAATTAATCTAATTCGGATCGTTCTAAGGGATTTGCTAAAATTGTAACTAGTTTCCTTTTGGAAGAATAGAAGCTGGTCTAGAAACAATCTAAGTGGAGCCATCATGCTTTTTGTTTGCTAGATTCAGTAGGTTTGATTTGGTTGATCAGTGACGAAAATAGAAACCCTGTCTTTGAAATTGATAATTTAGGAAACCCTTCTTTTGAGAACCCTATTTTTGGAAACTTTAGTTTTGAGAATTTGTCTCTTAGTGAGGAAGTTATTCCTACTTTTCCAGCTGTGCCAGAAATAACAACTTTAAAATATTTTTTGAACCCCACTAGAACTTCTCGTTCATCATGCATCAAGTTAGATGCAACTCAAGCAAACTATGGGTTAAAACCTGGGACCATACAGATGCTCCCAATCTTCTTAGGAAAATAAAATGAAAACCCCTACTTTCACATTAGGGAGTTTGAAGAAATATGTAGTACTCTAAAAAATTCACAACATATCTGATGAAGCTTTGAAACTTAGGGTTGTTTCCTTTTTCCCTGAGAGAGAAGGCCAAATCTTGGTTATATATTTTATCATCTGAATCCATGGAAACATATGAACAACTTACAAGCTGCCTTTTTATCTAAATTTTTCCCTAGGCACAAAACATCATCTATTAGGCACGAGATTTCCACATTTGTGCAACAAGAGGGAGAATCTTAGTATAGGTATTTGGAAAGTTTCAATGATTTTTTGATACAATGTCCCCATCACAGTTTAGAAAAGGTTAAACTAGTCCTTTATGAAAAGCTAGATTATCCAACGACGACCATGGTCGAGTAATTGTGTACATAGAGTTTTGATAGTAAAACTGTTGATGAGGCAATGACATTTATGAATGAAATTAACGAAAAAACCCAGCAATGGGAATGTAGTAAGGAACCCCCCAAAAAAAATTTATTGAGCAGAGGGAATGTCAATAGGGTAGATGAAATTCTTGAATCAGATGCCAAAATTGCATCTATAGCAAAAAGGTTAGAAGCCCTAGAATTGAGTCAAATCTAGTTTTGGAATAGAGCTCAAGTCATTTTGGGAAGGACAGACTGTTAAATAGCAAGCCCATGCTCTTTAAAATAACACTAGATATGATAACCGTCAGAAGTTTGATTAATATTCAGAAACCTATAACCCTGGTTGGAGAAACCATCCAAACTTTTCTTGGTCTAAGGGCCAAAATAAAGGTCATTCTAGTAACCTTCAGGTTCCCCCAGGTTTTGGTTACACTAACAATCCTTCTGGACCAGCACAATTTCAGAATCCAATATATAAGATGATCATGAGTTTAGCAGAGTCTCTTACCTTATTAACTCAGAACACTAAAGATTTTCAGCAGTCAGTCAACCAAAGTTTACAAGAAAATCAAAATATTGTTCAGGTTAACAGTCAGGCTATTTCCAATTTAGAAACCCAGGTTGGTCAAATCGCTGAGTCTTTGAGAGAAAGACAAAAAGGAAAGTTCCATAATCAATCACAACCCAATCCTAGAGGAGTTCATGAAGTATCTTCTGGTGAGAAATAATCAAATCATATGAATGCAATTAGAACCCTTAGGAATCGTAAAGTGGTAGACAACAAGGTAACCTTGCCCGATAGTGAACATGTTGTAGTTCACCCTTCTGATCCTGTAGCTGAAGAGACTGATAAAGTCTCTAAAAGTCCAATGCGGTTCCCGCTAAGCCCGATTTTTTTCCCAGAGCCCCATTCACAAAACTAATAGGTACAACTAGGAAGGAATCCAATTTTAATGATATATTGGAGATTTTTAAGCTAGTCAACATCAATCTTCCTTTATTAGATGCAATTACGCAGATTCCTACTTATGCCAAGTTCCTTAAGAATCTTTTTACGTGAAAGAGAAAGCTTAGTGTACAGAAAAAAACCTTTATAGCTAGTCATGTTAGTTCAATTACCCAGAACAACAGAACTCCTAAGTACAAAGACCCAGGTTCCCCTACCATTTCTTGCACAATAGGTAACTACCATGTAGAAAAAATGTTACTTGACTTAGGAGCTAGTGTGAACTTACTTCCATATCATGTGTAACTCCATCTAGGACTTGATTACTTAAAACCTACCCAGATAACACTTCAGTAAGCTGATAGGTCTGAAAATTCCTCGTGGTATTGTCGAGGATGTTCTTGTTGAGGTCGATAGGTTTATTTATCATGTGGATCTTGTTATCCTAGATACCCAACCCGTTCCTGACCCAGAAAACCAGATACCTGTGATATTAGGTCGTCCGTTTTTAGCTACATCTAATGCGATCATTAACTGTCGAAATAGTATTATGAATTTATCTTTTGGTAATATGACTATTGAGCTGAATGTTTTTAATATTAGTAAGCAACCCCCTGAGTTAGATGACACATGTATTGAAGAGATGAACATGATAGGAACATTAGTTCTGGAGTCATTACCAAATATCTTATCTGAAGATCCATTAGAGAGTTGTTTATCCCATTTTGGATTAGATTTTGATGATGATAACACCATTGATAAAGCGAACGCTTTGTTAGACTCTACCCCTGTGTTAGATACTAATAAATGGAAAGCTAAGTTCGAACTACTACCGGTTTCTAAATCTACCTTAATTTCTTCTTTAGAAGAGCCTCTTAAGTTGGACCTCAAATCATTGCCAGATACTCTGAATATGTGTTTTTAGGCCCATCTGAGACTTTTCCTGTAATTTTAGCATCCGGCATTGATAGTGATCAGGAAAGTAGGATAGTGACCGTACTTCAAGACAACAAGGAAGCTTTAGGGTGGACCTTAGCAGACATTAAGGGTATAAGTCCTACTGTTTGTATGCATCAGATTCATTTAGAGGACGACACCAAACTTTCTAGGGAGATGCAACGTCGACTAAACCCTAACATGAAAGAAGTAGTTCGAACTGAGGTTCTAAAGTTGTTAGATGCAAGTATTATCTACACCATTGCAGACAGTAAGTGGGTTCGCACCGTTCAGGTTGTTCCCAAGAAATCAGGTATCACTGTAGTCCAGAATGATAATAATGAGTTAATCCCAACCCGAGTGACCACAGGGTGGCGTGTTTATATTGAATATAGAAAATTGAACAAGGTCACAAGGAAGGACCACTTTCCCCTTCCTTTCATTGACCAAATGGTAGAGCGATTACCTGGATATAGTTATCATTGCTTGTTAGATGGCTACTCTGTTTATAATTAGATTGTTATTGCCCGAGAAAACCAAGAGAAAACTACTTTTACCTGTCCCTTTGTTACCTTTGCATATAGACGCATGGCTTTCGGGTTATGTATGCGCCCGCTACTTTTAACCGCTGCATGATGAACATATTTTTTGACATGGTAGAACGGTTTTTAGAGGTCTTTATGGATGAATTTTCAGTGCTTGTTTCATCTTTTGATGAGTGCTTGCATCACTTGACATTAGTGTTTCCTAAATGTAAGGAAAATAATTTACTGCTTAATTGGGAGAAATGTCATTTTATGGTTCGTTCAAGAATTGTTTTAGGGCACATCGTATCTTCTAAGGGTATAAAGGTAGATAAAACCAAATTTGACCCTATTAAGAATTTATAGGTTCCCAAAACCGTCATAGATATTAGGTCATTCTTAGGGCATGCAGGTTTTTATCGTCGATTCATTAAGGATTTTAGCTTGATTTCTAGGCCTCTTTGCAATTTGCTTGCAAAAGATGTTAAGTTTGTCTTTGATGATGTTTTTTTAGATGTTTTTGAGAATCTTAAGACTTTACTCACTACTGCCCCCATAGTCCAGGCACCTAACTGGAACCTACCCTTTGAAAACAAATTACTTCATGTGATTTACTAATTACTTCATGTGATTTACTATGCTAGCAAAAATATGAATGATGCTCGACTGAACTATACCACCACAGAAGATGCTTCTTTGAAGTATCTTCTTTCCAAGAAGGATACTAAACTTAGATTGATTAGATGGATCCTCTTGTAACAAGAATTTTCTCTATAAATTAGAGATAAAAAGGGTGCAGAAAATATAGTAGCATACCACTTGTCTAGGCTTGTTTTTGATTCCTCTGATGATTCCCCTCCTGTGAGGGATAATTTTCCTGATGAACAACTTTTCCTTGTTTCCCGATTACCTTGGTATACGAATATAGTGAACTATCTTGTTACTGGTCGAATGCCCCAACATTGGGTTAAACATGATCGTTCTAGGTTTTTAGCTTAGGTTACACATTTCTTTTGGGATGATCCTTATCTGTTGAAGTATTGTATAGAATAGATTATTAGGAGATGTATACCTGAGAGTGACCAGTCCAGTATTATTTCCTTTTGTCATGATCATGCTTGTGGGGGTCATTTTAATACTAAGAAAACCGCTGCTAAGACGTTGCAGTGTTGATTCTACTAGCCTTTGTTGTTTAAAGACACCCACCGTTATTGTGTTACTTGTGAGCATTGCCAGAAGTTAGGAACCATTTCCCGTAGAAATATGATGCCTTTGAACCGTATTCTAGTTATTGAAGTCTTTGATGTGTAGGGCATTGATTTTATGGGTCATTTTCCTAATTGTTATTTTTACATCCTTGTCGTTGTAGACTATGTTTCTAAGTGGATCGAGGCGGTTTCATGTATAAAAAATGCCCACAAGGTTGTGGTTGATTTTTGTATGATAACATATTTGCACGTTTTGGTACACCGCGAGCTATAATTAGTGATGGAGGGTCACACTTTTGTAATCGACCATTTAGGGTTTTGATGAAGAAATATGATATTACCCACAAACCAGCTACCTTATATCACCCACAGACTAGTGGTCAAGTAGAGGTTTCTAACAGGGAGATAAAACGTATTTTAGAGAAAACAGTTAATCCAATCGGAAAGACTGGTCAGTGAGGCTTACTGATGCCTCATGGGCTTACTGTACTGCGTTGAAGACCCCCATTGGAATGTCACTTTATCGTCTAGTTTTTGGAAAGGCATGTCACCTGCCCGTCGAGATAGAGTATATAACATATTGAGCTGTAAAGAAACTTAATTTTTCGCTAGGCAAGACATGAGCTCACAGAAAGCTCCAGCTCAATGAGTTGGACGAGATTCGTATAGATGCATAAGATAGTGCTAAGGAGTATGAAAACAAAATGAAACTTGTGCATGATAAAAATATTTTAAGAAAATCATTTTCTCCAGGTCAAAAATTTCTTCTGTATGATACCCGTTTGCATCTATTCCCCGGAAAGTTACGCTCTCGGTGGACGGGTCCTTTTATTGTTCGTATTATTTTCCTCATGATGCTATTGAGATTGAGACACTGGATAATAGTAGTTCTTTAAAGGTTAACAATCAGAGATTGAAACCCTTTTTAGAGCCTTTTCCTGCAGGTGATATTGAGAAGGTCCCTCTGGAGGACCCTGCTTACCTTGATTGACCATCAAGGATGTTGTTGTACTTTAGTAAGGTTTTGTAGGTTTTTGTTTTTATTATTCTGTCTTGAACTCCAAAGAAGGATTGTTACACTTCACCCAGGTACTATCTTTCTGACTTACCTCTTTCCTCTAGTTACCCATATTTTTGGTATTGCACTTTAATTTGAAACATTGATGACAATTATAGGTTTAAGTTTGGGGGTATGGGAGAAACTTTTAGTTGAAATAATAAAACTCCAAACTTTAGAAGCTTGTGAAAAATTCAGGATGACACTAACATTACTAGGTAGATGGAAACATAACTCTTATCTATATGAATCGGTGTGCCCATCTAAATGGTCTATTTATAGGAGGACGCACTCAGGTGTTAGAAATAACACGATAGTCATTGAAAAAATATATCTTAGAGTCTATCTCGACCATATCACCTTCTGTTTTTATTTTTGCAATTTTTCGAGTAGAGTTTTACATTCTTATATGAATTTTGGTACGCTGAGTGCAAACTCGTGTACAACAATTGGACTCATATAGGGTAATGATTGTTATAGGCGAAAAAATTAGTATGCCAACTAAATAGCTTGTTTAGTGTCTACCCTCAATCGGTCACAAGTAGCTAGGTTTGGAGTAAAGGTTTAGTGGGTATATCTCTTTATAAACCCTCACGAGACAAAACTCGTCCACTAGGGACACCTAGGGGTTTAAAGGCTCGTTGCACACGTTAATGCAATCGCGATGCCTGCGACAGTGAGTTAGGATTTTTATTTTTATAGAATAGATTTGCTCGAGGACTAGCAAATAATAAGTTTGGGGTATTTGATTGACACATTTTTATGTCTGATTTGATCTCATTTCTCTATTTTGTTAATACTCATTTTGTACTTATTATGGTGTTTTATGTGTGTATAAGTGTTTTTGGAGAAACAAACTCGTGTTGAAAAAGTTACTCGAAAAGTGATGTTGACACCCCAAAATTACTAAAGGCACCCCAAAATTACTAAAGGCACCCCCATTCAGGGTTAAGGGAACTCTATCTTCTTCATGGGAGAAACACATTTTGGCGGGAAATAATGATTTGAATTTGTGATTTTTTCTGGTTCGATTTGGAGAAGGATTCAATCACAGATTTTGATTGGGCTGGACTTGATAAAGCTAAACAAAGTTATTATGGGTATTTGATCCGATTAAAAATGAGCCAGATCATTGATTTTGGTGAAAACATGAAAACATTATTCCCGTGAAATATTCTCGGGATTTTCTTTGTTAAATTTGGAGATTGCGTGAGGCTGCAGAGAGGTTAATTGAATCTTAGACGTATTTGTAGCATGTTGGAGTGTGGCAGAAGCGAGAAGACGCGTGAAGAAAAGAAAAAAAAAAGAATTATTTCCTTTTTTCTGGCCGTGGAGAACAAAAGCAATTAATGAAAATTATCTCGCGTGATTTGGAGTCTTATAGTGTATAAATAGGTTGCTAGGGTCACAGAAGAGGACGGTTTCTTCATCCCATTTGCAACAAATATCTTCATCTTTGTAACATATATCTTCAGCCTTGCTTTGTAACAGTGAGTCTGTAACGCCTATAAACGTTGTAAATTCGCTGTTTTCTTTATTTTTTCCCCATTTTTCATCATTTGTAAACACTTGAGCCATCAATCATTATTTTGAGCAATTTATTAATATGAGCAGCGAAACCCCTTTACCGAGAAGACGGAAGAAACAATTGTTCCAAGAAAAATGGAATATCTCTATTTTAATTGATTTTTGCAATTTCTTTTATGATTATTTGCTTTGATTGAAAATTGATTTAAGGTTTTTATGAAACAGTTGTGATTTATTTTGATAGAGCATGCTTAGCTTAGGTTTGTTGATGTTCTATACTTTCGATTTACAATTGTTACTTTAAAAATCTACTTTTGCAACATATTAGAATCACTTTAAATGTAAAGAATTGCATGAATATTGATTAGATTGAATCATTTAATTGGTTAATGGTGGAATTATGAGTCTCAATGCCTTTTTTAATCTTGATACCTACTTTGTTTTGAGTTTTCTAGTTTAATTATTAGAATTTGAATCTAAAAGTCAAATCTTCACAAGTTCTGAAACAAACCCTTTCTTACTACCATCTACAACCACATCAGTTTTTGGCGCCGCCGACGTGGGCTTGTTTTTAGATTTAGTTTTTAGTTTACTTAGTTTAATTAGATTTTTATTTTATGTAGTTTATTTTATTTGTTTTATTTTAAGTTTTTTGGTAATTTATTACAGGTTTTGGATCAAAAAAAAATTGGAGCAAAAAATTATATTGGTCAATTAAAGACCTGGAGTCAAAGATAAATAGAAAAGAACAAAAAAAGAAAACAAAATTATTTAATATTTTAGTTAATTTTAATTTTATTTAATTTTTAGGGTTATTTTTATTTTTATTATTAGAAAATTGTATTAGGAAATCTTTTATTATTTTTGTAATTTTTTATTTTCTTTTAGTAGGAGAGAGCACATCATCTACATCGGGATCAATGGTAATTCTTGTTCCCTCCCTGCAAGCTCGACTCTCTGAATTTGATTATTCTCCCCCTAAAAGTAGAGAGAATATGAGTAAATTGAGTCAAAGCGTCTCAAACGCAAAACCATTGAACATGAATCATAAAAATTATCATACATACTCATAAAAATCATATATAATCGTTATAAAGTGTTATTTAATGGATTATATAAGTTGGATTCGCAAGAAACGCCTTAGAAGCAATTTTCATTGCCTCTCGGAAACTCTGGAGATGGCAAGCAATTGGTGATGAATATGAGCATGGCTCCGATATTAAGAGTTTCATATTTAATTCCACTACAATATGTTAAAATGGCGTAACAATCGGACAAGTGAGCTAAAAGTTATGGCAAAAACGGCTAGAGGAGTCAAATCTGAAACTATCAGGATTTTCTTGGATACTTCCTGAGTTCTACTGTTCAGTCGTTTTGACGCCTCAAAGAAGCCCAATACCTAGATCTATTCATACTAAGTTGTAGGAAATTGTTTTCTAATAAGCATAAAGGTGCCAATCATCCAAAACGGATGTCCTATGAAGATTTTATGGCGTTTTTCCCAAGCATTATACTTCTGAAATTTTCTGACGACGAAAATTTGCCAATACTTTGCAAATTTCAAGCACAATTATACTTATACAAGAAATTCAAGAGGTCTACATGGCTTATTACTATTACAAGGAAGGTAGAACTTACTTGAGGAGTATTCAAGTTAGCGAAAGAGTCCAACAATATTTCACTTTCAGTACTTGCTTCATCATCAATAGTACCGTATTTAGGTTCTCCACGAATCTCTTCAGTACGAGATGTTTCTTCAAGCTCCTTCTTCCCAAACTCATGTCCTCCTTCCATGCTTATGGCATCTCCCGAAACTTCGAGAGCATCACTAGAATCGAGGCTAACATTTGTGCTCACATACTGCATTATGACAAGAAAATATATATATTATAAAATATGAACACACAAGAAATTAAGAATGACAGGTGGAACACTTACATTCTTGCGAGGCCGATTTTACTTCCAGGGAGAATTATCCTTGGACCTTCCCATCCAAACTGGGGACTACTCACAGCAACAGAAGCAACATTCATCCGAGGACGAACAACATGAGTCCAGCAGAAATGGGGAAAGATAAGAATCATAAAAGTCATTTTTCCAGAATTGAGAAGTTAAGGAAAAGACCTACCTCCTAAAACGAATCAATAATTAGCTTCCGCTTGGCCTTAGACGATCTCTGCAAATTGAGACATCGAGCCTTGTCCTCTTTAGAGGGAGCGCCAGTCGTTATTGGAGACCCCGAAAAAAATTCTTTGAAGCATCTCCTCTCATCATTCCATAAGCGTGCATACATAGCTGATATCCGAAGTTTTCTGCCCCGAATGTAGAAAGGAATGCTTATTCCCTCAGTGAGACAAATATCCAAACTCTCCTTCAACTCTACGATAGACGGTGCTACACTATGACTACAAGGTACTTCTTGGTCGAAGCTCATCTAACGAGTCGCACGATCGACGTTACATGCGTGCACTGAATAACCTTATAAACGAAAAGAAAGGATGTAACCTAGGGTGGAGCTTTTCATAAATGTATTCTGTCCAGAAAAATAGGTATTAGCTTCTTTCTTTAGTCCCAACCAAAGAACCCCCTCGACCTCTTCGGTAAAAGTAGCAGATGAAAGTATATGCCCGTGCTCAGAATCCCAAGGCCTGAAATTCACCTCACTTTGGAGATTTATGAGATCAATTAAATCTACAGAGGTACTATGCTTTCTATACCAATGACGGATCCTTGCATATTCAACGCCTCCCTCCAAATTCAGAGGCTTTGATAAATGAACATATTTTTGAAAATGCTCCCATAACCATGCTTGGAGAAACATGGTATGAACACAAAAATCAATCTTCATAAACCCGTTAGAAGTCTTCATGTCACGATCTAATGAATCTAAATAAGAATACAAAGAACCAAGGAATAATTTACCAAGAGAGAGACACTCACCACCAGCCAGTGGTACCGCCATAGGGAAAATGGGAGCTTCAAATTGCCAGTGGGAAATTCTTTAAATATGTCCTTCGACAACCAGAGTGCCAGAAACGTTGTAATGGTCAAAGGGTCACTAAGAGAGGGATAATCGGCATTTTCCTCGCCATTCCACCAATGATCAATCCACTTCGTATAATACGCACCATTTAGGCCTCTACCTTGTTAGATTTCTTCTATATTCCCCTCCAAAGTTGTGATCATTTTTTTTCTCCCTAGCAGAATTCTCGACATGAAGAGTCCCAGAAACTGGAAGTTGCAACAAACAAACTACGTCCTCCTGAGTAATTATTAGTTCGCCCCAGGCGCATATAGCAGTATGAGTTGGTCCACACCAATGTGAAGCAAAATTCAAAAGACCTTCAACATCCTTGAAGACCTGTAGATGATCAGACATCCTTACGGTGTGAAATATTCCAGCTTCTTTCAAGACCTTAACCACTAAAGGGTCATTTAGCATCACTTTACACCAGCCTACCCACTTTTTCATATGCATTTGATGTGTCTTGAACTCGACATAAGAAGGTAAATAATCTCCTCTCTGAAAGAAAAGTCCAGGGACGGTCTCAGGAACAACACTATGAGGGATATCATACTTCTCAGACTTGGGGATAGAGTTACCAATAAAACCAGGAGGTATGACAAGATCTTCAAAAATATACTCCTGAAACTTATTATCAAAATGAGGTACGCTCTCAAGAAATATAGCATCAGAAATTCCTTCTCTATTCTGACCAGAAGATGTGCGAACATCAATATCATGCTTATTAGTTATCTGCAACGCATTCAAGTTCTTCATATATCAAAAGAGGATTGGAACCCTAGTTTGCTAAAAGTTGATGTCTTTGAAAAAAAAATATAGTGCTAGTTGAAAAAAAACAACAACTAGGGTTTACAAGGAAAAAAAAGTCATAATGGCGTTAAAAAATAAAGGAAAATAAGATACACGCCTACCTTTTCTCCTAGCGGACGATACTTTCTCGAGGAACGAGTTTTCCTTGATGCCGTGTACTCGAGAATAAACCTGCATAAACTGTTACGTCCACAAAGAATGGCTATCGACGCTTTCTTCTACTAAGCAAAAAGAAAAAATAGAGAAGAAAATAGGAAGTCACGTAAAAAAAACGGGAAGAGGCATATATAAGTGCCAACTTGAAAAGTCCTTGTTCTTCTATTTATATTCCGCAAGCGAATTGAGAACACAGATTCTATCCTAATATTCTAAATTGGCCTTGTATCCTTATCAACACTCATGATATCCATGCTATATCGAATTAGTCTCAAGTATCATAAATTCCACGGCTAAATTCCTTGAACTAGCATCGAATAAACATTGATGTTCTAGCAACATCTATTAAACTCGGGAATAGCTAATGCTTAAACCCTGAAATACATTATAGCTTAACGTTTCATTTGCAATGAATGCACCTCAAATTTCTCTTATGAGCCCAAATATGTTGTTTTAGCACTTTTCTTAAATATAAGCCACAAATAATTCGCCACTCTCTCTGATGCGCCACAGTTGAGGAGCAATTCCATAAAAGATGCATTAAACCTCTCAGTTAGGCTAACCCTAGCCTTTTCTCATATTAGCACCAAGATAACACTAGCCATTTGGCTTATCATTGCATTGGCACTAGCCAATAGTTAGCCACAATAGTGCTAAAATCGCTAACTTTCCTAGCGCTAAATCCTAGCTCCTAAGAGGTGCTAACTAACCAAAAATGGTTTTAGCTAGTACATTTTAGCCTAATAAGTCCTTATCCTACATATTCTCAGCTGGCACCTGAACCCTAGCATCAAAGTGCTAACTCAAATTCTAACGACAAAAGTGCTAGATCCTAGCGCTAACTCCCTTGCCTGGTTGATGCCCTTGCTTGGTTGAATCCCCTGCTCCTAGCGCTGACGCCTTTGCCTGGCTGACGCCCTTGCCCTGGCACTGACGCCCTTGTCATGGTGCTGACACCCTTTCCTTGGATGACGCTTTTAGCTCATTTGCGGCGCCCCAAGCTCCCCCGTGTCCACTCTAGTCTTGCATCCTTATCGCCCTTGCACCCTTGGCGTCTCTACTAGTCTTGGCTAGTGGCCAATGCGTCCCTGAGTGACGTTCATGCCTAACGCGTCTCTGGATTAACATGGCATACTTAGTGACTTAGACACAAGCGCACTAACCCTAATGCTAAAATACTATCTAATTGAGGTGCTAACTTCAAACCTCACTGACACTATCTTTTTAACTCTAGTGCAATTGATATGCATATTGGTCTTACTCCTGAGACGTTAGAACATTAACCTTTTATATTTAAAAAGCTAACACATTCCTATTTGTGCTAAATAGCTAGTACTAGGTTTGCTAGCTACTCCCTTCAAAAATATGCATTACTTCTCAATATGGGTCCAAAATTGAGTCTTATATGAATTCCAGTAGGTCTTCTTGCTCAAGGAGCCTTCTACAACATTTGGTCTCAAATGCTTCTCAGACTTACGATAAGTCACTTCTAAGGTAATACATACCCATAAAATATGTCATGTTACTTTCAAGCAAGTACATGACCACTAAAATTCCTAGACTAGACACTAATCAGTCTGGCTATCAATCAAGTGAGTCACACAACTTACCTTACTGACTCAGCAAGTCATTTAACTTGACTTGACTTAATCAAAACCATTGTGGTTTAAAACTCCACTATTTCCATAAGATATCAAATACAACATGGGGGGATTCTCATTGGGGTATTGGTATGGAGGTCCACGATATCATGGGTGGTGACACAACCTCCATGAACAAGAAGTTAACAAGAAGTGGGTTGTTACAGAGAAGTTGAGAGGATGGGGAGTAGTGGTCAGACAGGTCTTCACTACTTTCTGAGCACCACCCCACTACGATCTCCACAATCATTACTTCTCCATCTCTCCCTAACTTCCATAAATTACGAGAATATCAGTGTGTCTTCTTCAAACTATAAATAGATGATTTTTATCTATTCGAAACAAGAAAGAATGAGACAACCACACAATCAGTCTTAAGAAATCAAAATCTACAGAATCAGCGATTCCTCTATGGAGAATCCATTCTTCTTCACGCTCTACTGTTATTTCTCAACCTTATTTGCTTCTTTCCCCTAGGACCTACCCAAATCATTTCCATCTTTGTAATTGAAGTAGGACGTGAACGACCATTTCTTGGTTTAGGCTCGTCCTGTTCGAGCTTGATCTCTCGAACCTACTTGAAAGTACAACTTTACAGTATATTAGTTTTCACCCTGAAACAGGTAGTTTCCCAGAAAACTTTGAAGAACTTACTAGTATAGCTATACGGACCCAGTACACGTTCAGAGCCAATAGAAAATAGAGTTTGTTTGATTTATGTTGGAGTTACTTCTTTCGTAAGCATTGTACACTGTTGCGAAGTTAGTTTATGAGTGATTATTACAAATAATTCTTCATATGGTGACGTATATTGCTCAGTGTAGTGGTCAAGCATGAGTTGGACCACAACATCTTTATCACTGACCTAATTTTTTTGTTGATCCTGCAATTTTTATTTTTTGTTGTATCCATGATGTATAGTTTCTTTCGTGTGGAAGAATGTAGTATTGTTATCACCCGATTGCATCCATTGGATTTTGGATCTTTGCTTCCAACAAGTTGCATGATATTGAAGCAGGTTCGTGTGGTGACTTCTGAGTTGTTTTTCCTAAAGTAGTGTTAGTACCTAAAAATTACTTCTTGGAAAAATGATGTATTGTTGAATTACTTTCTGTAGATTTGGAAATCAAAATCGTACAGGACAAGCCTAAACCATGATAGTAGTCATTCCGTCATGTTTCGGTCACAAGGAGAGAAAATAGGTTGAGCTTAGGGAAGGAAGCAAAGAAAGTTGAAGGAAATAAGTATGATGAATTGTGTGTAGAGACATTGAACTATTAAAAATAAACGAGCTTGTAAACAATGGTAAGCTTGTTCTTTTTTCTCAAGGGGATAAGTAGCCTATTTATAGTAGCTTGGGAACACACATTTTCCTTGTAAGTAGTATAGGTAGTGAAGAGATGGAGAATGTGGGGATAATGCTGTAACCGCCCACTATGTCTTGGGAACTTTTTGGAAGACCATTATTCCACCATCTCTTTAACTTCCCTAACCATCACCACTACTTTGTAACTTTTATATCATGGGTTGTTTCCACGCCTCATGTTGTTGTAATCACTAGACCAAAACCCCATGAATAATCCCCTCATGTAATTTTTTTGATTTCTGAGTGGAGTCATGGACTCAAAGCACGTGAATAATAGCGCTACTAATAAGTTTTGCACATATTTAGCATGGCAATGGCATATTTTTTGCATGAAAATTATGCTAGCAATATTAGTGCATGTGAGTATTATAGGCTACGACTCAGTATTGGCGTGTAGTGAAAAAAAATGCTGGCACGAGCAAGGGTGAGCAGGCACGCAAAAGGGAAGGTAAGAAAGGGGAAAGGCTAGCGCTAGCATTAGTATTGGCGCTAGGTTAATGGCCAGGCTAGTTCTGCTGCAGGCGTTTAGTGCTAGCACTAGCGCTAGCGTCATTTCTAGCTAGCACTACTAGCGGCGCTAGTGTTAGCGTTGGTGTTAGCACTATGCTAGCACGGGTATGGATTAGTTAGCATGTAGGCTAGCCAGTGTTTGCGTTGGTGCTAGGAGCATGGCTAGGGCTCGCTAGGACTGGCACTTGGTGCCGTGGCTATTACCTATGTGTGTTAGCCTTTGGAATTTGCTAATGCAATGGCCATAACTATGGCTTATTTAGGGCTTCTCAAGCGTATGAGATTTAATTGTTTAGCATTTGTGCTTAAATTTATACAGTGCCTACAGAACGTATTCAAGAGATTCAGTCGTGGAAGTTTGTAACTTGAGATGATGTTTAATGCGACTCTACAATTAGATGGCATGGATCTAATTAACGTTTTTATTCAGAAATGGCATAATGTCCATTTCGAATGTTCGCATTTTTTTATAATCAACACTTTCTAATTAATACAGATGATTTGCACTTGAAATAACGAGGGTTTAGCTGGGTAAAGCTATGAGGTTTCTAATTATGAGTCATTGGGTAAAGCCACGAGCTGAGTACGTATCCATAATTCTGATGATGGGTTAGAAATTCGTTTATTATATTTTGGCATCCAGGCAAGGTAACTTTTACAATACATGCCCTTGTCAAAAACCCACCATTTACATTAAGTCCCTTGCTTAACGCGTAACGAGTAATGTTACGTGGTAAACACTAAATGGCGGTCTTCTAAACGAAATAAAATGTGACTTTTATCATTTAATGGTTAGATATTACTAGAAGAGTAACAATTGGCTGAGCAAGTTTTTTTTTTTATGCGATTGTACTCTCAAGTATTTGGAGCATTCTTCTTCTACCGTAGTAATAGCAGGAATGTATTTGGAACAACAATTGGTTATATAGAATGTTGAGGCAGTGCTGTCGTCGGAACACTAAGATGAGTCTTAAGGTATTACTTCCATCGGAACACTAAGATGAGTAGAACCTGAGCATTTAACAAGTTCAAGGAATTCACCCACGGAAGTTTTGTGACTTGAAGCAAGTTCATTCGTGACATGAAGTGCTTAACTTTTATGAAGTGCATACAAAACATATTCAAGAGATTCAGTCGTGAAAGTTTACAACTTGAGATGATGTTCGATGCGACTCTGCAATTAGATGGTATGCATCTAATTTAGCATTTTTTTTAATTCATAAATGACATATTGTCCATTCTGAATGTTTGTATAATCAACATGTTCTGGTTAATACAAATAGTTTGCATGGATGCACATGAAATTAAGAGGGTTTAGCTGGGTAAGGACTCTAGGGGAGCATATATATGCAAAAGGAGCTACATGGATTAATTTAGCCAGGATCTGAATATGCATTCTCAATTTTCTTGCAGAATGTAAGATAGACGTACGTATCCGTAACTCTGATGCTTGTCAGAATTTTATCATTTTCAATTTTCCCGCAAAATATAAGATAAGAGTATGTATCTATAATTCTGATACTTTTCAGAATTTTATCATTCTCAATTTTCTTGCAGGATGTAAGAAAATAGTACGTAGCCAGAATCCTGATGTTTGTTAGAATTTTATACATATTTATTTCATGCTTCTGCAGCTAGGAAAAATAAATCAAAATAAATTAAAAACCTTAGTTGTCGGAATTTTCCAGGATTCCTGATTTGATGATGCTTCGATGATATCAAATAATCGCTACAGGAGCAATAGTTGATGCAGTGGTGCCTTTAGGATGATAGAGCGTCGTCTGGAGATCATAAACTAGTGAAGCGTGGCTGATTTGTATGATGAAGATACCAAAATTGACCCATGTGTAGCACGAGACCATGGCTTCAAAGATGAAATCCTTGTTTGACCATCACCGACCACCAGCGCTCTTTTTCTTTCTCCTTTCGCCCAGCAGCAGCAGCAACAGTATAAGAAGTTAAGACGACAAGGGTCACAACAGCGAAGCAATGATGACATGAAGTTGGTGTCGTTTTCTGTTTCGGTGCTTGTATGGTCAGTCAATCATGCATACACGCTTGTAATATGTAATCCCATGTAAATTTTTAGACTTCGTTCACTTTAGAGAAATAGTCATATCTCTTAACCCGTAGATCCGATTGACGGTCTCCTTTTAGTATGTTGTAGCATAGATACACATGAACACTTTTCGTTAAGGATGCTTTGCCCCATTCCCACCAATAGTTGCCGATTTCCGAGCTCATAGGATGCATGTCTGACAGAAGGAGTAGTAAAGATGAATTGGAGAGATTGTGATGGTAAGTGTTATCGTGAGGATATAGGCTTCTTAATATTTCCAAGAGGATATGATGCTCGCCACAACCATGTTTCCGGAGAAGGTGAATTCCTGAAAGCTGCTTGAGATGGTCGTGGCTTGATAGTTGAGATCATGACCACGAGTACTGTCTGTTTTAGGGATTTCTTGAAGCATGAGGGGAATTGATGGCATTACCTTGAGTATTCTGAATTCAGTATGTCTTTCATAGTTGACCAGTGTGGTTGAAATCAGCAGCAACATCAGCAGAGGTGAAGTCCCCATCCTATGAACGTGATCAGGTAATGAAACATGGGAAATTGATATCTCTTAGTGTTGTTGCTGTCTTTGTCGCTCCAAGGCTGGAGAAAAAACTTGAATTGAAGTTCTATCCCTTCATTGGTGTACGGGATGTTGAGTCGTAACCGGGACGTTTTTGTGAGAATTGACTGAATGAAATTGTGTCTTATCCAAACCCTTTGGATCATAAGCTTGTTTTACCCTTCTGGATGTGATGATGGTATGCTTATAAGGGCGAAGTCCTATGGATACGTCGAGGGTGAAGAGGATGAGATGAAAGGTATCTTATTTCCGTCGTGGTGTTGCGAGTGTCCTTTAAGACTATGTTCCAAGAGGCGTCTCTTGAGCCATCTTCTGAAACCTCGATTTTTATGAGATGTGTTGCGGTGAGCAGTCCCCTGTCACACTTCTCTTTTATTTTTGAAGTTATATTTTATGGAGTAGGCTTTGGATGTGTCTCAGCCTCGTCAGAGGTTGCAGGCGCCTATCAGATATGACGACATAGTTGGGAGAGGTGGATATACCTTTGTGGCATGTATTTGGAGAGTAACGGGCCTTGTCAAGAACCAAGGGGATCTTGTGCAAATCTTAAGCCCCCAAGTGTAGTTCTTGTAATTCTTCCGATGCAATTATTGAAGATGATGCTCTAAGTAGTGTCGTTACGTAGGATGCCAATGTGATGAAAACTGCACCAATTGAGTATCTGAATGCTGGAATTAATTTTGAGTTTGAATTGGACAAGACCTGACTCTTTGAGGAAGTTGAAATGGCTAAGCTTGTTGTTGGATGGCTTTGTCGTCATATGAGAGCCATTCAGGAGAACTTGAAGGAAGTAGGCGCGTCTTCGGCTTGGAAGCGATTACTAAGGCTAGGTATGATGCCGAAAGGCTATCTTGAGAGTTGAGGCTTGCAACCAAATCCCTTTCATAGGTGGGGAGACCATGTGCTGATGGTGTTGAACAGTCTTCAGAGGTTTTTTTTCTAAATATTAAGTTTCGAGAGTTTTTATTTATTTCTGAGATACCCGATTTTTCTGTGGTTTTATTTTGGAATTTTGAGTAGGTAGATTTTGAATGGTTTGCAAGGGTTTTCTAAATAGATAAATATTACTTTATTTTGATTAAATAAAATCGAATCCTAAGTATGAATGCAAGACACTGCGAACATTTTGGAGGAATTACAAATGTTGTGTAAAACAAATAAATATTGCTAGGGGTGGTAAAGCGTTTAAGCCTTGACAGCTTTGTCAGGGGTGGTGAAGTGTTTAAGCCTTGACTGTTTTAACCAACTTGCCACATATGACTACCCATGTTGGATTATCAATATATATTAGTTTGTACTATCAACCTAATATAGTTTTAATGACCAAATGTGGCTTTTTCTCCAGGAGAGGCAGTGATTTAGAAAAGGGTTGGGTTTCAGTATTTCAGGTTGATGACACATTTTAAGGATGATTGAGTTATTAGTTTTAATATTATCAGTAGAGACGACCCCTATCCATTCTACAAATGTTCGAAAAAGATCATCTTCTCATTCACATCGTCAAGGCACCCTGAGGTTGATACTCGGGTCAAGTCCCCAAGCCTTGATGATACGTGGGACAACTGGTTTTAAGGACAATTGTTGAACAAGACTTACTTGTAGGAGAAATCCACGATCTTATGGTATTATCTCTCATATATGCAATTGTTTAGCATCCAGATCCGTTGTTTGGTGATGTTCTGGAGGTAAGCAATCTTTAGGATTTGTTGACTTGTAGGCGACTACAGGTGGGTCTCTTCATGACGGTTTCTCCAGAGATGCGTCGAGACTTATCTTGTTTATATGGGTTCACGGACGTCTCAAAATCATGTCATAGACTCGATCTACATGGTTGTTGCTGATGAAGTGGTAGAAGACACTCCTGGCTACAAAATGGTAGTGGTAGTGGTCTCTCTAAACCTTTATGAATGATGAAGCTTGGCTGATGGATCGTTTGTTTCTTTATTTGTATAAGGATCTCGTCACTGCATCGAATGTTGATTCTGGATGTGCTGACGTTAGAAGTATCAGGAACGTTGGTTGGCTCCATCTTTCTTTTCATGATTTTTTGTAGGGACCTTTACAGAATTCCACTGGTGTTGCAATTTTGTTATGGATTGTTTCCTGATACCAGATCAAGGGGCTATACGAACTTATCTTTTATCTTTGTGGGACCTAGACGTGTTAGCATCAACGGTAACTTTGGAAGAATTTATGGATTGCTCCATATAATATTTATATTGCTCTAGAGGTGGTTGTTCCATACGAGTCTTGATGAGAGTGAGTATTTCTTTCTAAGTGGTAGTCACGTCTGCTTGTGCATCAACAAGGGTCTCTTCATGAAATTTAAGAGACTTGGTGTAACCGCCTACTATGTCTTGGAAACTTTCTAGAAGAACATTATTTCACCATCTCTTAACTTCCCTAACCGCCATTACTACTTTGTAAATTTCATATCATGGGGTGTTTCCACGTTGTATGTTGCTGTAACCACCCGACAGAAACCCCGTGAATAATCCCCCCCACATGTAATTGTTTTGATTTCTCTTAGGAGTTAGTGGATTCATGGACTCAAAACACGTGAATAATAGTGCTACGAATAAGTTTTGCACCAAATTAGCATGACAATGGCATATTTGTTGCATGCAATTGGTGATAGTAATAATAATGCATGTGAATATTATAGGCTACGACTTAGTATTGGCGCGTAGTGAAGGACAGTGTTGGCACGAGCAAGGGTGAGCACATGCACAAAAAGGAAGGTAAGAAAAAGGAAAGGCTAACGCTAGCTTTACCATTGGCGCTAGGTTGGCGTCTAGACTAGCGCTGCTGCAGGCGCTAGTGCTAGTGTTGGTGTTAGCACTATGCTAGCGCGGGTGTGGACTAGTTAGCATGTGGGCTAGCCATTGTTTGCGTTGGTACTAGGAGCATGGCTAGGGATTGCTAGGACTGGCACTTGCTGGTGTCTGGTCATTGCCTATGTGTCGTTAGCCTTGACATTTGCTAATGCTATGGCCATAATTATAGCTTATTTAGGGCTTCTCAGTCGCATGAGATTTAATTGCTTAGAATTTGTGCTTAACTTTTTACAGTACATACAAAACATATTCAAGAGATTCATCCGTGGAAGTTTTCAACTTGAGATGATGCTTAATGCGACTCTGCAATTGCATCTAATTAGCGTTTTTATTCACAAATAGCATAATGTCCATTCTGAATGTTTGCAATTTTATATAATCAAAACTTTCTGATTAATACATATGATTTGCACATGAAATAACGAGGGTTTATCTGGGTAAATCCCTGAGATTTCTACGGGTGCATATATATACAAAAGAGTTACAAGGCTAATTTAAACACGAGCTGAGTACATATCCATAATTCTGATGCTGGGTTAGAAATTCGTTTATTATATTTTGTCAGCCATGCAAGGTAACTTTTATAATTCATTCCCTTGTCAAAAACCCACCATTTACAAGTAGCCAGTACGCCAAGTCGCTCTGCTTCGGGTAGCAGATTGGTGTTGTGCCTATTTATCTGGGTTGTTGATTTCTTGATTACTCTAGGAGGTGGCCAAAAGTTCCTTTGTTCCATTCAGTAAGAGATTGGCTATTTGTGATTAGCTTTAGCTGAAGTCTACTGTAGGCTCTATGTCATGATGCTGGATCCAAGTAGAATCAACCAATTGTTGGATTTTTGGATGAGTAAGCAAAATGTGTCCAAATTGTAAGTGTTAGTTCCATTCAAATCAATTGTCATTGTTTGAAGCAAGATTGTGGCATGATCGGACACTATCCGTGGAAGATGAATGACTTCCGCATGTGTACTTGGGAAATCGTACCAGAGTTTATTCCTCGCGACCGGGTGTGGTAGGTCGTGGATACCAATGCATAATTAGGGAGGCTTAAGGGCTTGTGGAGTAACGAGAGCATGAATATAACTTTGCGAATGAAGTAAGATTTGTATATTGAGGTTGTTCTTCCATATTAGGCATAACCCTTTTCGTCTTCCAATTTTAGGGACATAAAAGATGATTTTGGAACTATAATGATTGTACGAGTCTATTCATATGATTCTCATTAGCTAAGGTTTTAGAAAGGAATAATATGGTTGGTTTGTGTAGCTATCGATACTAAACCTCTTAAGTGTTGTATTTTTGTTGGTTGGTTGACCCCCTAACAATTTCATGCCATTAAAATCATCATTGCCACAAAACTGAGATCAAGCCTTGAAATTCTTAATTTTCACCTCTCCTGCTGGTCGCAAGCGTGTGGATAAGCTTGATCACTGAGTAAGAAAGAACGCAATGATAAAAAGAAGTACTGCATTATTGGAAGCAGTTATTATTTGCATTAGTGAGTAAAGAAGAATAGAAGTGGGAGTAGCTCGACCATAGAGTCTAGCCGGAATATTTTTTAATGAAGAAATTGATTAAAACTAAGAATCATGTTGGGATTTATTCTTCTGGAATCTGGAATACGTGTGACAAATTTGTTTCCTGGAGTAGTAAATGGAATTTAACAGAGTGTCTTGTAACCAAGGTCTTCAAGATATCAACCTTTCTTCAGAAACTTGAAGATTTATGACCGAGCTTGGTTCAGAACTATCTAAGTTTTAGAAAGAAGTTAAGGCTATGATTGGGCCTTAACATAAAAGAACTTCAGTAGTTGGGCTGGGTATGGTGAATAATTGGGGTTAATAATCCGGATGGTCAACACCGAGACATGTAAATCATAAATTCACTTTTCCTTCGCCTGTTTGCGAAGAAATTTGACTTTACAAAACTACCCTATTACATCTTATACTATGACTCGATTAAAGGTGAAATTAGGTAAACAATCATCTATGTTAGACACTTAGATGCTTTCATAGACTAGATACAAAATAAAGAAATTTGATCTATAATTGAGACAAGACTTGGATTCTAAAAATAACAAAAACTGAACAACACACTAAGAAAAGGTTTACACTATAATTAATTATTGAAGTAAAATAAACAATAGAGATTAGGGCTCAAAATAAGGTGTAATATCCATCGACCCCAGAGATATGCCAACATATATTAGGTTATTAGTGCTAGACTGTGGTATAGGGAATTACTGATCATGTTTCCTGTGGTGAAGGTGGCTTGTCATGCATGTTGATTTTTATTGTTACCTCTGTGTCAGTTTTTTTCTCAAGATCATTCTGTATCAGAGTCATTGTCTGAGTCAGGGTCTTCAAAGTATTAAAAAAATCCATCTTGTGCAATTGTAATTGGCATGTTTTTTGTTGTTGTTGTTGCTGATAGTTGTGCATATGTTCTATTCATAGGAAGAAATAACAAAAAATAGTCTGGTTAAATCATGTATACCAGATTCGATCCAATTGATGTAGTCTGTATGAACTCCAATTCTAAATGCTAGCGTAGTATTTACCCAAACTCCGACTCGCCTAAAGTGAAATCCATAAGATTATTGAAGTGGTGGAATGAATACAAGTAGTTCCCTAATCCTTCCTCAAAGTAACATTCACTACATCATGTAGTTTCAGATAAAAGTTGAAGGCAGTAGCTGCAATTATTCATTGGTGTATAAAAACCAAATCGTTCATGTATGGCACCCATAGGTGAAGTATAAAATCTTCGTAAAATGAATATATTTTCCTTCCTTAAAACCCAAGCATATCATAAGACATTTCAAACCTAATCATAAAAGAAATTCCCAACCTCAAAGAGACAAACCTCCAACAATCCCATAACGAACTATCAAGGCATTCTTAACAAAAAAAAAGAAGAGCTTCTAAGGGTCCTAGTTAAAAACCACCAACTAAAACATTAAAATAAAATTCCAGATACATAGAGCTGGCAGAAGCACATTCTGGTGGTACAAAGAAGATTGCAATCTTCCTTATAGGGATTCAGTTATTTAGGTTCATGGGGTTGTTGAGGAGATGGGCTACATTAGAATTACATTAGTCCTGGGATTGGATAGGTTAACTGAAGAAGGTTATTGAATAAATAGGTTTACATGTTTCCA
The DNA here is from genome assembly GCA_023531435.1 of Papaver californicum. Classification (NCBI taxonomy): domain Eukaryota; kingdom Viridiplantae; phylum Streptophyta; class Magnoliopsida; order Ranunculales; family Papaveraceae; genus Papaver; species Papaver californicum. The sequence goes on along the minus strand of JAJJMC010006776.1, from coordinate 1,421,692 downwards.
TACTGTTCAAGTAATCAAGGTTGAGGAAAGAGTAATTATATCAAAGATACGATAATTATAGATGGTTTCTGGATTTAAATCTGAGGGTATTGTAAACATCAAGATTGAAGGTAATGGCTTTCATTCTGATTTAAACAAGTTATGATGAAAGTTGAGAAGACAACAAGGATTGTAACATTATGAAGTGAATACAATTTGCAAAGATAGGAGGATAAGAGATGTAAAATTTTCCCTTAACTATCATCCCTAGGAGGTAAAATTTCATACAATAGAAAACCCTTAAATATTATGCAACATCAATAACAATGAATTCAATATGAAACATGACTAGGGATTGAAAAAAAATGATGGATATAGTTGGTGTAGAGGGGAAAACCCAATTGTAGTTACAAATCAATCATCACCACTAACAATTCAGGGAAGTATAACAATAGCAGAAGTGCAACGCAACCAAGACATCCTAATTCCATTAAGAAGCGAGAAAGAATTGGAAAACACCATGATCATACTACAGATCCAACAGCTAATACCAACTAATTCATCTTTGGGGATGAGGAAAGGAGATATTAGCCGTGAAAAGGAGGTTTCTCCATAATTTTCTCAATTATGGTTTCAAAGAAGGATTAAAAAGTCCCAAAGTTATCTGGTTTCAGGTGTGAACTATTGTTGATTTTGAACTAAATCATAACATATAGTTATTTCTTATATGATACTCCCTCTGTTTCAGGAAAAGAGTTACTTTCTCTTTAAATTTTTGTTTCAACAAAAAAGAAATGTTATATTAAAAAAACGTAAGCTTGAAATGTTATATATTTTTAATGAGTTTGAAGAAAAAAACATACCTCAATTGAATTACTGTTCTGGATTTGCTATTGTTACTAACACTAATTACAATCTATTAACCAAAAGGAAGTAAGCCCGAGTTTAGTGTGTCAGTTGTCATATAAGATGATTCAGAGCGTGCATTTTTGAGCACACTCCTCTAAAAAGTGTATATTTGATATGTTAATTTGATTGGTTAATTAGCTAACGAATGATCCAATTATCATCCATGTTTAGAAACTCGACCCTCGTTACATAACTCTCATAATTAAATAAGTGGTAGAGATTATGTCACGTGTCCACGAGTGTGCACAAAAACGAACTCAGATTCAAAGCCTTATCAAAAGTTCAGCGGATCTATCCAGGCTTTAAATTTATCCATATTTACATCATTATCTAAAGACTTAAAATCCTAGACAAATAAAGCTCTCACGTTTAGCGGTGAGGAAACCCTCGCTTTCTGTTGGCCGAAATAAGGCTTTTTTAGCTTTTGTGGAACATGCGTTTTGGTGAGGACACTTAGCATAATTTGATTGGTGCAAATATTTAGGAGTTAAAGAAACCCATTCTCCTATTGACTCTTTTGTTTTAAATTTATTACACTTCTTTTAGACCCAATACATAATTGTACCGGGTCAATGTCACCTACAATGGTGGACAACACCGTAAATCGACGATCTACGTTTACTTGATAAACGACTATCGTTAAATTTTAAAAGGAAACCAAATTGGATTTGAAATTCGTTTTTTTTTTAAAGGAAACCAAATTGAATTTGGAATTCGTTACAAAACAGGACTAGGAAACAAAAAAAAAGTTATATACAATCAACACAGAATTTTGATTGGTGCGAATATTTAGGGGTTAAAGAAACCCACTCTCCTATTGACTATGTTGTTTTAAAATTATTACACTTCGTTTACACCCAATACTTAATTGTACCGGGTCAACGTCACCTACAGTGGGTGGACAACACCGTAAATCGACGATCTATGTTTAATCATCTTTAATAAACGGATCGTTAAATTTTAAAAGGGAAACCAAATTGAACTTGAAATTCCTTTTTTTTTTAAGGAAACCTAATTGAATTCAGAATTCGTTACAAAACGGGACTAGGAAACAAAAAAAAAAGTTATATACGATCAAAACGGAATTTTGATTGGTACAAATATTTAGGGGTTAGCGAAACCCACTCTCCTATTAACTATTTTGTATTAAAATTATTGCACTTCGTTTACACCCAATACTTAATTGTACCGGGTCAATGTCACCTATAGTGGATGGACAATACCGTAAAACAAAATACACGGCTGCCACTTTAAACGGTTACCAAAAATACTTAATTGACAAATAATCGGCTACATAGTATCATCCATGTTTCTATAAACCTTCTCAATCAACTGCAACGTATAAAATCAAATACTTAAATAATGTAATTCAAAACTAATAACCAAATTAAAAAACAGTGTAATGGTCCCCCTATATTTGAAACAGAGAGGTCATGCAAAGAGAGAGTTGTAGAAAAAACCGGGTGTGATGATTCATCATTCTCAACGTGTCCATGATTCTTGTGATGAGTTCTATGACTAATGAACTTTTCAATCGGCCGTCATGACGGGACAGGGCGAAGTCCCGTTACACCAAATTAAAAACAGGACGGGACGAAGTCCCTCACACCGAATCAAAAGTTCTAATTAAACTTGATCGAAAGGTAACTGTTATGAAAAATTAAATATACCTGGTGCATAGTACGGGCACAAATCTAGTGACCTAACCCCCCTAATAACTTGTAACAGCCCCCAGAAAAATTAAATATACCCGGTGCATAGTACGGGTACAAATCTAGTGACCCTAACCCCCCTAATAACTTGTAACAGCCCGCAGAATAACGTTTCTACAGTTATTTGAAGTTTACTACTGGTGGGTTTATGATTCCTCATTCAATTCCTATTAGTATGAGTACGAGTCGTACAGTCTTCTCACTGGGTTCGGTTTATGGTTCCTATATTCCTACTGGATGCAGACAGCTCTATCTAAGTAAATAGGAAGATCATCTCTGATGTGTTTTGTCAGTTCGTGTGATTTCTGGAAAACAAAAAAAGACATAGGATCACCATTGATATAGTAATTTGGAATGCTTATGTTGATATGGAAAAATTAAAAGAAAAAGATGAGTTTTATATACAATTAAGGCAGGGCTTATATGTTGCTTTTGCGAAAAGAAGAGCGGGAAGGTCTTGATGAGAAGGCAAAAGATAAGATTCATCGTGACGTGATGAATTATTTTAGCATCAAGTACTACGATTATGAGCGATGGATCGTGTTTTGCAACGAAATCGAACGAAAAGATGCAAACCCCCGTCCTTTTCCCACATCCACAAATTCGAACGAAAAGATGCAAACCCCCGTCCTTTTCCCACATCCACAAATTTCATTCTATTTGCAATAGGTTATACACTAAGGAAGCCATTGATTTGAAGAGGACGGCTCAAGGATGAGGACTAAAACGACCTAAACAAGGACTTTTATTTGGCTCAGGTGGTGGCACATAGTATTATTCTTTACAAATTACATCTTCTCTTTCTCTTTCTTTATATTAGTATTAGATATACATGGCCGGGTTATCATGTAATTCCTTTATTGAGTTGTAAATCACATTTTAGGATATGACTCAATAGAAATCTAGCTAATAAATGTTTCTTCCTACTTTTCCTACTTTTCATACACCTATTATTCATTTCCATTGAAATGAAACATTTTGATTGTGATTTAAAGATATGAGTTACGTGTTTGGGTTTTATAAGAACGCACAAGATTACATGTAATCAAGTATTACCTTCATCCTAATAGCTTTATTCCTTATAGTTTCGAATCGAATCACCCGTTATCTTCAAGAAATTTCTTCCTCTCTAGATGATGGTGCAAAGCCTCCTTAACAATACTTTTACAGGCATAATAGAACATATTCTGAGCTAATAACCCAACAAACTTCACTCCCACCAACAAGACCACACAAACCAGTACCAACAGAACCTTGATTAGGATATGCATACCATATTAAATATGGATGGCAACAAATTCATGCACAATAACTTCAACTATCCAAGCAGCAACAAGGTAAAGATATTCAAGACCAATCGAATTCTCTCTTAGGAGTTGGTTACTCTTCTTAATGGCTGACAACCCCATACATCTGGTTCCAGAACCGCAGGCTAAATGCGATATGTGTATACATAAAACAACATTGAATATGTTGGCTGACAACCCCATACATCTGGTTCCAGAACCGCAGGCTAAATGCGATAATTCTGTTGTGTATACATAAACAACATTGAATATGTTAACATAGGAAACTGCCGCTATAATGCTGATAAGTAACCTCGTATTTTTGAAGACGACTCAAAAAGAATTTGGGACAATTTATTTATACTCATCCAATAAACGTGGCTATGGAATGTCCCAATGATAGGTAAAAATACCTATATACCTTTTCACTAATAAAAGTGTAAAACCTAAACTCATTTCATTTAATTCTAACTCTTCGTTTTTTCTTCCTATTTACTACCGATTGTGAGAAAAATTTAACCCTTCTTCTTCTCTTCCTCTTGACTACCGATTGTGAGAAAAAAATTCCCTCGTGAAATTTTCCAAACCAATTCATCGTATCGTCGTTAATCGCCGTACCAAAATATCGTCGATATTTTAATATAAAGATGGCTTGACAGAAACAAACAAGTCGTCTATCTGACAATAGTAACCAGCCAAATTTTGTGGAGAGATTAAAAAACAAAGAGATTGTTGAAGAACATAGTGAAGAAGATGAAGAACACGAAGATGATAATCTAGATACGGAGACTGATTCTGATAATTGGACTCTCCAGCAGTGTATGATAGCCCCAATTATGTAAGGGTATACCACTATTTGGGTTTATTTTGCTTCAATTGATTGAAATCATCACTATTATTTCTAGGGTTTTTGGTTTTTACCCAGAATCGGTAGTTTCGTATAGGTTTAAACTTCTGATTATGACAAAATTCATCATTCCCCAAGAACATCGACTTTAACCGGTAGTTAGATTTAGTTATTAACTACCGATTAGGTCTGGTTATTTTCTTTCTGTACAAAAATTTAGGCTTAATCGGTAGTTAATCTAACTACCGATTACATTAGATGGTTTCGATGTAGAAGAATATGGTTTTAAATCAATCGTTAGATATGTAGTAGTTGTTAACTCCCGATTATGAAAGAATTCATCATTCCTCAAGCACATCGACTATAATCGGTAGTTATATTTAGTCATTAACTACCGATTTTCTTTCTATACTAAAATTTAGGCTTAATCGGTAGTTAATTTTTTTATCGAACTACCGATTATATTAGATGGTTTCATGTAAAGGAATATAGTTTTGAATCAATCGGTAGAAATGTAGTAGTTGTTAACTTCCGATTAAAATATTTTGAAATTGAAAAAATGTAAGGGCTATATTATAATCGGTAGTTATGGGTGATTAGTGTCTTCGATTATATTTTCCTTAAAACCTTTGATTTCTCTTTATCCAATCAGTAGATAGGTTTTGTATTTGACTTCCGCTTATTTTGTAATTGTTTGTTATTGTGTTTATTTGACTATCTATTATATGTGTGTCCATATCTTAGAGTTTTCTGATCCAATTTTATGCATAACCGGGAGATAATCTAGGACCCGATCTGCCGATGTTTTGTAATCGTTTGTTAGTTTGTTTATTTGACTACCAAGTATATGTGTGTCCATAGCTTAGAGTTTTATGACCCAAAATTGTTACATAATCGGGAGATAATCTAGGACCCGAGCTACCGATTATGAATAATCAGTTGTCTTTTACGTACCTTTTCTACCGATTATGTAGTGATTAAACAGTGTCTTACGAGCTAATTGTTCTTTATTTTGTTTTTTTAGGGAAAGTCGAGCTAAGAAAGCCCAAAATAAAATTGTTTCGGGGCCTCTTAGTGAAGGGGGTAAGAAAGTAACAGCTAGTGCAAGAAGAGTAAAGAGCGCTAGCAAAATCTCTATTACCGAAGGAACTCAACTAAGTTTACAACCAAGTGTTCCACAAGTTAGAAACCAAGAAGAAGGAGAACCAAGTGTTCCACAAGTTAGAAACCAAGAAGAAGAAGAACCAAGTGCTACACAAGGAGAAGGACAAGGTACAAAGAAGGTAATTAAGAAAAAAGGAGGACACCAAGTCACCACCTCTTTGAAGATGAAGGGTATTGAAGCAGGCCTAATCCCTGGGTTATTAAGAGATGAAGGAGATCTGTTATTTGGATACAAAGACTCATGGGCCAAAGAAATTTATTCAACTGGGGTAATAATTATAAAACACCATTCTTAAGTTATTCTAATTATTTTATTCGTAGAATTGTTAACGGCTATTCTAATTATTTTATAATTCTTCGTGTATATTAGGACCATTCTCATGCGGTTCGTCTACTCAAACCTACAACTGCACCAAGAAAAATAAAAGACTGGCCATTAGATGGTGAGTGTGAAAGGTTCAAGCAAATTATTTATGACTTGGGGCTATCTACTGCTGCCGATAATTCAGTGTTAGAGCATGACCGGGTGTCGATATCATCCTTCCTAGAGAGAATGTATCCTGAGACCGACACCTTCTATATGCCGTTTGGAGAGATGACGATCACCTCAGATGATGTGGTGCAGATTCTTAGTCTCTTTGACCATGGTACAACGATCAAGTTTGATTACATAAAGCAGTTAAGCTGGGAACAACTTTATTTTTATACTCAGAAGTTCAACCAGTGCTTTCGTTACAAAACTAGACAGTTCAGTATGGTCCACTTGATGAATATGTTCGAAGGCGCCAAGGATAAAGAAGAAATGAATTTAAAGTTTACCGACGACGAAGTGAATGTTGCAGCCACTGTATATCTCCTCTGTGTATTGGGATGTGTCATGTTCCCCAATTGTAGTGGCAACCGGGTCGACGCCAAACTTCTACAAATATTACATCCTCTCAATAAAGTTCGTGATTACTCGTGGGCACCGTATGCATGCGTTCTTGATGGAAGAGTTAAGAAAGATATCGAGGGAAGTAACTAGCCAAATTGCCCGAAATGTGAGCCTACTACATGTATTTTTTTTGGTAACACTATCGATGCTTTGATTGTTATTTATTTTTTTCTCTTTTAAGAATCAATTTTCTCATACTTGGTTTGATATGTACACTAGACATGGATCTATGACCACTTCTTGTTCCTCGATTTGGCCAAAGAGAACCCGATATTGCAGAAAGGAACACCAGAGGAACAAAATACATCTTCGACAACAACCGTTCAAGTTCTAAGGAGATGCAGTTGATTTCTTTGATGTGGAAATTAGACTTGATGAAGTCCAAAGATGTATGCTTTGATCCATACAAGGAAGACCGAGATAGTGGACATATAACGGGAAGGTCTGAATTATCATTTTATTATGAACCCTTGTGACACCCCATATGATATGTTATGTATAATACCTCAAGGGTAATGCGTCATCTCGGTTATGTACAAGAAGAACCTTGGATTCACATGTATGGGAAGTTCAAATTGGACATGGAGAATTATATATGTGGTAAAGACTCTATCACGGTAGTTTACTCTGGTAACCGATTCATTGAAAATTGGAATAACAGGATGCAATATTTGATCAACGATGGGAGACCTGTCAACCGAGGTGATGAAGTATATCCAAGCTATATGGAATGGTATCGGGAGCATTCTTATCTTCGTGTGATCCGTGAAGATAAAGGAAAGACCACCATGGCTTCCGACTATTCTTATATCATTAAAGACAAACCATATGGTTATGAAAGGCTGGTACGTAATGTTCTTTCCTTATATTAATATTACGACTCAATATTTTAGGTAATAATCGTTTGATTGCTATTGCATAAAAACAGAAAAAATAGGTTGTGTTCTTCTCCAAGAAGATTGTCGGGTGTATAAAGGCGGGAGTGCCTTTATCAATTGAGAAGCTGAAAGAGCATAAAGACCTAATGGATAACATTGATAATGAATCTTATGCAATTAAGTTTAGGGAGAAAGCTTCGAATAAACCAAGAGGCCAACAACAAAGCCCAGTAAAAAATCTCATGGTTCATCCAGTGCTGATGGTGAAGCCAATGTCCCTGATGTTGAAGCAAATGTCCTTGGCGATGAAGTACATTTCCCTGGTGCTCTTCGTGCTCGTACTAAAACCAAAAAATCTAGAAATTAGATTGTGGTTATCTTATTAGAGAATATCATTTTCAATTGATTTGCAAGAAACTTGTTTCGGATTATAAGTTCTAACATCATTTTCGTATTAAAGCCAATGTCGTTTTTAAGGTTTTTTCTGGATTATAAGTTCTAACATTATGTTTAATGTTAATGAATGATCTAGTTTATGGATAATGAATGGTATGCATCACCTACAGATTAATATTGTTGATCCATAATCGGATGATAATATCTACCGATTACACCTGTTGATCCTAAATCGAGTGATATTTATATACCGATTAGACCTGCAGATGGAACTGCTTGGTTTCTATACACATTTTATATTATAATTGATAGTAAATACATTTTCTTAGACTACCGATTATGGAGTATGAAAATTTTGGAAATTTTATAAATTTTTCAATTTTGAATTTGGGGATACATCTATAATCGGTAGTAAATACATTTTCTTAGACTACCGATTATGAATATGATAATTTTGGAAATTTTACAAATTTTTCAATTTTGAATTTGGGGCAACATCTATAATCGGTAGTAAATACATTTCCTTAGACTGCCGATTATGGATATGATAATTTTGGAAATTTTACAAATTTTTCAATTTTGAATTTGTGGCAACATCTATAATTGGTTGTAAATACATTTTCTTAGACTACCGATTACGAATATGATAATTTTGGAAGTTTTACAAATTTTTTAATTTTGAATTTGGGGCAACATCTATAATTGGTAGTAAATATATTTTCTTAGACTACCGATTATACCTGTTGATGTACAATCGGGTGTTAATTATGTACCGATTAAGCTGATGGAACTGATTGGTTTCTGGACACATTTTACATTACAATCGGTAGTTAATACATTTTTTTAGATTGTCGATTATGGAATATGAAATTTTTCTAAATTTGATAAATTTTTTAATTTCGAATATGGGGCAACATCTATAATCGGTAATAAATAAAGTTTCATAGACTACCAATTGTATAAATCGGAAGGTAATGGTGATCCCGATACTTCTGATTGTTTATATTCATATGAACTTAGTGTATATATTTTCTGTACACTTTTGTTACACCAGGCATCAACAACTTTTTTTTTTTTTTGAAAAAATGAGTCGTTGGGACTCTAATCTATATAAGGAGGGTGACCTCTTCTCATTTATGCACCTCTAATACATTTTAACTCTCCAACATCGAAGTAATCATCTTCAAGATTAATGACTCAACCGTTCACGGTAGAAGAAGATTTATCGCTATGTAGGCGTTATGTGCAATTCTGTCCGAGGCAAGGAGAAGAACGTAGGAAAAATGGTGCAATGAGTATGATTTATTTGGAGAGCATCCACGAACATTTTTGCGTTGACACCGGTAACCCAATAACCGTAATAGAGATGATCTTTTTTGTCGATTTAATTACATAAGCAGAGAAGTTAATCCATTTGTAAATTTGAGTTATCTTGTCAATCAATATCGTTTGAGGGGTGAAACTATTGATGAAGTTATAGCGAGATCTCTCGAGGAATGGCGACGATGGAAAAGATCAAATTACCATTACGAAGCCATTTCAATATCCTTAAGGTGATGGACAGATTCAACCCATTTAAGGTTCGTCCACGCCTCTGAAGGTGAAGGGAATTCTCCAAGACAGAATATGAATCACAGAATAATTACCATGGATACATAATCAGTAGTTAATATATATTATTATCTACCGATTATAGTCTTTGCAGTAACTATTTGAGAATACTATGACGATACAACTCTTTATGTAGAGAAAATGGGTTTTTGTGTTTGATTTTTTAGTATAATCGGAAGTTATTGTTGTCATATATCTACCGATTGTCTCATTTGATTTTAACTTGATTTCATGTTGACAATATTCAACATAATCGGAATTACAATATAATTATCTACTTCCGATTGTTCAAATTGGAAGATAATGGTGATCCTGATACTTCCGATTGTACAATATAATGTTGTCAAAAAACTTTATCCATGAACCACTCACCATCCTCGCTCAATTTAATTAGGCACTTGAGAAGTAAACCGACCACCTACTCGTAAACCACTCTTTGCAATGGTTAGTTGGGAAGTAATCCGGCCACCTACTCAATGGAGGTAATGGACAATCTCCCGTTAAACTTAAACCGATAAAATGATTGATATTAACCCATGCCATAATGATTCGTCTATCCTTGACTGACTCATCACAAACCGTACTTGTGGGTGTAAACGTAACACTCACTCCTAAGGAAGGAGGAAAAAAATAATGTACCACGCAGTTCAAAACATCCGCTAAAAGATACCCACATTTCGATATTACCATCCAATACGGGACCCGAGTTATATACACGAGTATATAACTCTTTGAATTCTTGTTCTCTAACATGTCTATCTCCTTTTCTCATCATTTCAAATAGAATTCCTTATCCTCCAATAGTTGGGCGGCCATCTTATTTCTTAAATATTGTCATTGGGTGATATTCTCGGTAACCGCCTCACTAAAGTCTCTTATTTGTTTCGAAGTAATGTGAAAACCACAGTTGCCATCTCCATCGACATCGTCGGTGGACAAAAAAAATGGTATAATGAGTAGAGATAGTTATTCTAAATACTCATGGTATATTGTATACGTACCTCGATTTGGTCTTCCGTGTATAGGTTGGGTTTGACTTGCTTGAGAAGGAATCGTAGAGACCTTAGGTTTGAATTGTCGTGAGCTTGGTCCACCTTGATCCTTCCTTGGACGACCCATTTTCCTTAGAAACGAGACATTTTGATACTCAGCTTCAGTATGCTCATGCCTAAAAAGCTCTCATTGACTAGATAAACATTCTTTCAACTCTTTTCTTTGAATTGACCTTGGCTTCCGGTATTCGGACTACCCATCACATTTTCTTTTATTGGTTCTTCAACAACCTTTAGACAGGGGTGAAGGGCTTCCTCTAAATGGTACATGAGTATCTGTTTTTGTGTCCCATTTGACGTAGAGTAACGCTCGAGTATTCGTGCAAACATTTCCGTCTCCACGAACGATGCACCATTAACCACCGGGGTGTTTGGAGTGAAAGATAATTTCTTCCAAAAGGGATGAATATCATTAATATCAATCACTTCAGCATGCCTACCAAGCATGTGACGACACGGGAGGCCAATACCTATCATCGTCTTTCAATTGCAAACTATAGTCTCATCATCATGATCTCTATGCAACTCCAATTGTTGTATCATGTAATTTATTGTCCACCAAGAAACTTTGTAAACTATACCCCTTAGAATATTTTTATGTTTTAAATGTGCCAACGGGAATCTATGCCGACTTTTTTCCATTGAACCGTAAATCTTAGTGAGGTCACGATTGGTGAACTCATGGATTGCTTCTTGGAGCAACACAACACCATTTTGACTACCGACTAGTATTTTCTTTAATCGACCATAGGACCCCTCTGCAATGCCTGTTGTTGACGCGTCGAAAAACCAACTTTGTGTTGCTGCAAGCGCACAATGTCGAAAGATGTAAACAATAGCAAATATGGTTCGGAGCGCGAGTCACTTCTACTAATCAATTCAAGTAACTTTCGAGTCAAGGAAAATTAATAAAGATATTTTTCAGATTTTTAATATAAATAATTAAGCTAGAAATGAATTAAAGCAATTTAATAAAGATTGTAATCATAGATAGAAAAGTGTTAAGGTTTCGGAAATCCGTTGTAGATTAGGGTTTACTTGCTTTCATCACAATGGGTATCGATTTTACTTATACAAAGTAGCAAATCTAGCTACTCATACACGGAAGATACTTTGTCTAGAATCGTAGAAAAGAATTTTCAAAAAGAATTGTTTGTTCTCAACCTAAGGTAGAATTTCGAAGTACTAGGTATACGTGGCATAAATAGTCAAAGAATATTCATAAAACGATTATCGTGAAAGGGCCAACGAGTTCTTCTACTAATCAAACAATGGACTATGCATGACATAGAACATGAGGAATCATTGAGAAAGTAAAACATTTAAAGAGAGAAAAAACATTGACATTAAGCTTTTATAGTTGAAAACCCTAGTTTTAAAACACAAATAAATCTATCTCTATAAATTCTCCTTTTACCCTAACAAAAAAAATTTAATTAGACATGACTTGTTTAAAAATCACTAAAATTATTTAAAAAATTTAATAAACCAATTAAATTAAAAAATAAAACAACTAAACCCTTCGTAGACTCACGACTTTTCCTAAAATTCTCAGCGTCAAAATTACTCTTCCTCCCAAAGTGCTAATCGTCCAAAGGACTTCTCCGTCCGAAAAGTTTGTTTTAGTTGCAACAAGACAAGGCAATTTATAGCCTTCACCGAAACAAGACGTGTACGCGAAGTCCCTATTAGACGAAGAATGCTAAGTCGGTGCTAAAGAGAAACAAAGAGTTTCTGTTCTTTTCAAATTAAGAGATTGTGTTATGGTGTTAACACGGAGTAACTTTTCAGTATGTCCACAACTTCATCTTGGCCAAAAACCACACCGGGACCCGAGTGAAGCATGGAATACTCTTCAGCACCGTTATCCATCCAAATTCGATGCGCCGTGATGTACTGAACTGCTGCATCTTCACCTATCTACGCGTGAGAAACTTTCTCCGAAGGATAATTCTCTCTTTCTCAACTTCTCTGTCAAACCATAGAAATTGATTCCTAATCAAACTAGAGTTCCCTGACTTCTCAAACTCTTTCATAACTTGAACAACGACAAGCTCCAACGATAGCAGCTTCGTATTACCTGTTTTTAGCAACCATGTTCCATCCAGACATTAACCTAATTACTGCCAGTATTAATTACTCGAGCCTATAATCAACGGACTCGACTCACAGTAGCACTTCGAACCACCTTCCAAATTAACTCACCGTCTATTTCTTTTCGAACCCACAGAAACATGCTTTGCCATAATCGTCATCTAGCCATTAATGGCAGCAAGAAGCAACAACATCTTCTGTTATCCCATATTGAAAATCGAGAATCAGATAATGACCCAAGCTACTTAACAACTCCACCAACTTGCTGCACTCTTTAAACCCAAAATCAGGTTCATCTCTGCCATTGTGATGATCACGATTAATCACAACAGTAAATACTCTTCTTCTCGGCCCAAACTTTGTAACCATTCACAGTCGATCAAACTTCCACCAAAACAGCACCATCTTCATCAATGGCAGGAGCATCATCATCACAGGCTCAAGCTTAGACCATCAACAACAAACCACCATTCGACTGACTTCTTCCCAAACTCGAGCACCATTGGTTTAAGGAAATCAGGCTCTTACCCAAGTTTTATATCATCTTCAATAGCTCTGTGATGTCCATTAAAGCTCGGAAATCATCTCTTCCAAAATCAATCATCATTGCATCATGATTTTGATCAATCATTTATTCCATTAAAACCGGTGCCTGAATAAAGAAGATGGTGGTGCCCTGAGAGGAATGATTGGTGCCATTAATAATATTCAAAAGTTGGTAGCCCCTATCAAACAGTCTGATATCTTTATAAACATTTGAATCTCAGATGCCCCTTATCGTACGACAGAGTGTCAATAGTAATTTCTATTGAAAGACCTTTTTGCCCTTTAGTTCTTGTTTTGCTTGTGACTTCTTCGTAGAACCCGGAATGACTTCGTTCTTTCGTCGTTAGACTCGGAATGCCTGTACATAAATCTTGGAATAGACTGAGTTCCACTGGGTCTTTAGCAATTCTTCCCTTGTAGAGCTCAATTTCACTTTTTTCAGAGACGTAACCTAATAAAACACATAAACTACAAAAGTAATAATAATACACAGTAATTTACACAAAATCTAGCAAATAAGTATAAGAAAATGAAACTTAGAATATGTAAATTATGCACTTATTAGTTGCCTCATTCTTGAAGTTCTGATATTCATATGTCCATGCAAACACAAACTTATCCTTATGCGGTCCCAACCATTGTGTTTTGCAATACTTAACTGGTTTGGATAGTTCTTGCCCATCATCCTCAAAGTTCTTCAAGTTGTATTCATAAATTTCCTCCGGCATTGACCAAACTATCCTATCCCATGCTTTTAGAAATAAATATCACTTTATTCCATCATCGGCCCACTTTTCATCGGTTAACCTTTTCTCTTCTTCTCGTTCTTCCACTGTTAGTTTACTAATACGTTTATCATCTTCCTTGGGCCTCTTGGTACCTTTGTTTCGTTTTTTTAGCTTGGATATGATGTCTGCAATTGGATTTGATGTTGCATTGAATGTGCCATGTACAAAGAAAATTCTGGGCTTTCAGAAATACTACCTTTATTGCATTTATCAAGGCTTGATCGTTATCCGTTACAATAATCCTTGGAAAATGCTCGTCATTATAAATCGACCTCAATCTTTGCAATATCCAAATGAAACTCACATCGTTCTCAGCATCCATTAAGCCCCACGCCATCGTAGATGTGCATTTGTCCGAAGTGTGGCAAGCAATGCTCAACAACGACATGTTGTACTTGTTTGTTGTAAGTAGCATCTATCAACAAAATCTGATAAAAGCATTGAGCCAATTGGATCATCTTCGGATGTGCCAAGAAAATACGAATCACTTTACCATCCCTTTCTTCTTTTCTCAACGTGTAATTGTATTTCTCGGCTAACCACTCTGATTGTTGCATAACCATTCGACCATCCCATTTTATCCTTTTGATCGTTGCTAGCGCCGACTTAATTGTAGACAACGAAGACAAGTTATTGAGATCGTCCTCCTTTATCTTAGACATGATTGCACTCGGTTTCATTACGTTCCTCATAGACTTCACCGTCTCCATTTCCTTTGGTTTTAACTTGGCAACCATTACGTGCTCAATAAGACTTTCCGGATCTTCGTGGTTGTGACGACCATTAGCAACTCTAAACGTTTTCCATACTTTACATTCCTTACCGGCGGGCTTACTGAAGATAATCTTAAATGGGCATCCAATCTTCTTTGAATTACCTCGGTATTTCCTCTCCGTCTTCTTTACATATTTACGATCCTTTCCCACGTGACTGTTTCGCTCGCCACCTCTCTCACAAATCATTTCAAATCGATCAACCCTCATGCAATTGTTCTGAACTACAACGCATATCTTCTCTTTTGACATGTTGATAAGTCATTCCTTTGCCTCCGCCTTACTTCCAAATGTCTTAATGCGTATATAAAAAAAAAATATCATAAGCCTAACCATGTAATATACATTCTTAGAACAAGACAAGAGTTAGTAGGTAGCATACCAAATCATTTGCATAGTGTAGGGAAGTATCAGGACCTCATATGAAACATGATTAATCGATTCAACTATCTACATAAAATAGCAATGAGTTAGACAACAACAATAGGTAGATAATTATGTTCCCGTACTACTGATTAACGACAATCGATAGTTAGTTATGTCCCCGTACTAAAATTGACCACAATCGGTAGTTAATTATGTTCCCGTACTATTGATTATAGAAAGAAATCAATACAAGTTCTGTATAGAAAAACAAGTATAATTGGAGGTTTAATTTGTTAAACAACAACCGATTACAATGGAATTGTTAGATAAATTTGATCTTTAAACTACCGATTACAAAGTTCAAAATTTAAAAGTTTAATTCAATTCTGGCTATAATCACAATCGGTAGATATGTGATTTTACAAACTACCGAGTCTAAATTGATTGATAAAAATATTCATACACTACAGATTGTGAAAGATGAAGAGTTAAAATTTTTGTAAGTTTGGAGAAATTCATTTTTGGGGCGACAACTATAATCGGTAGATAATAAGTATTCCTAAACTGCCAATTATGAAAACAATATTTGAATAAAATTCGATTTGGGGATTTTGATTAATCGGTAGCAATCATTCTTTACGAGACTACCGAGAGTATACCCTAATTTTGGCTCAGTCCAGTGTAATTGGTAGATATAGTATTCCATTATCTACCGATTATGGGACGTCCATGGTATTAAATGCATGCAAATTTTTTTTTGTTAATGATCACATACAAACGCATACAAAGTGGGTTTTTGAGCTTCTTAACACAATACCTGATTGTTTGATGCATTATTATCTTCATTTTGATGTGATTCATCGTTTTCTCTCGTTAAATCGTCGTCTAGGGTTCTCTCGTTAAATAGTCGTTTAGGGTTTCTTCCACACTAAAATTTGGATCATCCAACAAATATCCCAAATCGTCATCTTTATACGTCATTGAACCTTCAATATTATGTTTTTCATGATGTTTCTTACCTTCTTCCTCATACTCATCCATATTTATTATTGATTTTAGGTAAAACCTAGTTTTCCCAAACTTCTTCTTCTTCTCTAACACACTCTATATTTCTTTTCTAGAACTATAACTCAAATAATTTTCTAACACTAACTATAACCAAAATTAACTAACTAATTAAATCAATATTAATACTAATTAAACAAGGACAGATTAATCATTATAGAAAGTATATGGATAAGGGGTGGACTGATACTACTTCTTAGTGTCCTTATTTTGTTCTATTAATCGTCCCAATTTTTTTTTTGAATCACCCTAAAAAAACGCTTATATAAGTAAATATAAAAATTCCTTAGTATCGGTTATTGTATATGTATGATCTATACAAGTATAACAAAGTATAAGCCGGTGTCGTTTGCGATCTTGAGAGGTAAGACATAAAGGGATGTGATTAGAAGTGGTATAAATATCAGAGGAAGAGCAAAAAAGAGTAGCAGTGAAAGAAATGGGTTGGGACATGTAAATAGATGCTGCTAAGGCGGAGATAGAGGAGGCAGGGAGAACATAAAAAGTAAAGAAGAAAACAATTCAGACAAACTTATAAAGAGAGTAAGTGTGCACAATCTGTAGAACCCTAGGAAATGATGCCCGAGTCGATGAGCAACCAGGATACCATTACCAACAAGATTATCAACTTCAAACAGCAACTGGAAAAATGAAAGTGGGAGTATGAGGGTTAAGGTTACCAACAAGATTTTTTTTTTGAGACAATTTGGCAAATTAATTTCACTGATATCTTGATAATTTCAGCCCAACACTTGAAGATTTTAAGGCCTTCAAAAAACTCCATTGTTTGTTTAGCTTATTCAGTAGCTAGTTCTACAGCAACAGTATTTAAGGAAACACATAATAGAGAACTCAAACAGAAATACTAGAATTTAAGTAAGTCTTAGTTTAGGCAAGCGTGTCCCAGCAGCTTCACAATGGGCACTACTTCATGCTTTAGTCTGAGTTGTTAGATATGCAAAAATGGAAACGAGTTTTAATACGGTTTCAGTTATAGGTAGGGTAGTGGTGGCAGGTGAGGCTAGGTTTAGTCTTAAGTGTTTATGTGATCAGTGATGTGCAAAGCTAATAGAGTGGCCTTTTTTGTAGTGGTGATCACTGTCGTCTAAAACTAGCAACTTTTCTCATGTAGTCATATGGATAGAGAGGGTATCCCATTGTGTGGGATGCAATACAAACTTAACATATGTTATTTATCAGTAATCGGTATCATTACTCAAAGTTGAACCTTACACCTCTTGACATTATTCACTTCTCATTCCAAACATTCATTTCTCTAAGTAGCTCAGACAAAATGATTATTCAAGTTCCGAGTATTCAGCTAAACAGAAGAGATCTGCTCAAAGACTTCAGACTTCAAGAGTAAGAAATGTCTGTATGAGTCCCATAATCTCATCACCAGGAAATCGTCCCACGGCAGCCCCTAGCAGCAGCTAACTCATGAAAATTGCTTACAGAATCACCGCAGAAAGCTTCACGTAGATTATTTTTCTCACCGAACA
Organism: Papaver californicum; assembly: GCA_023531435.1. Classification (NCBI taxonomy): domain Eukaryota; kingdom Viridiplantae; phylum Streptophyta; class Magnoliopsida; order Ranunculales; family Papaveraceae; genus Papaver; species Papaver californicum. The sequence continues at coordinate 1,403,790 of JAJJMC010006776.1, read as the reverse complement.
TTACATATAACTTCAATGACAACGTAGTTTTACAAAAATGTTATTTACCCAAATCCCAATAAGCATGTGTACTAGACAACTACAACTGCTTCAAAAAGTTCGCAGACAGAAATCTGGTTGTTGCATCAGATCGAAAAAAGCATCAACTTTCTAGAGTACTTGGATCTTGAGACCTTGTAAAATTGTTACAGATATAATATAATGATTTTGTACAAACCTCCTGGTCGCACAGCCTTTAACTGAAAAATGCCAGTTCCTCGTGACCCCGAAACAGGAAATGTGCAAGATACTGAACTCCTATTGTAGCCTACAGCAAGGGAAGCATGGTACCATGGACCCCTTTCAATAGGCTCACCTAAAGCATCTAAAACCGCCTGACTCTGACTTGCTTTCTCCAAGGCCTTACTGAAAAACAATAAAACACATAGTAAATACAACCAACGTTTCTTCCATGCATAAAATTCACAATATGCACCACACACAGCTTCCTTACACGAGATTCAATTTCCCAGCCCCAAAATAACCTCAAACCATCTCAAATATACCACATCATAAGGTCTTGCAGACACTACAATGAAGAAATTTTCGAAAACAAAGTTCGCCAAGGAGTTCACATACCATGTTATCAAAAAGGTTACAACGATCAAATTGAAGCAAACTCCTTAAAAAAACCAACATGACATATATACGCATCCCATGGTTGTTTTTGTCCGTGTCTTGAATCTCAAAATCAACTAATCAAACTTAATTAAACAATAAAACAAGTAACACGCCTAAAACCATAACTTCTCACAGTTCTTGAATACCTACAGCAGCAACCTTACCACTAATAAATTAAAGTCCCGACATGAGTATTTGTAAAATTCAGATAAACGAAATTGCTCAAGTATGTAATAACTTACCTACTGCAACCACCACAAATTGCAAGATCATTAACGGCACTCAATGCAACACCTCCAGTAATACTAAACAGCAAGAAGGGAACTACCCTTCGACGGAACGTTGTGCTCTTTCCTTTCTCAGTAGTAGTAGTAGTACAAAAACTGCAAGCATTAATTTTGATAATTCAAAATGCACATTATTAATTTTTCTTGCTCAACTTTAGTTATTAACTTTTAGAATCTATAACTATGAGATTTCATTCTACGGAATAGTAAGGTTCCATAGTTTATGCCAAAGTGAATGAAAATTATAGGGTTTTTGAATGGAGTTAAATTTACCTTGCAAATTGGTTCTTCAGAGGATTCTTTAGTAGGGATTCAAAACAATCTTTTTCGGCCTAGCATATCGGCACAACTGGTTTGGAGAGGATATTTATCCTCTTTTTTCTTCTTCTGTGCAACAAAGGAAGAAGAATGACTTGTAATAGAAAAGATCCATCTTAATAATGGTTAGACAATCACCTGGAACCAGTTATTGGTTCCAGGTGAATACGGAATATTGGAATTGAAATAGCTAGGAAGAAGACAATTTGGGCAGTAGGTAACAACCATCACCGAGTGTCTTCATGAATCCATTTCTAGAGTAGCAATGATGCAACGTTAATGTTATATTTTATTCAGATAGGTTGCAATTTATTGCTTGGCGCATACCGAACTTACGCCCAAGTAATGAAACAGGGATCATGAGTTCTAACAGTCATAGCAGAATAACACCCTACATTTACAGACCTTACAGTTGATATGTGTTTATTATATTATATATATTTCAATTTCATCATTGTTTTGTCAACTGTGTATCTAGTAGGCAGCCTCATCCACAGCTTTCAAATAATTTCGAGAATCAGAGATATATGGAAGATAAATAAAGATTTGCATAGAGTGAGTATTTTGACAATGAATTACTAACACACGTATCGAAAATATCAACAATGTTATGCCTCACCAACTTCTACCCATCAACAACCTATACACTCAAATCCATCATGCAAAAATAGATAAAAAAACGTAAAGACACCCTACAATGGAGAAATGACTACTCTACCACCTGCTAGACAACAAGAGTCATAAGACCCTAATGGATACCCCAGAAGTGGATTAATTTTCAAAAGAAGACTCTGTGCCTAGTTGCTGATAAAAATAGTATTCCCATCACATACTATATAACTCAAAACTTTCATGTTAACTACTAATATGAGGCCAACAAACATACTACGTTACAGCTATACTATCCGGCATACTGTCTAAATAACTTAAAATTTATGGTAAGTGAATATAGTTTGAAATGCTACCATCAATAGCCGTTTCTCCCATAAAAAACACATCAATTGATCTAAATTCCTACTAAAAAATGCTACTTTTGACCTAAATTGTTATAAAAACAAACCAATTTCAACTGCATTTATAGAATCAAACCTCTCTGCACAAAATTCAAAGCATATAAACCTAATACATGCCATACTAGTGCATTTCAAAACAAATGGTAGACTAGGGACTTATCACTCACTCAAAATTTCAAAGCCCTAAGACAACATTAATTCTAACATCAAAATGAAACCAAATATACAGTAAAAATCCATAACAAAAGATCTAATTGAACTTACAAATGAATGTCTGATATTAATAAATAAACCTAAAAAATCAAGACTGGATCTTCCCTTTCGCTCTGAATTTGGTTATCGCAAGAAGAACTTTTCTAAAACCTAACTTCACAATTATACGGAAAAGTGGAGAGAGAGAGTAAGAGAGAACTCCCATAGTCCCATCCCATCGCATCCCATCCCATCAAAGAATGTGAACTAAACGGGGTAGTATACGAAGAATGACGTGGCATATGAATCGGGTAGCAAATGACCTTTTATATACCCTTCCTTGCCTTAACTTTCCCCCAATTTCTTCTTCTTCTTCTCATTCCAGAAGTTTCACGTTCTCCTCTCTCAACTGACGTAAACTGTTGACTTCTCTCAAACTCAAACAACAAAAGGCCTGTTCAGTTGATGAAGAAGTTAAGGTATTTTATACTACGTTGTTCTTACTTCTTACTGTTTAATAGTATTAAGAATGTAGTTTAACTGAATACTTGTTTTTGTCATTTTTAAGGTTTAGGGTTTAATAATACTACATTAGTCAAGTTATAATCTTTGCTAAACTTTCATTTTATTTACATCGAACAAGTAAAAAAGAAGACATCATGGACCATTTGAATGAGAGAGTGGGAGGAGTTGATAGGATCAGCAACTTACCCGACTCACTTATTCATCATATCCTCTCCTTTCTTAACATCAAGCATGTTGCTAAAACTAGCGTGTTATCTAAAAGATGGAGCCACATTTGGATCACTGTACCCATCCTTGATTTTCAAGACTCTGGAACTTATTTGAAGACCAATAAGTTCATGGATTTTGTGGATGGAACATTGCATCGTCGGCATAGTGGGGCAAATATTCAAAGGTTCGGTATCAACTGGCATAAGTGCTGTAAGGCACGATGTTCAACAACTCAGTCTATTTTTAATCCAGAAAGAACCCATGATTATTACCCAGTCTCTTTTTACTTGTCAATCGCTGATTTCCTTGAGGCCACGTATATTTCCTAATGTGCGCTTTCCTAATTATATCTCTTTTCCAAAACTCAAGTGCCTCGAACTCGCTGGTGTCGACTTTAGTAATAAATACGGGAATGAGAAGCTCTTTTCCAATTGCCCGGTCCTTGAAGATTTCAATGTAGAACATTGCACTTGGTTTGGTATTCCAAATTTCTGTATTTCAACCCCTGCACTGAATCACTTTAAGATTGATAATTGTGAGGATGGATGGTTGCCGCTGATGGGTTACGAGGTTGTACTCTCAAAGTTGATGCACCAAATCTGGAATCTTTTTATTACAATGGTAGCATTGCCAATGAGTATGTTCTGACAACCTTTCCGTTACTAGTTAGAGCAAAGGTCCAATTTCTCTTTAAACCATATGCTGCAACAAGGGAGCAAATGATTGATCATGGTGCAGCTATAAGTCAGTTTCTTCGAGCCCTTGTGAATGTAAAACGTCGAAGTGTTTCTGATGAATAGGCTCTGTCCTTTGCAGAGGATCTATTAGAAAAGTTGCCAACATTTCATAACACCAAGCAGTTGACCATTTTAGAGGAAGTAACGGCTGATAAAGCACTAGTTGCTTTGCTCAAAGCAACATCTAAGCGGGAGTCACTTGTATTTCACAAGGCAAGCTCTACAAAACTTTTAGTTTTGCACGTAATTCGTCACCGACTAAATAGATAAAATATAGCAAGACCTGGGATAGATTTGTTAACCAATTATATATGTGGTAATTATCTTTTGATATCTGTCTTATCCTTTCCAATTCCAATGCAGACGGTGCATAGTGATGATGAAGAAGAAGATGACTCTGATGCTGATGCTGCTGAGGGCGAAGACAACCATGGCAGTGAAGATGATGTTGCAGGCAGCGATGTGGTGACTGATCCCGAATGCTTATTTTTACAGCTTAAATCGGTTTACTTTTTGGAGTTCACTGGGAGCCAGGGGAGATGAGATGGTTGAAACTAATTTTGAAGTATGCAAAAGCTTTGCAAACAATGTCCATCTCCACTTGTGATAACTATTTCCTTTTTAACAAGAGGAGAGAAGAAAAACTTATGGTGGAGGTACCAAGTCTTCCGAGAGCCTCAACAAGTTGCGTGTTTAAATTGCCCTTTTGGCTGGTGAGCCAAATTGCAGAACAAGCATTATTAGACAACAGCAGCAGCAGCAGCAACAACAACAACCAAGCAATATTAGGCTAGATGGACACAAATTGTTTCAACAAAGTTTTTGGTCCATCTGCCTCAATTCTGCATTTATCTGCATTATATTATCATTAGGCTAATCTTTTTGGCACCCCATCTTTTGATCTGATCCTCATTCTAGATGGGGTTAATTTTTGCATATCAACTTATGATGAGACAATTTAACATTAATGCAGCAACTATTGTGAATTTTTACATTAATATCCAAAGTCACTAAGTACTGATCTGTCTTGTAGTATTCAAATGATACATTGAATTATCTAATAGCATCTGTATTCCTTTTTATAGATAACTTAGGTAAGTTGTATTACAATGGTTCATGGCCAACTTAAGAAGCACTTGTTGACGAATTACCCAATGTTTCGACATAACTGATTTGCTGAACTAGGAAGGAAGGAAGAAAGGATATTCTTTAGCTTTGTATATCCTGGATAACTGAGTTGAATTCTTTTTAACTAGTATCTTGCAATCTCCAAGAGCTTTTGGGTCAAACAGCTCCAACTCCTCCTCAATGGACTTCTTTAGGTCGCCCTCTCGATCTCCATCAATGAGAAACTCAGGCTAATTCAGTTCCCCTGCAGTATATGCATATAGCAAACGAGTGCAGAATTAGCCATTGAAGAGTAAAACAAAACACAAAAAAGAATAATCACCGTAAAACGAAAGCAAACGAGTGCAGAATTAGCCATTAAAGAGTAAAACACAACACAAAAAAGAATAATCACCGTAAACCGAACATGTTCACCAAATCGTACATAAACACTATACGATCATCTTTTAACTATTTAACCAATCGAATGAAAATATCAAATTAACGTTCGTATAAAATTATAACAGTACGCACCAAATTGGAATTTTGTTCACCATTACGTGGCCTTGCCACGTCCGCTATTATTTCCACGTGGGTGAATATAATTGGTGGAAATCGTGTCAAGCTTTTGTGTCCCAACCACGTCGCCTTCCCAACTAGACTTCCATTCTGGCCTGGCAGTCTATATTAGTATAAAAATTCAATTTTTTCAGAACATCTTTTTTTTCTTTTTTCAGAAATCAAATTTCAGATCAGACAGAGAGTGTCTCTAATGGCGGAAGATTCAGAAACCATCGCTGCAAATCCTCCATTACCACCACCACCACCACCATCATCAGTGTCATTACTTCCGAATTCTGCTGACGAAAGTATATTTAAACAACCTCCTCAACAGGTACTACTAATTAAAATTCTCCGAATTCCACTTATATAATTGCTTAAGTTTTAGTTTTTTTTGTGGTCTACAAGTCCAAATTCAGGGTTTTGACGAGGTTTTTACGTTCATCTGATAGTTTGTGTTTGTGGGGTTTTTCCTGAATTGGGTTTTTTTATTTATCAGTTTAGGGCATAAAAGTGGAGTTATAGAAATACGCTAAATCAGGATAGATAACCGTGGGATAGAAACTCTGCTAAATAAAATTGAAAATTTCGAGCTTTTTCTAGGATAAACATTGATGATGGGATAAAGAGGCTTATTTGCCCCCATAAAAGATCATTTGTTAGGTGATAATTTGATGTGATCGCGTTGAGTTTTAGTGTAAAGTTAGGGATGTGTTAGCAATATGGCTGAGCTTGTAGCGCAATTAAGTTGTTGATGCTTCTCTTTTCATTGCTCAGTTGCTTTTAATGTCGTAGTTATGTTTGTAGTTCTTTATAGATAATGCTTTCTTTTGGGATTTCAGGTGCCACCATTTTCTGGTTTCCCAACTTTTAATGGAGATTTTCAGATGTTTCCTATCATGTATTCTGCAATTGTACCAGGGTTTATCCCTCTACAGAATCAGGAACACGTAAACAATGGGGCTGGACTTTATGCTGTGCCTGTTCTTCCTTCTATGGGTCCGATGGCTGGCTTTCCTCCCACTACTCTTATTTCTCTTACATACAGTACTCCCACGTAAGTGTTTTTCTTGAAAATCCTTTGTTAATGAGTGACCTTTTTGTCAAAGGAGATAGGGTTGTTACAGTTCATTGTTTGGTTGTGGTTGTTCCTTAGTATTAGTAGTAATTTTAAATTATTTTTGTTGTTAATGATTTCATGTTATTGCTTGCTTACCTGAGGCTAGTAAATTTGTTTCCCTTGTCATCCTTGAACGTATGGTTTGAGTACCATCTCTTCCAGACCTGGATAGAACTGTATTCATCCATTATCATGTGTTATACTTGCTTTTTTCTTGCATATTTGATCAGAGACATGAATTAAGATGGTCTTGATTAAGTCTCCTAGCTGCAACAGGTGCTCTTTGTATGCTGTTTGAGTCTAATTTTCCTTTGTCTCGCTATAGATTAGAGAGACCAGAATTAATTTTTATTAAGGATGTTTTTGTTTCGTGACACGTTGCAAATGTGCTATCAGAAGGACAAGTCCTCCAGAGGGTGGTGCAGTAGCTGGAGAACATGGACAACAAGAAGGGCGGCCACAACATGCTCCACAAAGACCAGTCGTAGTAAGGAGATTTCACTTTGCGTTTCAGCTTGACTTGTTACTCATACTGAAGCTGGCAGCTGTTATATTTGTGTTCAACCAAGATGGATCAAGACAAAGACTTCTTCTTCTTGTTTTCTTTGCTGCACTTGTTTATCTGTAAGTTAAACTTTGTTGACCTATACGTATTGCAGTTGCACAGTACCATTGAACACCTCGTATCTTAGTATCCTTGACTTCTGTAGCATAGCTTTACAATATTGAAAATTTTGCTTTCTGATATATTTGCAAGCATGCCAATCTCCATACCTTACGTTTCATTTATTGAATAAAATTAAGTGATCCAGTTCTTGATGACCCGGCAGATATCAGACTGGTGCACTAACACCAATAATCCGGTGGCTTTCACAAGGCATGCAGAGAGCTGGTCCTCCACAAAGGCCAGCTGTTAGGGCTGAAAATGCTCCTGCTGCTGTTAGAGCAGAGGATGAAAATGCTGCCCTGACAGGTACTGTTCTCCAGTATACTTATATATTTCAAATACATGCATATACATCTGTGAGGAGCCGACATGATGCTCATAAGCATCTTCAAATTTTTGGACCCAAACTTCTGATCCATAGTTTGAAGAAACTTATGCCCCTACCGTGGTTGCCTGATCAAACTAGAACATCTCAAGACTCCTGTTTGATCTCACATTATAGGAAGTTTTTGTTCTTGTTCTGTCATATTCCGACAAGATCATGCTTCGACATCTCCAATTAAGCTACCAGACTAGTATATTAGTAATCACAAGAGTTATTTCAAAGGGTGATTAGCTCAATCTTTAACGTATCTGATATTTATGATTTTCTTGTTTGCAATTTACAAATTTTCACTACCTTGTGGCCCCGCCTTAAATTTTATCCATTCGTGAAATCTTGATCGTGTTGAGCCATGTTTGGTCATATTTGGATCACTTTCTGATTGAGTTAAATATTTTAGAAATCATTTTAATCTATTTCGACAGATGTTATTAGCAAATCTTCTCTTGGTCTTGGATCACTGCTATATAAGTGTGCTCGACATGTTTGGTCATATGTGCTCGACATAGCAGTATAAGAATGGTGTCTAAAGCAATTATGGTTCCCGACCCTATATATGTCCTTTTCCTCTTAACAAACTGTTTTTCTTCTTCTGATAGTTCCGAATTTTGTGGTCCTGTTAAACGTTGGATCATTTTTGCATCTAATCCTACTGAGGTAGGATAAGGCTTAACAGATCTCGAGATCCAAACAGGATCCCCCCTGCCAAAGCATGTGCATTGATTAAAAAACACTTTCGTGCTGAATAGTTGTGAACATTGTTTATATATGGAGTCTTTAGAAGTCAGAATTTTGTATGAAAAACATTTAATAGTTAAATATTAAAAGTTGCAGAGATACAACCTGGAGCTGAGAACGTGATCGGAGAAAATGGGAACCAACCCGCTAATGATGAAAACATCAACCCTCCAGAACCCGCCGGTCGTGTCAACTGGTTGGTTATTGTGAAGGAGATTCAGATGATTGTCGTAGGATTTATCACTTCGTTACTCCCAGGATTTCATAATGTGGATTAGAGATTAATTTATTATATGCAAATTAGAAACCAACGTCATGGGTGTACTAAACAAATGGAAAACCGCAAGAAATGAAATAGAAGGGAACAGAAAAGATAAACCAAACATTTTTCCTGAATTAACAGTTTTTTTTCCTTGATCTCTTTGTTATTTGTATTGTAAGTTGCATCTTTTTTTATCTTCTTGTGTAAAAATTTGTGTACTTCTATGGCGTCTTATTTTTCCAGTTGTATACGTAAATCTCCCATTACAAATAAAGTTGAAATAAATAAAGATCGAACCCAGTGATTAGGCTTGTATCTTTAAATCCGTTCAACTGAGAAACTGCTGCAGCTATAACTGTAAGAGTATTTGGATGCCGCATATATATATATATATCATTTTTTGTTAATCAAAAAAACTCTGCTCCACCCTTTTTAAGATACTTTCTCCACCGTTTTATAAGTTGACGGTTTTTGTTTTTATCAATTCAAACGATCTGGAAAATGAATACATGTGATTTGTAGTAGTGAGTGATTACTATTTTATTTACATCAAAAATAGGTTTGCTGATGTGATTTGGTACCTATTTGACACCAATGCCAGCGAGTGTTCAGTACTCTAGCTAGAGATGAAAACAAGGGTATGTGGACGTAATTAAAGGTAAGTCAAGGGTCGAATGAAGGAAATCTTTACCCAAATAACAACTCGAAATCAATCTTTTAACTCTTAAGCAGTATATCTCAGTGGATACTCCATTAGTTCTTCTTCTTGATTACTTCATCACAGAGTAAGGAGAAGTAAACAATGGGGGAATCAAATTTGGTTCACCCACCACTTGTTACTTATGCTTCTGTTCTATCCCTTTTATCTCTTTGTCCTCCTTTTGTTATCCTACTGTAAGTCTCTATTTCTCTCTGATATTTTTCTGAAGACATTTCCATTCAAATTTGTAAAATTTCTGTTTTGCTTGATTAATTTATTCGAAAGACTTGTTTTCTTGATGTGGGGGTATGTTTATTTGTTTAAATCAACAAAGACCCGCACTCAATATCTGTCTATACATACATCACATTATGTTTAATTATCTGATCATGATTTTGTGGTGGTTTAGATTCGTTTGACTTAATTTTGGATCTTTGGATTTGGGTATTGTTTGTTTTTGAGAAATAACGAAACCCACGGTGTGATTCTGTCAGATTTAGTTAAAGGACTGACATTTGCCCACAGTGTGATTTTCGTGCTGAAAATCATTCACCCATTTTTGTGAAATTGTGTGTGAATCTCTAAAGTTGATCTTGATCATAGCAAGTTATTGGTTTGTGTAGTTGTTGAGGGAGAAAATAATTGACCTGAAATTCATCTTGTTATTAACAATTTTTAATGTAAAAAGGATGTTTTTGGAATCCGAAAACGGCCGGATCCACGAAGTATAGTATTTCTGAGTGGGAATCTCAGTAAATATATTGGCGATAAGATTGAATTCGACCCGAAATAAATAAGGAAGCTTTGTTTGTGAAAAAAAACACTGAAAATGAATTGATGTTCAGTGTTCACTCTAACATTTATTTTTCTAGTTTGCTACATTTAAATGGCTTGAATTGGTTTTATGTAAAGTTAGATATTAAATATCCTAATACTGCAGATGGTATACAATGGTTCATGCCGACGGATCAGTCATTCAAACTTTTGATTACTTAAAGCAAAATGGGCTACAAGGATTTGTTGACATTTGGCCAAGACCTACTGCCATAGCATGGAAAATTATTGCTTGTTATGCAGCATTTGAGGCTGTACTTCAACTTGTTCTTCCTGGCAAAAGAGTTGAAGGTCCCATCTCTCCTGCAGGGAATGTACCTGTCTACAAGGTAATCAAATGCTCCAATAATGGAATCCACTTTCTGTGTGTTCTATAGGGCATATGCGATGAAATTAATTTAATATGGGTGCATTTTGTTGCCAAAGAGGGGCCGTGCTGTCCCTAAATGATCTTCAGCATGATAGTCCCCGTTTATGTCATGATTATTGGCAATATAACTTTAACCATGTGAGCCTTGATAAGTAGTTTTAACCACCAATCCTATCCCGTCTTATAAACTTAGCTTGGAGTTCCTTTTCAGTAAGATCTCTTCTTTGTACAAATGCTATTTGGAAGACTGAAGACAATCAAATACCTTACTCTTGATGTTGGCATGATGTGAGGATGTAGTTGTGCAACCAAACTGATAAAATCTTGATGTTGTTCCTGTTTCTTGTAGGCAAATGGTATGTTGGCATATGCTGTGACACTGGTTACCTATATCAGTCTTTGGTGGTAAGGGATCTGTGAGCCAATGACTTTAACTTTCTCCGCATCTTTTTGGTTTAGTTAACAATACTTAATACTTCACATTGTCATTATTCAGGTTTGGGGTATTCAACCCTGCAACTGTCTATGATCATTTGGGAGAGATTTATTCATCACTCATCTTCGGAAGTTTAATCTTTTGCGTCCTTTTATACATAAAAGTGAGGATTATGGATTAAAATGGGGTTGCCAGTATTCTCTCGTTTACTAATAGTCTAATACAGTATATGTCACACCTTTCTAATTTACTTTATTTCTCTATAGGGTCATATTGCTCCATCTTCTACCGACTCAGGATCATCTGGGAATCCTATAATTGACTTCTACTGGGTGAGTTCTTAAATTTGATGGACAATAAAAATTTATATTTTAGCGACTCTGGGTCGTTGCGGAATCTGATTATCTGGTCCGTTTTCTTTAATGAGTAGAAGTTTATACTCTATATCATGCAAAAGGTTTACTGTTGATGAAGCTTTTCAGGATCCAGCTTCATGATCTTTGGTGTTCCCATATTAGTGTCGTATTGTGAAGTAAATAGGAAAGATACAATTGCCTTGAGTAAATATTCTTGCAGTATTAGTTAACTAGTAATCCCATATCATATGCTGGATTAAGCTTACATAATTTGGACAGTCTCAATAATGTGGGGCTGTGACCTTCTTTAATGGTTTTTGTTTTGGGAAACACATGCGTTATGCCTTCCATGGTATCATAAACTCTTTTGATGTGTTTATGATATTCTTAGAAGTAACAGGTATATGTATTTGGGTTTTCTATTGTCTAGCAACTATACCTTTCAATATGCACTGATATCTTGTCATATCCTTTTTATGCAGGGAATGGAGCTATATCCTCGAATTGGGAAATACTTTGATATTAAGGTCTTTACAAACTGCAGATTCGGTATGATGTCTTGGGGTGTTCTTGCTGTCACCTACTGTATCAAACAGGTTTGTCGCTCCATCATCCTCATCTAACGAATAGTTTTAGGAAGAGCACTATAGAACATGTGCCTTACAATGCAATACACTTTTTTCTCTTGTTTAACAAATCCATCACTTTTAAATATAATTGCAGTATGAAATGAACGGGACAGTAGCTGACTCTATGCTTGTGAACACTGTATTGATGCTTGTTTATGTAACCAAGTTCTTTTGGTGGGAAGCTGGATACTGGAGTACAATGGATATTGCACATGATCGAGGTAGCCAAACCACTGTACATTACCCATTTTTTGTTAATTTAATATTACCGAGCACCATATATATTTAGAGGCATAGATGAGTATAAATCGCCATCATCACAAATGTACATGACTTGTGTACTTGATTATATTTATCAACATTCGGGTTGCAAAGACCCCTAACAAAAAGAACCAAAATATCTCCATTAAGATCTATCTGCAAAATAGGCATTTAAGTCCTTACGATCTTCTGGGTTTGTAATTTTTAAGAATTTCAGTTGGCTCAAGTTTCTTCTTTGGTTTCAATAGCTGGGTTTTATATTTGCTGGGGATGCTTGGTCTGGGTTCCATCAATTTATACCTCACCTGGAATGTACCTTGTCAATCATCCAGTGAATCTTGGTACTCAGGTAAGTAACTAGTGCACAATTTTTTCCTAAACAAAGTCTTTTTGAGTAGTATTGGTGCTATTTTGTGATTCTAACCTTGACCCATTATTTCCAGCTTGCACTTCTTATCTTAGCTGCTGGTGTTCTGTGTGTATACATCAACTACGACTGCGATAGGCAAAGACAAGAATTCCGCAGAACAAATGGAAAATGCTTGGTGTGGGGGAGAGCTCCATCAAAGGTATTCCACATTGTTATCGCTCCCATATTATCTATTTCACAGCAGTTACTCTTTTATCTACGCAACAGTTATCATAGAAGCAGGCTGTGTATGATTTCAGAAGCCTCAATTGAACTAAATTTTTCTGCAGATCGTGGCCTCCTATCAAACTAGCAAGGGGGATACCAAAACTAGCCTTCTTTTAACCTCAGGATGGTAAGTTCTCTTTTTCTTGTATTTGTTACTTCACAAAAATTCTTTGAACGTGCTTAGAAATTCGATATATATATATATATATATATATATGAGAATCGGAGCAATTCATTTAGCTTAGTATTAGATATGTGGTGGTTCTAATAGTATAGTTAATTTTGATCTTTCACCATATTCATCTTAACCTTGTATATTGTCTTGAGCAGGTGGGGTTTAGCACGTCACTTCCATTACCTGCCAGAGATATTATCTGCTTTCTTTTGGACTGCGCCAGCGCTTTTTACCCATGTAAGATTCTCCCTTTATGTCAGTACAACCTGCTCGAAAACATCTTAATTTAAAAAGTATATCTAACTTCTTCTCCACTAATGGTCTTCTCCAGTGTTTACCCTACTTCTATGTGGTGTTCCTGACTATCCTTCTCTTCGACCGTGCCAAGAGGGATGATGATCGATGCAGATCCAAGTATGCAATAAATTCATCTTTTCTTATAAATAATTATTCTTGTGCTTTGCATCCTATCCTATTAAAATTTAAACAAAACAAAGTCTGGCAGGAGATAACAAATACTATCTCTATTTCTGGAAAAGTAATAATATCTCTTTTCCAGAAACGGAGGGGAAAATATACAGCACATTTTCGTGCCCACAAAATTTCACTTGTTGAACTCTAAACAAAATTGACTTGTTCAACCTTGAGTGTCATTTAGTATTCTTGAAGTAATAACACGAGTTTGTCTTTTATATCCGCGATTTTCAGCATGTGAACTTTTTTGAAATGAGGTACTAATATATTGTTACTCCTATAAACAGGTATGGTAAATACTGGAAGCTTTACTGTCAGAAAGTGCCTTACAGAGTTATACCAGGAATCCACTAAGAATTTTGCATCGGATTCCATTTGGATGTACTGTACAATTACTAGATTTAAACAGTTAGGTTTCATCGAGAACGTTATTATTGGGAGGACCTTTTTCATTTGAGCTTTTCTAATATTTGTAAAATATGGGATGGGTTAGGGATGAAATCCCATAAGAGCTAGGTCTGTGTTGTTTTTATAAGTTTAAGGAATATTTTGCAATCCAATGAAAGATAAGTGCACTGTCGGCGCCAAAACTGCATGACTACCTCCACAAAAGTTGGATTATAAAACTGAGTTAGCGGCTGTCAGAGAGTTTTGGTAGGTTTTTACTTTGTTCATGAAAGTCAGGTATACTGGAACCCGGCCATGAGTGGAGTTGGTTACTACATCGGTCTGTTTGAGAAAAGGAGGGTTTCTACCCTAGTTATACACTAGAATAATGTTTCATTTTAAGCCTTTTTAAACCTCGTTCATATTTCAAAATTAAGTTATGTCATGAATGCTAGATAGCCTTGGCTAAATTATCATCGGTACCTTGGGAGTAACTGTAGCAAAGTAATTCTGTTGCTGCTACAAGACTTTTAAGGCAGGATGTACAACTACATCTCTACTGAACCCTAGGGGAATGAATTATCTTATTTTGCTTGGAACAGGCGCAGGGTGGCCGAGGAAAAAGAATTATCTTATGTTTTATGTATCGGCCAAAGTTAAGCCATAACGATCTTGGGGTTGGCGGGGATACTATATATATGCCATGCAAGACTTCAAATTTATGGATCAGATGTTCTTGCTAGTTGCTCGCTACCAGCAACTCGTAAGGAGGAACAAATCAGAGGTTGAATGAGTGGCTTGACCTATGTAGAGTACTTAGTGCATACGAAATTAAAACAAAAAATTACTCAAAAAGGGCAATAGCAATATATTAAAGATGGGTAAATAACGCTTTAGTCCAAAAACACACCAGACTAAACAGTTTAGTCCTGACCGATTCAGGGACTAACGAATCAGCCCACTAGCTATTTGAAAAGGTATAAAGTCAGGTTTATCCTTCGCACGCTCATCATAGTGCACATGAGTGAGCAATATTGGGAACCGTCTGTAACTGACATAATCAATGAGAGACCACTACATATTCACCTTTAAAAAACTGAAACAGGAGAATCATTTTCAACGGATAGAAACCCTAGATTTCTGTAGCAACCAGTAGAGAAGAACAGTAGAGAGAAAACCAACCGAGAGAATATCAAATCCTAACCGAGAGAAAACCAAAATCATCATCTAGAACAAAAAAAATCATCATCAAAAACCAATGATGAACAATACAGTAGCAGCAACATCGTGGTGAAGAATAAGCACAAAAAAACAGTCCAAAATCATCAAAAATTAAACCGAAATCATCGATTGAAAAGAGCATTAAAAGAGTTTCAAAGAGAATACAGAACAACAAACAAAAGATTCAACATCTAATCAAGTAGTAGAAAGTCCAAAATCATCACCACCTAAGCAGAAATCGCCCAGAAAAAAGAAATCAGGACTTTCAAAGAGAAGAAAACAACAACAAACAGAAGATTCAACAACTATTCAAGTAGTAGAAAGTCCAAAATTATCACCACCTAAGCAGAAATCACCTATAAAAAAGAAATCAGGACCTTCAAAGAAAAGAAAACAACAACAAACAGAAGATTCGACAACTTTCAAGTAACAAAAGGTAATATCATCTGCTACTTTCATATGTAGCCTATTATGTGTGTTTGAAAGTAGTTTTTCTCAGATATGTTTACATAGTGTACATATTTGTACACCTTCATGCTATTTCAGAGATATATGGACTGTTATTTGTGTATGAGAGTAGTTTTTCTTAGATTTGTTTAGGTAGTGTACTTATTTATACACCAACATGCTATTTCAAGGATGTATGGACTGATTTGTGGGTGTATATTTTGTTTTTTAGATTTGTTTAGGTAGTGTACATATTTGTACACCAACATGCTATTTCAGGGATGTATGGACTGATTTGTGGGTGTGTATGTTATTTTACTTTGATTTGTTTAGCTAGTGTATATACTTGTACACCTGCATACTATTTCAGGGATGTATGGACTGAATTGTGGGTGTGTATGTTGGATTATGTTGTATTTTAGTACATGTGTAGATGTTTGTACACCAGTATGGTAGATCATGGATAATTAACCTGATTTGTGGGCGTAGATGTTAGGTTTTGTTGTTTTTCAGCATTTGTGTAGATGTTTGTACATCATTATGGTAGATAATGGATGTATGTACTTGATTTGTGGGTGTAGATGTTAGGTTTTGTTGGGTTTCATTACTTGTGTAGATGTTTGTACACCATCATGCTAGATAATGGATGTATGTACTTGATTTATGGGTGTGGATGTTAGGTTTTGTTGTGTTTCAGTACTTGTGTAGATGTTTTACACCAGCATGCTAGATAATGGATGTATGTACTTGATTTGTGGGTGTAGATGTTAGGTTTTTGTTGTGTTTCAGTACTTGTGTAGGTGTTTGCACACCAGCATGCTACATAATGAATGTATATGCTTGATTTGTGGGTGTAGATGTTAGGTTTTGTTGTGTTTCAGTACATATTTGTACACTAGCATGCTACACCATGGATGTATGGCCTGATTTGTAGGTGTAGGTATTAGGTTTTTTTGGATTTCAGCACTTGTGTGTAAATATTTATACACCAACATGCTAGATAATGGATGTATGTACTTGATTTATGGGTGTAGATATTAGGTTTTGTTGTGTTTCAACACATGTGTAGATGTTTGTACAGCTCATGCTAGACCATGGATGTATGGCCTGATTTGTGGGTGTAGATGTTAGGTTTTGTTGGATTTCATCACTTGTGTACATGTTTGTACTGATTTTTGGGTGTAGATATTAGGTTTTGTTGGATTTCAGCACTTGTGTAAATATTTGTACACCAGTGTGCTTTTTTGTTCTTATTTTCATTTTGCATCTTTCGTTGATGAAAGGAAACATTATAGATCCATTTTCAATGGCCTAAGAGAGTTTGTGAATACTCATTTTGAGAGGGACGAGGAAGGAAGAAATATCCATAAAAATTGTGGTTCACTGATTTGCAATTAGAAAAGCAAAAGGAAATCCCGTTTTGGATTGTGTTACAAGTTGTTTTTTTTATAAAGAAGAAACTGAAGAATCTAAGAAGAAAAAAGAAGATTGGTGGATGAGTCCAGAATCAATCTTGAAGATTGTGAATCAATATTGTCATGATCACAGTGAGGAATATTATTTTGTTTTAGGTGACAAGAAGAAGAAACAAGTGAAAGTAAAGAGCACAACTGAAGAGTTATCTTTCATTTTTTTTAATTGAGATGGTAGCATCAGAACCTGGAGAAGAAAAAATTGTAAAAACAAGTGCTAAAAAAACATATGGTTCAGTGATAAATAGATTGAAAATGGAGAAAACTGTTCAGCTGAGGAAAGTGGAAATCGAAGAAGCATTCTTAAAAATAATGAGGGAAAAAACAAAATAGAGAAATCAGATTGAAAGAAATGATGAAGATTTGGTCAAGTTATATGGTTTGTACTTATGCATCATGGTATTTTTCACTCAAGCAAATGGAAGCATGTTGAGTAAGAACTTTGAATCATTGAATAAAATTAAAAGAATTTGTTGGACAAGTCTTACACACTCTTATTTGATGAAGATAACACCATTGGATGTTAATGGTTGTGTGAGATATCTTTTGTTAAATTTAAATATACTTATGTGCAAAACATTGTACACTTATTTTAAATATGCACCATTATGTGCACTTATATTAAATTTGCACCATTATGTACATTGTACACCATTAAGTTGTTCATTGGCTTGTTTTTGTTACATTTCTAACTATTTAAGTTTTTGTTAATGCAATATTGGTTTGCTGAACATAACAAGAGTATGAAGCCCAATAACAAAGAAGTAATGCCAAGGATAGTGAGGTGGATAATGAGTAAAATCAGTAATACCATTGAAAAGGATGTGAACGAGAGGTAATGAACAAGGTATGACAGTAAAAAATTCTCTGAGAATTGTTATTCATATTAAATGTGCACAACAATGTACACCAGTAATTCAAGTGAACTGGATTGTACACTAGTTTTGGCATGTGTACATTGTTGTTTACAGGATTAAGTGTTTTAAAATTTGATCAATTTTGGCATGTGTGGATGTTTACATATGTCAACAGATTGGGTATAAGATTACCTAGCTAGAGATAAAATCATTTTGGATGAATACCAAAAGAATATGAAATCAAACAGCCCTGAAACACTGAAAGAAAATCTTTTCAAATCCGAAATGCAAAGAGAAGAACTGCAAGAAGAGCTTACTAAATTAGAGAGTGTGTATGACAGGCTTGTTGGTTTCATTGAAGAAGTAAATAAAAAAATTCACAACATGGATCCCAACAATATGAAAAACCTGAGTTGAATATAATGTGCATGGATTCTTTGACAAACATCTTTGCATGTACAACAAAATTACAAAAAGAGGTTGATGGGATACTAACTATGAGAATGATGATGATGATGATGATGATGATGATGATGATGATGATGATGAT
>JAJJMC010006776.1:1347737-1385195 GCA_023531435.1 Papaver californicum | reverse complement strand
ATGATGATGATGATGATGATGATGATGATGATGATGATGATGATGATGATGATTGGGATAAGGATGAGGAGGAAACAAAAAGTGAGGATGGGGATAACGATGATGATAAAACAGAGAGTGACGATGGGAATAATAAGGAAAGTGAGGATGGGGATGATGATGATGATGATGAGGAGGAGGAGGAGGAGGATGAGAATGATAATGAGAAGGAAAAATATGTGAATGATCCAAGGTATGTATATTTTGTGACTTAGTTTAAACTTTTTTAGATACTAAAGGTGTACAAGTCTGTATACTTCCTCTAGACTTGGTGTACCAGTATGTACATTTTTACTTACTATATCACCATGTGCGCAAAACTAATCTTAAATTTATATTTTTCAGGAAGGATAGATAGGATGAGCTGACTGATGCAACTAGTAATGAATCTGAGAAATCAGTTCAGCCTGAAACTGAAGATCCAAGGTATGGTATATTTGACATTTATAAAACTTCTTTGGATATTAAAGGTGCACCAGTCTGTACACCTCCTTTAGACTTGGTGTACCAATCTATACTCTTGCTTTAAACTTGGTATATGTACACTGGTATTTACTCTATCACCATGTGCGCATTATAAACTGACCTTAAAGTTATATTTTTCAGCAAGGATGGGGAAGATGAACTTACTGGTGCAAGAGGTAATGAATCTGAGAAATCAGTTCATCGTGAAACTGAAGATCCAAGGTATGGTATATTTGACATTTATAAAACTTCTTTGGATATTTAAGGTGCACCAGTCTGTACACATTTTTTAGACTTGGTATACCAGTCTGTACACTTTTTTTTGACTTGGTGTACCATTATGTATACTAGTATTCCTCTATCATCATTTCTGCATTTTAATCATGATCTCAATTTAAATTTTGCATCAATTCCTTATCCAAGAAAAATGAAAGTCTTGAAGATATAGAAGAACATGATGCAACAATGACAATTTATGAAAAAGAGAAGAAAGAAAAAAAGAAACAACAAGAACAAGAACAAGAGAAGGAGAAAGATGAAGAGAAAGAATTAGAACAAGAGAAGAAATTGGGTACTGCAACAATCTTGGATGCTCTTATTAGTAGCTTGGATGCTGAAATATTGCATGTTAAAACCTCAGTTGATGCTACTAATTCCACCTTGAATGGTGTTGTTGTTATCTTTGAAGCTGCTACCTTGGATGGTGATGATGCTATCTTGAATGCTGGTCCTACTATCTTGTATGCTGGTACTACAACCTTTGATAAGAGATTGAAGGAATCTGAAATATCAAAGGAAGAAATTGATGAAATATTGGCATATTTATCGCATGATGTGTGCAAAAAGCTTGATGTTGGTGGTGGTATAATGCCACATAAAATGAAGCAAATGGTGTCAGATTTAATCCTTGAATGTCCAAGATGGTCATTGAGATTGAGTCAAGAAGAGAACCAAGAAAAATTAACGTCTCAAACTTCATTGTCTAACAAAGACGTTCAATCTAAGATCATAGAAGAAGTGTTGCAGTTCATACACCAAAATCATAGTGAATTTTTCAGCAGCCAGGAAAATGTATATCTTAAGAAATCAAAAAACAGAACGAATGAAGGAGAAATGTTGAAGATGAAAGCAGCTGGAAAATTGTCTAAAACACATGTTGGAAAGAGACTCCCAAAACCGAAGTTGGATCCCAACTTTACCATTGGTAAACCTAAAACAAGAGGCAAAGGTAAGGAGAGAATCTATGTAGAAAAGTTAGAAGATGATGGGATACTGGTAGAAAGACGGAAGAGAAAAAAAAACTTACTTTCTTAATAATTATTGGGCCAAATACATGAATCCAAAATCTACAAGTTGATGGAAGCAGGACCAGAGAAAAAAAGAATCCAAAAATTCTTTGACAATGCACAAAAACTGTAAGTTCACGGAACTCTACCTTGCGCATCATCATTTCTGTTTTAACTTCCAACTAAGAAAAGTGTGTATACAAACTAGTACACCACTTATAATGGTTGTGTACAATCTTGTGACATGTGAGAAAAATGTTTAGAATCTTGTTTTGTCTTAACTTCCAACTGAGAAAGTAAGTGTACAAACTAGTACACCTTTTATAGAAGGTTGTGTACAATCTTGTGCACATGTGATATTCTGGTACACCTACATGTAATATTTTCTTATGATTATGCAGATCTGTAGCTTGGGAAGTATCAAAAGAACCAAATCCTGAGGCAAAAGAAAAAGTTCTTATTAGTTGAGAAATTCTAAATGACCTGATGTTCAATAAAGAACTAGACCAAATGGTATTGAAGTTCTACATATACCAACGAAGATGTGCAGTTGTCAGAGATTCTATGAAACCACCAGATGCTCGGAAGTATTTGAACTGTGATTTCATGAGTCCATCATCATGGGTAAATATCTAAATTTACATAATGCAACTTTAATTTAATTTAGTACGTGTCAATCTAATTCAATGGATACAATATTTAAACCGTGAATACAATTTTTATTGCAGTATTATGTGCGGAATAATCTTGATGTGAAGATAAAAAAAATTGTGGTTGATTTCGCAAAAGAAATTCCAATGAATCTGGATTTTCTTGTAGTACTAATGAACCATTCTGCAATTGGACATGAAGCTAACATGGGAAAGCACTGGTCGTGATTGGTTTTTGACTTTGGAGCACTTGAGTGGAAATGGTACAACTCCTTGCATTTTGATTGAACATCACTGTTGGATGGAAATGACACATATCTTGCATATGCAAAGAATATGACAACAATAGTGCAAAGTTAAATTGATAAGAAAATAGTTGAATTTGGGGAATACTCAATATCTGCATTTGAGGTGAACATCATGGATTGCCCAAAACAAGGTACAAACCCAAACTGCCTAATCTACACATGTTACTTCATGAAGAAGGTTATCAAGAAATACAAGTTTATTCAAAGAAATGAGGAGACTGCGAGAGAAATTTGTCAGCATATGAGATATAAAATGGTATCGAAAATGTTGACACCATTCATCACTGTTAATGTATGGGATATTGCAGATGAGAAATATTATCAAGATTACCATGAGAGTAACAATCTACCAATAAACAAGAGAAAAAAGTTGTTTTAGACCTGCTTAAACTTCTGGGAGAATTTGTTTGTAACTTACTTCCGTTTCTGCTAACAACTCTATTTTTATTTTTATTTCATATTTAATGCTTTTGTTACTAAAACCTTGAATTAAAACTTAACTATTATTACTTTTGTTCATAAAATCTTATTGAATATTTGTGAGTGTTAGAATGTAGATGGTTTGCAGGTGTCAAACTAGCAGGGTATATTGAAAAACTGAACCATATTATGTTCATTTTTTGCTGGTGTACCTTGTTCATTTTTTTACAGGTGTACCAAAATATACACATGTACTGAAGGTGTACACAGTTATGCACAAACGCATTTTTTACAAGTGTACCTTGTTCATTTTTTTACAGGTGTACCAAAATGTACACATGTACTGAAGGTTATACTAATAAGGTGTACAAAAATGTACACAAGCATTAATACTAGATTCCTTAAAAGAAGTAACATAGTATCATAATCAAAATATATAAAAGAAAGTGTAGATAGTGTACAAGTACTAACAACATGTTAAAAATTAATCTACTCTTACGTTAAGTTTGTGTTTATTTGTTTGAATTTATCTAGCTTCATATTGATATTGTGAACCCTGAACCATGTGAACACGGAGCCCTAAAACCCTAAACCACTGAAAACCTAAAAGTTGAACCCTTGAACCCTGAAACCCTTAACCCTAAAACCTTGAACCATAAAACCCTTTAACCCTTAAAGCCTTAAACCTTTAAAAAATGAACATAAATGTACATATGTACTAACTGGGGATAAAAGATGAATGTGTACATAGTTGTGCACAACTACTGACAACAGGTTAAAAAACTAAGGTGTACAAAAATGTACACACTATTGACAGGTTATAAAAGAAAAAATCCATACCGGCAGAACCAAAATTTGCAGAAATAATTAAACTGTTAAAACTAGATTCTTTAAAAGAAATAACATAGTATCATAATCAAAAAAATAAAGAGTACAATGTACATAGTGTGCACAAGTACTAACAACATGTTAAAAATCTAAGTTGTACATGATGGTGTACGTGCTCCCAACAAAGATATCCATACCTAAACAAGTACTGAAATATTATAAAAGAAAAATCCAGACCTACAAAAGTATCATCCATTGTAACAAGCTAAAAGAATAAAGCATAGTTCATCAAAAATAAAAAAATAAAATAATGGTAGTAAATGATAGTTCATCAAGGAAGGGGGCAAGTAGCTCTGCTATAACATCCAAGGGTGAAGCACTTTGTGTACATCATAGGTTTTCTTTGCTTCTCACATGCATTTCGAACACACTGATTTCTTGGTCTTCCAGGTGGAGGTCTAGGTATGGGACCAATGATCACATTTGGATGATCATAATCCTCATGCTTGTCATGGTTGGAATAGGGCATATAATCT
Source organism: Papaver californicum (assembly GCA_023531435.1). Taxonomy (NCBI): domain Eukaryota; kingdom Viridiplantae; phylum Streptophyta; class Magnoliopsida; order Ranunculales; family Papaveraceae; genus Papaver; species Papaver californicum. The sequence continues at coordinate 1,380,663 of JAJJMC010006776.1, read as the reverse complement.
CGTGATACGAAAGGTTAAACCATTCAGTGGCGAAATATAGCTCAACATATTCATAGATGACATCACCCTTAGCTTGAATAGCAGCACAAGCATGTGCACACGGAAACCCATTCACTCGCCACCTTTGACATGTACATGTCTTTTTCTTCAGATTTACACAGTTTGACCTTGGTGAATGGACTTTATATAATCTATCTCTTGACTCGCTTACATTCCATGTTCGACCAATATCAATTTTCTCCTTAAGTAAAGTCTCGAATTTGGGAGTGAGCCTGGTATTAAAAGTTTTCAGAGATTCTACCCGTCTCTTAGACATCATCCTAATAACCTTCAACCTGGAAAATAAAACATAAAACATCAACACTTGATGCCCAGGTTCAGTATAAAGAATAGACTTGTGCAGAACTATGTACACATTATGAAAAAACCAGCACAGTTTCAGCAGTGTAGAATAAACATGTGTACAACTATGTACACATTATGAAACACCAGCACAAATTCAGTATAAAATAAACATGTGCACAACTATGTACACTTGGTAACATATTGCGCACAAATTCAATTTATAAGAGCCCGTGTACAACTATATACACATTAAATGAACCTGTGTACAACTATGTACACATTAATACCAAACATGATAAATGAACCTATGTACAACTATGTACATATTAAAAAACTAAAATCGTACTCACTGAATCTCATCAGCAAGAGCAAAAGCAGACAACTTTTTATCTTTTCTAATTCAATTGTTAAAAGACTCAGCAACACATGAAGAGTGAGCACCATATCTACATGCAGGGAAGAATGCAGAAGTCCATTTCTCCTTTGGATTAGTCCGTATATAGTTATCAATAAATCCACACTCAAGAACATGCATACCCCGCAAAACAGCTTCATAATTAGCAGTTGTATAACAATATCCAGCCTTGTAGAACAAATCCATTACATACTTTTGACTCTTGTTACTTGCTCCAATGGGAAGGTTTCCCTTCAAATGATGAAAGCAATAGTTGTAGGATGAATCATGAAATACTTTGGGAATGCCTTTTATAAGACCTCCACCACGATCATTAAGAAATACGATAGGACGTTCATCAACCACTTGTTTAAGATTGTTCAAAAACCAATCCCAGTTGTCAACATCTTCACCAGGAACAAGAGAAAAGGCGTAGGGGTAAAAACCTAATACACAGAAGAAGAAAGAAAACAAATATAAAAATCTGAATCAATTTCTAATCAACATGCACACAACTATGTACACATTAAGAAAAACCTTGTGTACAACTATGTACACAAACAATATACACACACACAAAAAGAAATGAAAAAGAATGCTACTAACCACCATTCCTATTGAGACAGGTTGCATCCATTAAACCACCTCTGTATCTACAAGTGAGGAAAGTCGCATCCAAGTATATCATAGGCCCAAGATACTTATATGTCTGCTTACAGGCACCAAAACATATGGAGAGCCTCTCAAATCGTCTCGATTTGTCATCAAACTGAAAATCCATATAACTAAGAGGATTAGTTTTCCTAACAACTTCAACATACCATTGTAAATCAGTATTTGACTTCTCGCCATCTCCAAATGATTGTTCAAAAACTGCTTCTCTCCTTCTATGAGCATGGTGGTACTTAATATTGGAACCATAAACCTTCTTAAAAATTGAAATCATTTGGTTAGGTTTTAAACTAGATCTTCATTTATATGGTCTTCCATCATATGCTTGACTAACTTGGTTGTTACATGTGGGCTCTTCAACCTCAAACCAACACCACAACTGCAAAAAAACAGAGAACAAAAATTAAATAAGTAATGTGCACCGTAATGTATACCGTAATGTATACATGAAGAAACATACTTAAGGTGCAACACTATGTACACCATCATCAAACGCTACAAATAACAAAAGAACATAAAAAAAAGTAATGTGCACCAAAATGTACTCATAAACAAAAATAAAAAAAATATGCACCATAATGTATACATAAACAAAAATAAAAGAATGTGCATAAATATGTACACAACTGACCTGTGAAGGACATTAACATGTTTCAGGGGAAAACGAGATTTGTTGCCATTGACAGGGACAAAGTGGACCCTCTATAAACAACCAACTTCCGCACACTTTGCAGTATAACGAGTAGCATCATTCTTTAGAATCTTAACCTTGTAACAAGTCACTAGGAAGTATTCCGGAATAGCAAGTCTAACTGCAGAAACACCACCAATAAATTCTTTACCTATCGTGTCAAAAATATGCACTCATTCATTAGAAACAAGAGGTTTAAGCTTGTTTGCATCATTATCTACCACTCGAACAAGCTTATGAGTAATGAGAGAGCTTGAAGTTACATGAGACTTTGAAGTATGACTCGATGGCCGAGAATTAGAACCGTATTTAGAACCAGAACCACCCCTTTGAAGAATATCAACATGTGAATAAAAATCTTCATTTTTATTGGCATGCGTAAGAGCCACTAAACCTTGAAGAGCTATATCACCAAGAACATATACTTTAGAATCATTGTCCATATAACTTAAAAAATATACCATCATGGGACAAATGCCTCCATTGCTTACATGCAAAATGCTTCAACTCATCCAAAGTGCTCTGCATACTAACATGAAAAGGGACTGAATGCTCACCATAATACAAAATAGTATAAACACCTTGACTAGACATTCTTCATACCTTGCATAGTACCCAAACATATATAAAAACAATGTACACCAAAGCACACATCCTTAAATATGATGAAGATGCAAAAAATACATATAGTGTACATTAAAGTACACATACTTAGATACGCTAAAGATTGCAAAAAAGACATACAATGTACATTTAAGTACACAACCTAGATAAGGTGAAGATTGCAAAAAAAAAAAAAAACATACAATGTACATTAAAATACACATCCAAGATAAACTAAAACAAAAAAGATCTTTCTTACAATCTGTAAAAAAATTAATCAACAAAAGAAGAAATCAAACAAAAACATGGATCTGGAAAAGATGGAAAATCAGAAAAACATAGCATATCAAGATCGATCTCAAAATAATTATTCTATAAAATCAAAAAAGAAATCAAAATTCTACGAAAATCAAAAACAAAAAATAAACCAAAATGTAAAATAAACAAATGGGGATCAAAACATGAAACAAAGAAATTAAAAACAAGAAATATCAAAAACAGAAAGATCCTTCAAAAATTAAACATCAAAACAGAGTAAAATAAAAAATCTATGAAAACCAAAAACATCAAATAATAAAATCAATAACAAAAACAGATATCAAAACACCAAAAGAAAACATCCAACAAGAAATTAAAAGATCGAACAAATATTTCTTTGATCGATCATCAAAAATCAAAAATCTATGAAAATCAAAAACCTCAAATAACAAAATCAAAAAAGAAAACAAATATCAAAACAACAGATCATCAAAAATCAAAATCAAACAGAAACAGATCAAAAGAAAGATTGAAATCAACCAAAAATAGATCAAACAACTAAAGATAGTATACAAACCTATAAGAATCAACTAAAGGTGTTTCAAAACAGCTCGAAGAAAGAAATTCTTTGACAAATCACCTCTTTTTCTGCTCCAAAATCAGTTATGTCTCTCTCCCTCTCAGATCCAAAAAGTTATGGACTTCAAATTTTAAGGTATTAAATATGGTAATGATTAAAGGTTATTTTGAATATTTCTTTAAAACCCGATTTGGACTCATGACACAGCTTTGGACTAAATCGTCCAAATTTACACTAAACCATTACCGTGTTTGTAATTATAGACTAGATTGTTTTGGGATTAGGAGGACTGGACTAAAACGTCCAAAGCCCAACAAAAAATGGATTAAACATTAATTCTTATATTAAAGATACGATCAGGGCAGCCACGGAGTCCCTACAAGGCTACAAGTACAGAGGAGCTAACAGCTTGGCTAAGCAGTCGAAGCAGAAAACTGCAAACCAAAAAGAAAAGAAATTCAAAAGGAACATATCACTAGACTAACCAGAATCCATAACTGCAGACCAGTTATAAAGAACTGTGTTGAGAGAAATATTCTCAAAAATGTCAGCACCATAAGAGTATAACAGAGTAGTGAGTAGTGACAACATGATCAAATATGAATACCAAACAATAAGGGGAATCTTGGAAAGAAAGGATACTAGCGAAAGGCGGTTGGTTACTCATGTCAAATGGTGACTATAGTGTGTTCTTCTACAATCCAACCATTCATAAAAGCAATCATCAGGCTCATGAATAAGGTGGTGTTGGATTTAAGAAATTGAGGCCCATGAATAATGCTCTTCATAGCAAGTGGATCTGGAGGTATGGAAAAGAGGACAAAGCTCTTTGGAGAAGAATCATTACTGAAAAGTCTGGTGGTAACTCTAAAGCAGGATTCTACAAAATCTGTTGGCATGAATTTTGAAGAGTAAAGAGGTAGTAGAGAACAATTCTAAGGTGGTGGTGCACAATGGAGATAGGTGGCTGTTCTGGAGGGATAAATGGGCAGCAAATTAAGATCTTAAAACTCTATTTCCAACACAGAATGCTACTGTAAGGGATATGATATGCATTAATGAAGGATGGCTCAAGGGGCTGGAATCTAAATTTCTGTAAGTTGCTCAAGGAGGAGGAGGTGTTGCAGGTGGGTCTTTTATTAAACCTTATCAAAGAACTTGGAATCAAGGTAAAGGTACTTTTCCTGTCGCACCTGCTATGAGTCTTTGGATCTGGACTGGCATATTTCTTTTCCTCACAAGAGTTTATTGAATCCCAAAATTTCATAAAAGGTCAGCTTCTTCATGTGGACTCTTTGCTAAAATGCTACTCCCACCATGGATATGGTTTGGGTTGAAATTGAGCATCTAGGAGGGCTACGCTGTTTATTAGCATTACATCTTGTATCGCAACATTATGGTAACAGAGATTACTGTAACTCCAAAGACAATTTAAGGTGCAGGTGCAGCCATCTCTATGTGCCAATACCTAACAGCCATGTATGCCTCAAATCTCAAAAGATGTTCATTCTATTCCATAATTGTTGCACCAATTGGTATGAGTCTAAAGCTGTGCAATTGTTATTCAGGTAAAAGGAAGTGTGTGTTTAATCAAAATTAGAGAAGAAATTAAGAAAATTAATTCGATCATCAAATTACAATTAGAATTAATGTTAACTGAATATCCAAAAATTAATCTTCAGAAGTACAATATCATCTCAAAATACAAAAGTAAAAATAAAAGAGAGCAAGCCCTAGAATTAATCATCTTGTTGCTGCATGTTGTATCACCCTTATCATGCACAGAGTAACTCATTAATCATCTGATTCTGATTCTGATAATCATAATCAAATGCAGAGTTAATGAAATCATCAAAGTCATCATCATCGTTAGATAATAGTAAGGAAGAATAAGATAGACCCATCTGTTGATTCTCTTCCTCAATGGCAACTCCGTAGTCGCCGCCGGAATGAGTAAGATACGGTGTACATTCCACCGTTGAGTCATCGATGAACCCTGAAGAAGTAGTATAATCAATTTGAACTATTTGTTCTTCATTATGAATCCTATTCAGAGCACCATTAACTAGGGCTAATACAGACTCCACTCTGTTTCCAATTTCAACCAGAGATTTCCATACTAGAAACTTCATAAAAATTAGGGCAAAATCTTTCCTTTGAAATACTCGTATTCTTACTGTTCTTATTAATAACAAAACCATCATCATCAATAGAAGAAGAATCAAACCCCCTTTTTCTTTTCCCCTTTTGATCATCATCATACCTTTTATACTTCTTCACAATCTCCTGAAATTTTTCTTCACAACCTGGTAAATTGTACACGATTCCTTCAAAATCACACACCATAGCAACTTCAACATCACATAATGTTGTTAATTCAGTAGATTTCTTTCTTACATTTGGCCATCTAGATCTGAAAACTTTCCTATTTTTCTTAGAATCAACAGCAATGCTATTAGCAGAAGAAGAAGACGATGGTGATTTACCCTTTAATTCTGAATTACAAAGAGAACCCATGTTTAGAAACTCAGAGAAATCCATAGCAAGCACAAGAACCAGAGAGTTTTGGAGATTAACTAGCAAGTACAAGAGATGAAACAGGGAGCGAGATAAAACAGAGATTGAAGATGATGCCTGCTTATATATTTGGAAGTATTTCGTGAAACCCAAGTTTGAGTCTTGTTTCTGTGTTTATATGAGTTTCCATATTTTAACACTCGTTTTCATAACGTTCGAATATGACAACTTGTTGTAAGTAGTAGTAGTAAGTAATCAACTAGTTGAGAGTGAGAATAAGGATAATCGCCAGTCTGATGCGAGATATGGGGAAGATGAAACCCTCCAGAGGCACGGCCGGACACATAGAATTTGAATGAGGAGTTGGGGCCAGGTCAATACAATTCTCTCTGATAGATTTGTCAGCTGCAATTGGCTTTAAACCGTAACTGAAACTGGCCATTGAACCATTGCTGAAATCTTTTTGTGCTTGTTTGAACGATCATTTGGACTTAATGAGCTCCATTTCATGTGCACGTTTCATACTACCTATCTATTAGATATTATTTGAAAGACTCGTTATCAATTGTTGTACTAAAAAATCAAGATCGATAGCTAGCTGTAAATAGTAACAACTTGGACCACCTAAGTTCACTTTCAACTGCCTGCTGAAATCCACTAATTCTGCTGAACTTGGAAAAGTAGCCAATGGAAGATATGCTATTAAGAGCCTTTGTCCAGAGGAAATTCACCAGGAAAAACAAATAACCCACTGATGCTGTTGAATTCAGAAAAAAGACCACATCACACACTGAAACGAAACGAGTACTTTTTGGTGAAAACTGTGACATGTTTTTGCAGGTAACACACTCAAACTTGTACACTCAGCTGGAAAGGACTCTCAAACAAAGACCTTGTAAAAGCTTATTGGTTCTATGACTCTATCCATATTCGACTGATGCATGTTTTTAAAGAAAGGGATGAGAACGGCAAGAGAAGCATGTGGGATCAAGCAAGAGGAAGCACAAGTGAAAAGAAAAGCAACAACAAGTAGCCAGCAAACTAACAATGCAGGGCCACAACAAAAATATGAAAGATGATTTAAGCTATACAGAGGTGGATGAGAACGGCAAGCAATTTTTTTTGCTAATTATAGATCCTTAAAGGATGAAAACTCAATTGCACACAAAATGCACATCCGTCTTGATTGCTAATTTTCTATGAATCAAGCTCGTGAGCTGGGAAGTCTTGGGATGAAGGGCTTGAACACTTGGATTTGTAATGGTCTTGCTCTCGATCTCAACAACAAACTTGTTGATGGCCCGTCTTGGCAAACCGTATCACTAAATTTGGCCATTGAACCATTTTCGATCAATTGGCCTCAGTGAGATCCATTTCATGTGCACCTTTCCATACTACCTATCCACTAGATATTATTTGAAGGACTCGTGACATAATTCTTGTAAACGATCCATCATTATATTCGACCGGTTCATTATCGAAAATGAAATGTAAAAAAGAAGATACAATCAGAAAACATTGAATGGAGGATGTATTTGAAGGGCATTAGTGTTAGAATTAAAAAGTGATTTATTATCAAAAATTGTTTTGTTACCTAATTTATCTTGATGGGATCAGATGGTCACTAGTCAATATTGGGGGTGGAAATAACAAATCCACTTTTCACTTCTATGTGAATGAAAAACCTTTGGTTTTTCCCATATGGGATAAACCAATGATGAAGTCTATCTATATTACCACTAAAGTTGCTTCTAAGGGAAAATACTTGTGGATTGGGTATAGACTAAGGAAATGGGCTAGTGGGCAAATTCACACATGTGCGGTGCTTCGCACCGAAGCACGCACGCGGGCCACGGGCTTGCGGAGCTTGTGTGTGCTTGCGTGTGTTTTTGCGTGAGCTGGCGTGAACCGTCGTATGCTTGGCGTGAGTCGGCGTGTGCCCAGCATGTGCCTATCAAGACTTAATGGTTCTTTATTTTAAATTCCTATAATAAATAAAAACCGTTTTATTATTTATGAGAATTTATGGGAATGAAATAAAAAGATTTTTCATAAATACAATTTAATTTTCTTCTCTAAAGTTTGCCTATAAAAGAAAAAGAAAATTTCATTTTCAACTTACCCCAGTCGCAGCTACTATCCTGACGACTTTTCCCCTCTTCTCGCTTTGTTTGCGCACGTAGATTTATTTTTCTATAAATTATTCTGCTGTTAAGTTCGCAACGGGCCAACGAGTTTTTGCTAGCTGGGTTGGTATCAGGTGGTTTTATCCTGGATTCGATTTGTCATCACTAGTGGTATAGCAACACTCTTTCTAGAGGTGTACCCGATAAATAGCGAGTTAAGGGCAGTCTGTTGAAAAGGCGACTCCATCTTTCTGTGTGTGTTTGGTTTTCTGAATGTTCTGTTTTTCTAACCAATAACCCATTTCTAGTCTCTGTTTGGTTCGCTCATTGTTACAGGAATTTTGTCCAACAATCTTAACTCGATATTTATCGATTTTTGTAACAATGGAAGCAACAACAAGTCATGAACCTTGGTCGCCTGCAAGAATAGGATACACTGCGTATCACAATGATCTTGTTACTGATTTACCAACCCAAGCCTTTGTTAAATTTCAAGCACTATGCTGGTTATGTGACGGTCACGGAAAAGGATGGTAGGGCTCTTCTTTACTGGTTTTACGAGGTTTGTAGTCAACCTGAGAAGAAACCTTTAGTCCTTTGGTTATATGGATGTCCTGGTTGTTCTTCTGTTGGATATGGAGCAACACAAGGGATTGTTCCTTTCACTATGGATAAAAGTGGAAGCTGGAACCGAGGATATGAGTTTCTCTCCTGCTGCGGAACCAATTGGTGTTTTGGGCAACAGCTATTTCCGATTTTACATACAAAGCCGTTCATGATTCTTAAGAAAGTAGCAATACATCTTCATCATCTCTAACTCCAAATCCAGCTGTTACTTCCCATGATTTGGTTTCTTCTCCAGCAACAAATGCATTCAAGTTCTGGGCTTACTTCACATTTGTGATGTTACAGATTCAACGAATTGAAGAAGCTGCCCAAATCGAAGAAGCTGATTTTCTCTGAGGTGAAATAGAAAATTAGGGCTTCAATTAAATTTGAGTTTGAATGAAAATTGAAGTGTGTATTAGACCATTAAGTGATGGAGAACGAGTGGGTTATGATTGAATTGATGTTTTGGGGCTGTCTTAATGAAGAATTGAAGAGTTGGGGTTTTTGTGTTCTTCCCCAAATCGTAATTAGCCATGAAATCAGAACTGGTGATTGTGAATCAATGGGTTGAGGCTGTGAAGAACATTAAGTTTAAATGGGTTCACAACAGGGGAGAGTTGATGGCTTTTAGTTCAAATCTAAATCCCTAAGAAAGTGTGGTTGCTGCTGGTAACTTGAAACCAGAGAATAGTGGGTTTGATTAGTTGGAGGTTTTGAACGAGAAAATTAAAGGAGTTGAATGTCTTCCGAAATGGAGCTCACTGCCATTCGAATTGTGATAATAGGTTGGTGGTTTTGCTGTGATTTGGTAAGCAAGAAAGAGTGGCATGTTCGATTTAATGTATGGATGACTCTTCTATTTTGTCCATATCGAACTTTTCAAGGCATGATGCACAGCTGTTCGTGGTCTTTGAACAATCATTCTTCCCTACTATGTGAAGCTTCGTTCTTCTCCTACTACTCCGTTCCGTGACCTGAGTTGTTGGTTTTATAAATGTTGATTGCAAATCCATCGATCCATCAGTCGTTGCCGGGAAATGGAAATAGAACTCGTAACTTGTCGTATGGACAACTGAAGCAAGGTGGATAATGAGATTGATACTAAGCCACTCTTGTTTGCCTTTGTGTAGCTTAAATTCGTTTTGCCACTTCACTTGGACTGTGTTCTTGAAATCGGGTATTTCGGTAGAAAAGAAGATGTGCTGTTGGAGAAGAAGGTGATACACTAGTTTAAAAAGAAGAATCTGGAAAAAGACCATTTTGCCCCTTCTCCATACACGTGGCTCACATGCTTGTCTAGAGATTTCCTTTATCTCTACTATTTATGCCCAACAAAATTATAAAGGATGACTAAATGGACTTGGGCACTCAATTTGGATTGAGCTCGAGTTTAAGGTCCTAGAAAGGTGGTCATCCGGGGTTCGTTTGTTTCCTTCGTCTTCGTCGGACAAAAGGTGTTCAATTCGTGTTTGATTGTGAATCTGGGTTATCAGCTTCTGGTGGTTTTCAGAGGAAGTTTTCTTGGTCGTTAAATTACGGAATTTTCGGAGGCAGTTTTCTTGGTCGTTCTAAAGGAAGCAACAGAAACTGAATATGGACGAATCATAATGTACAAGTATGATTTATTAATTATAACCATAATATATTTTAATATATGAATCGTATGCATAATGTCTTGAAATTATTAAAACGGTTAATACACTCAAATTAATAACCGTAGGTCACGTTTGATGAAACGTAATTGTGCACTAAAATTTATGCACTAAATTTAATGCATAAAATCAAGACAATTATTATACGCATAATAAAATGTAGTTATCATGCACTAAAATAATTTAACGTGAAGCATGCGTGAGTGTTGATTATTTGATTTTAAATATATCATGTTCATAATATAATTAGGCAATAGTTTTTAGAAATCGTAAGGATTTTATTTATAGAGAAATAAAATAAAATAATGTTGAATTATTATGAAAAATCAAAAGAACAAGTTTTTTGGTACAATGTCTGAAGTCAAATTCGTAACCAATGTGAGAGACTTGTTGGTACACTCTGATGCTACCGAACATGTCTGCGGAAACAAAGATGTGTTCACCTCCTATCAGAAGGTAGCGGAAGGAGAAAAGTTCTATATGGGTAACTCGTCCGCAACACAGGGTGCGAAAAAAGGCAAAGTTGGGCTGAAGCTCATTTTTGGCAAACCTCTCACATTGAAGAAATTGTTCATGTTCCGGACATCTGTAAAATTCTTGTATTCTGTAGTATATTAGATGATAAGGGTTTTCATGAATCTGGAAAAAATAGTGTAACTCAGTGTAAAGACTATGTAGAAAAGAGCTATAAGACAGAGGATTTTTTACAAATTAAATGTAACCTCAATTTAAATAAATAAATTTGATTCCTTTTATGGTTGTGTGTTATTGAATGTTTGACTTAACAGACTTGGTCATGTTTTTCAATGATTAATCTGGCGAGCATAGGTTGCATTCCCTAATTTAATTTGGAAGGTAAACATAAAGGTTAAATATGCATAAATTAAATTATGCTAAAATGTATTATAAGAAAAATGTTCAGGAAAAAATTCTAAACCCTTGGAATTAATTCCTCAGACCTAGTTGACTTGAACTCAGTTCAAACTAGAGGTGATATTATAATCCCTTAAGGAGATGATAAAACCATGAATTAGTTCAGGACTACCTGCGAACTTGTGGGGGGAGGCCGTCCTCTCAGCTTGCCATGTCCTGAACAAAGTACTTATTAAAGGATCAGATATATCTCCAAATGAATTATAGAAAGGCAGACAACCCTATTTTGCATACTTCAAAAATGTGGGGGTGCTTGACTAAGGTTTCTATCCCTCCACCTAAAAGGACATAGATATGACCCCAAACTGTTGATTGTGTCTTCATAGGATATCCTGAACACACTACATAAGGTTAGGGTTGTGAGTTCTGGTATTTTAGAAATTCGTCTGAATACCAATATAGAATCTAGGGATGTTATGTTCATTGGAAAAATTATTTTCCTTTGAAATCTGAATCTCGCATGATATGTATTGATCCCCTAGATGTCCTTTCTACTTGTCAGACAATACTTCTATAGAAAGATGAAGTTGATCCTAGAAGAGGCAAAAGATTTAGAATAGAAAAAAATCTTTTAGAGCATGAAAATTTTGATCATGTAATGTTCTCTAGTGGATTTTAAAATAAATGAATCTGACAAGTGTGTTTACACTAAAATTGTCAATGATACCTGTGTGATTGTATGTTTGTATGTTGATGATATGCTTATACTGGATACAACCATAGATGTATTTTATTCCACTAAGAACATGTTGAATGAGACCTTGACATGAAAGGATTAGGTCCCTCAAATGTAATCTTAGGGATGAAAATTAGAAGAGAGTCTAATAGATATAGTCTTAGTCAATCTCATTATATTGAATTTGTACTTAGAAAATATAACCTGTTTGATAGGAGCATTGGGATACACTTTTTAGAGTGTTAAGGTATCGAAAATACACTTTAAACTTTGTTTGAGTTATAAGAGATACTCTGCAGTCCTTGAAGGACGTTGTAATGCAAACTGGATAGCATACTCAAAGGAGTCTAAATCTACGAGTGGATACGTTTTCACTCTAAGATGTGGATCAGTGTCTTGGAAGAGTTCCAATCAGACCTGTATCGCTCGGTCCACTATGGAATACGAGTTTATTGCGTTAGATAAAGCAGGAGAGGAAGCCGCTCGGCTAAGATGCTTTTTAGAAGACATTCCTCTCTAGTATAGGTCTGTGCCAGCTATATCTATACACTGTGATTGTCAAGATGCAATTGCTAATGCTAAAAACAACAATTATAATAGAAAATTCATTCATATTAGGAGAAGACACAATTCTCTAAAACAACTAATCTCGAATGACGTTATTTCTGTTGACTTTGTGAGGTCTAAGGAGAATACCGCGGACCCTTTGACGAAAGGCTTTTCCAAGGAGATAGTTAGTAATGCATCGAGGGGGATGGGCTTTAAGCTCATCAATTAAAACTTGCCATGAAACTCAACCTTGCTGACTGGAGATCCCAAGATCAAGGTTTTGAATGAGACAACTAATTTATGGCGGGTAAAAATTAAACACTATCAGAGAATTATTTTTTCTGTCCCTTCCCTATGGTGTAGATGTGATAGTGTGACTGCATGTAAGGATGACTTATAGTAAAGTCTTAATGAGTTATATAGTTTCAATTTAAGATTGAAATGGGGTGTATCAGTTAACACTCTTGATAGAACTCACCTATCTGAATGAGGAAGTGGGTCGCTTCCTATGAGAACTGAGCTGATTCTCTAGAGCATTCTGAGAAACGGGATATGTCCAGGGCCAAAACGGACACAACGGCGTGAACTTAACAGCACTCTTGAGAGATATCTCGCGTAAGGAGATATTGATGAATTACACCAAACGATGGCAGTTCAAGACATCGCGTTCATTGTCCATCAAGTAGTTCCGGTACTTCTCACTAAGCAAAGGTTCAATTCCATATGGTCACCTATTGCTTAAGAGGTATTTCTCGTTTTCCGGTTTTCTGATTTATCGCTTTCTTCATTCGTGTGGGGGATTGTTAGAATTAAAAAGTGATTTATTACCAAAGATTGTTTTGTTACCTAATTTATCTTGATGAGACCAGATGGTCACTAGCCAATATTGGAGGTGGAAATAACAAATCCACTTTTCACTTCTATGTCAATGAGAAACCTTTAGTTTTTCCCACATGGGATAGACCAATGATGAAGTCTATCTATATTACCACTAAAGTTGCTTCTAAGGGAAAATACTTGTGGATTGGGTATAGACTAAGGAAATGGGCTAGTGGGCAAATTCACACATGTGCGGTGCTTCGCACTGAAGCACGCACGCGGGCCACGGGCTTGCGGAGCTTGTGTGTGCTTGCGTGTGTTTTTGCGTGAGCTGGCGTGAGCCGTCGTATGCTTGGCGTGAGTCGGCGTGTTCCCAGCATGTGCCTATCAAGACTTAATGGTTTTTGATTTTAAATTCCTATAATAAATAAAAACCGTTTTATTATTTATGAGAATTTATGGGAATTAAATAAAAAGATTTTTCATAAATACAATTTAATTCTCTTCTCTAAAATTTTCCTATAAAAGAAAAAGAAAATTTCATTTTCAACTTACCCTAGTCGCAGCTACTATCCTGACGACTTTTCCCCTCTTCTCGCTTTGTTTGCGCACGTAGATTTATTTTTCTATAAATTATTCTGATGTTAAGTTCGCAACGGGCCAACGAGTTTTTGCTAGCTGGGTTGGTATCAGGTGGTTTTATCCTGGATTCGATTTGTCATCACTAGTGGTATAGCAACACTCTTTCTAGAGGTGTACCCGATAAATATCGAGTTAAGGACAGTCTGTTGAACAGGCGACTCCATTTTTCTGTGTGTGTTTGATTGTCTGAATGTTCTGTTTTTCTAACCAATAACCCATTTCTAGTCTCTGTTTGGTTTGCTCATTGTTACATGAATTTTATCCAACAATTAGTGTGGGCAATCAGAGGAAATTATTGACAAGAGCAAAAGCCAAACACTTTGCTGAAGTTGATGACAATGCAAGATATTTTCTTTCATTAGCTGATGGAAAAAGAAGGAAAAATACTGTTTATAAATTGGTGATTAATGGTGTAGATAACTTCTGCTAACTTGAGATCAGAAAAGAATTTCAAGATTACTTCATCAATCTGTTTCAAGACAATCATACTTGGAGGCCACAGTTGGATGAATGTTATTTTGACAATATCTCAGCTGAAGAAAAAAACCTTGGTTGGAAAGAAATATTGAGGAAGATGAAATGTTGAATACAATGAAGTGCAATGTCAATTTCTTGTAATTGAAGGGGCTAAAATTATTTCAAAAAAAAAACAAACAAACAAAAGAAGCCGAATGTAGCAAGGAAACTACATTCTTTACCATTTTCACAAATACTTAAAAAGATGTTGAACACCACAACAAATTTTGACAAGCCTTATATGGCAGTTTGATAAATGATCTTTTACCTTGCATCGAGCCTTTCTGCAGGTATCTAATCCCCCATAAAGCATGGCAGAGCTTCTTAATTCGACCACCCAAACAGGCTATTAAAGTTACAATTCAGAATAAAGACAATTACTCTTCAGTGCAGGGAATCTTTTAAAAGCTTCTCTTGCATTAATCCGCCCAAACTAAGCGATACTTCCTTCATGGCCGGCCTTTTCTTTCCAGCATATTTCAAGCATCTTTTTGCGAGTTTAGCCACAAGCATAACATCATTTTTGCGAGTCTAGCCACAAGCAAAACATCATCATTGACGGCTTCATTAAGAACGCGGGTATCTAATGTCTCAGACGGGCGATTCTCTTTCAGTCGGTATAGGCATAGGATTCAAATGCAACTCTGTAGTGTGGGAATGCCTAAGGCCAATACAAATGAGTTACACGGAGGACCGTGGTCGGAATCCATCAACCGGTCATCAATTTTATTTTATTTTAAGCATGTTAGGTCATCAATTTTGAATTAACTGGTCACTTTGAACGGCCAATAATTGCAAACGACCTAATAAAAGCTTTGTTAAAATGGTAAAAAAAAATTAAAAGTATATCTCATACTAATTTGAACTCGATACATAAAACCAAAGAAAACAACAAGAGTTCATACTATGAATTTCATAGACACATAGGAATCCCAAATGCTTTATCTAATAAGATTGTGGGATAACCATTGGATCAGATTCGGATTCGTGTATTGGAGTTAACTCGCCTCCTCCTATGTACCGAACCGGTCTGGACGGAATTGATGGAACAGGAAGACCATACTCGGGCATGTTTAGAACCTCGTGTGACCAGAAATAAGTCGGCCGGTTCCCGTCAGGACGGTAACCATTATTTCTATCTCGAGGGAAAGCCACAGTGATCACCAAACCCTGGCAGTTTACTACCAAGTCGTTCCTATAAACGAAAGCTGCAAAAGCGTCGTAATCGCTCTTCCTCCATGCAAAAGAGTAGTCGACCAAAGAGAGGTAATTATCATGAGACACATTTCCTATGAAAGTGAAATCGCTTGCTGCAAATGGAGTACCAGATTTTTTTGTGAGCCTCCATAAACGGGGTTCACCCACTAAAAAATCCAAATACAACTCAGGATCTTTAAACCACGACATGATTACTGAGACTTGCAAAAGTAGAACAAGTTCGAAAGAAAAGAAGGTTATGAACAATTTCTTCTCCGTCTCCTTGAGATATATATATATATAGGTGTTATGAAACAAATTTATAGATCTAAATCCAGGACCAACCAATGGTGATAAGGTTAGATATGGTGGTGGGAAACGGTGAAATTATAATATATAATAAATAAAAAAAACTAAGGTGATGTATTTAGTACATAAAATAAATATTTTATATTATTTTTTTATAAATAAAAACTATTTAAAATAAAAACGAAATAAAAACTTTATTTCCATTCTAACATTAAAATTTAGTTTTTATCACTTTTTAAAATGTATTCTTACCCTTTTTATTTTTTTTCTTCTACCTCCTCTTTCCCACCACCATCACCACCAGCAACAGTTGCTCCGCCACCACCAAACCAGTGAGAAAAGATAAATCCGGAGCAATAACACCTCCGTCTCCTTCACCAACACCTCTGTCTTCTTTTATTCTTTTCTCTTTTTGTTTTATTTTTATGTTCACCAATAATAGCTATGTCACCCATATCCGCCACTAACAACACCTCGTCTTCTCCACAAACACCACATGTACCTCCTTCTCTTTCTATGTCCAGATTAGCCACCAACAACACCTCCTCCTCCCCCATCGCTTCCTTCTCGTTATTTTTTCTCCCCCACCACTACATGTCCAGATCCCCACCAACAACACCTCTTCCTCCTCCTTATATCCTCCACAAACATCACCAATACCTCCAGATCATCATCGTCGAAAATCATCATCAAAAAATAATGATACATTATCATTGTCGAAAATAGGGTTTTTTGGTGGTGAAACGTCAGAAAAATGATGAAACCAAATTTGGTTTCATCAAACTTTACAAAAACTAAACAACGTTGAAACCGGTGTTTGTGTTGGTGGAATGTCTGGAAAATGATGAAACTTTCTTTGGTTTCATCATTTTTTTTTTCATCTGGAATAAAATAAATGATGAAACCTTTTATGGTTTCATCTGATTGTGCCTACTTTTTACCGTGAAACCAAAATTTAATGGTGAAACAATACGCTTATGTTGAAACCAAATTTGGTTTCAACTTAAGTTGTTAAATCCTTATAAGATGAACATTAACTAAAAATATAATATGACTAATTGATGGGATTTTAGATTACCCTATATAAATAACCGCAATCACAACGTCTAACTAGTAGACAACGACAAGTACGGGTCGAATCCACAGAGAGCGGGAAAATATTGCAATCAATATCTCAATTAACAAATCAAGAATAATATTTTTAGAATTTTAGATTTATGAATAAAATAATAAAAAAAACTAAACTAATAAAATAACTAAACAAAGAGAGTCAGTAACCAGGGTTTTCAGTATCCACCGGTATATCTATTTAATTACTGAAGTGAAACATAAATCCTGAATTTTAGAGTCGCAAATATCACTGGGACGCCCTAAGCATGGTGCATCTAAAGTTCTAAGTCTAAGCATACACCATCAAATTGCGTTAGCGAGAAAATTGTATGAAACTAATTATAGGTCCACAAATAATACCTGGCTATTCTAAGCATACCCCATCTAAGAATTTAACCCAAGCATGAAATATCAAATAAGTAGACAAATAGATTTGCAACAAATAGATTTTCAAAATAACAATTGTATACCGAAAGCATGGAACATCAAAAACCTAGGCCAAGCATGTACCATCAAACGAAATCACAATTGTTTAATAAAATTCAATAAATCAAAATCATGGAATTAATCTATTCAAATCATAATAGTCTGTATCAAATACTTTATTTAATTGATCTAAAACTGTAAGTGATTTCAACATAAAACCCTAGCTATAAATTAATTAGCAAAACATGGATTTGGGTTTCTCAAAACCCATAAAAATAATTATGAGAAGTAGAGAAAGAAATAAACCAAAATAGAGGAACGATGATGTCTTTTTCTTCTCTTGTGTACTCTGCTTCTTTTCTGCCTAACCTAGGTTTAGCTTTCTCTACTCAAAATTGTACAGAAACCGAGTACCCTGGCTCAACCTCCTTTCCCCTGCCTCAGTTTCTGTCTCCCCAATCTCCGTCTGCTACTCAGTTCCGCCTACCCCTACTCTCACGTACAGCCTTTTCTCAAAAGAAAACCTAGGCAGCCAAAAAAAATCCCCCTTCTCTCTCTCTTCTTTTTCTTTTATAGGCCATCAGACTCTCTCTTAAATCCCTCTCTAGCTTCATAGGTCTTTCTTCCCCTAAGAAAACCTAACAATCAATTTTTCTTTCATCCACCGTACACTGCTCTTCTCACTCACGTTCCTTCGGACCATCCCCACTTCTTTACCACCTGACTATACACTTTCATTCCTCTTTTATTTTCACCCATCACGTCAACAATAGCCTATTCCAAACAACACCTAGATTTAGAAATGAAGGATGCCAATTCATATCATCAAATGAAACTTGGAGATGATTGTTGCTATTTAGTGGCAATTCATATCATCTAATGGTTGATGTTTATGATGACAGTTCATACTATTGATCTGGAAATGATTACCAACTCTCTTGAGTAGTTCATATCATTTGTAAGATGATGGTCTGTTGAGCTTGACCTAGTACTGTGAGTTGGGCTTCCATCTACGGATGGCTATCCGGAAGACCGTCAACTGGACGGTGACAACTGGCCATAATGCCCAACTAGGGATCACATTTACGGATGGCTACCCGGAAGACTGTCAACTGGACGGTGGTTGGTATCCGACTACCTTGACATTGACAACTGGCTATAATGCTCAACTGGAGCTCCCATTTACGGATGGTCTGACATTGGTAACTGGCCATCCTCTCCCATTTTACAGAAATGCTTGTTATCTTATAAAGCAGTTTGAGATAAATCAGTGAACATTTGTTTGGTAAGATCAATTGGTCAGAATAAAATTTAAAGGTACGGTTTCTCGAGTGGCGTATCGAAAAATTGGAGCTGGCCTAATGGGTCGAAAGCCGACCCATTGGAGGTAAAAAAAAATTATGGTCCGTCACAGTGGCTCTCTCTGTTTAGTTATTTTATTAGTTTAGTTTGTTTTATTATTTTATTCATAAATTTAAAATTCTAAAAATATTATTCTTGATTAGTTAATTGAGATATTGATTGCAATATTTTCCCGTTCCTTGTGGGTTCGACCCGTACTTGTCGTTGTCTACTAGTTAGAAGTCGTGTGATTATGGTTACTTATATAAGGTAATATAAAATCCTATCATTTTTTGGCGCCGCTGTCGGGCAGCGGTTGTGGAATATTTTAATTAGTATTTTTGATTTTCTGATCGTAGTTTAGGTTTTTATTTTTATTTTCTATATATTTATATTTATATTTATTTTTATTTTTATTTTTAGTTTATGATTCTTAGTTCTATTTGACTCGTTTTGTGTTTTAGTATCTCTTTTCAGATACTTTTTCGAGGATGATGACTCCTTCTCAGGAGACGTCATCTAAGATGACACTTCGAGAATATATGGTCACGAAAGAAGGAATCTCTTGCTTCACCTATGTACACGCCATCTAAAATTACACTTCGAGAATATATGAATCGATCACGGTATGATGAAGTTTTTGCTTCACCTCTGTTAAGTGAAGAATCACCTCTAATGTTATAAGAGAAGTATTATAAACACCGTCCGCCTAGTTTGGAACAAAGATTGAGAGTTCTGGAATGCCAGAGATTATATGCTGATGATGATCAGTCTTGTAGTGGCTCTCTCTGTTCCAAACAGAACATATAAATGACCTTGTGGATGATTGTGTAGATGATTTGTCTAATTTTATAGATGAATCTATCTCACAAGATCATTCACCCGATTTAGAGGTTATTCTAGACCCCTAGACTTCCAAAAGTTACCTAATTTAGGGTCAGAATTGTGTGCTTCTCAAGTTTTGTTCGATCACTTTGCATCCAAATACCCACTTGCATGTTCCTGACATTGTGCACGAATAATATTTCCTCAATCCCAATTTTATCCCCATATTATGTTCTTTACGAACTTCCGAGTGTAGTAAAAACTTGGTTTGGAGGTAATCCCTTCTTTTTGATAGTTTCAGTGTCATCATGTCACCATAATATAATTGTGAAACTGTCATTTGTATATATTGTATTTTTGGTTGATCCCCAAATTTTCAGGTTATCAGTGTATGGGGATTCTTTCTGTACATATCCAGTAGGTGGATTTTTATTTTCTTTTAGGCTTTTTGTTTATTTTTATTTTTAGTGTTCTTTGTTATTACTATCGTTTGATGTGTGTGATAGAGAATACTGCTTTTCTTGCGTCAATCAGGTGAGACGTTCCAATCCCTTCTCTTATTTATATTTATTGCATGTCAATCTAGATTGCACAGTTTGAAACATTGAGGACAATGTTAAATTTAGGTTTGGAGTAGAGTTTCAGAAAACTGATGCCACTAAAGAAACTCCGAAATTTGGAAACTTGTGAATTATTCAAGATGACACTAACCATTCTAGGTAGATGGAAACATAGCTCTTATTCATAGGAATTGGTGTACCCAGCTAAATGGTCTATTCATATATGAATGCACTCAGGTGTTAGAAATAACATGATAATTATTGAACAAGCATATCTCGGAATTATCATAATCATATCACTTTCTATTTTCATTTTTGCAATTTTATGTTTCTCTAAATGATTTGGTGGGGCCCAGTATCGAGTTATTATCGTCGCCAGGATGAAATAAAGTGTTAAGATCAAGCTCCAATTTTAATTCTTATTTGACTTTAAAAAAAAAAGAAAAAAAAAACGAGTATTTACACTTTGATAGCAATATGTGTGTGTTCTCCCTGTCTCTCTCGCCTAAGCAAGCATGGAACGCAAGATCCATGAGAACTATCACATAAGATGCTGATAAGGACCATGCGCTTGGATTCAATTTAATCCAATCACCTTGTCGGTACATTTATAATTGTTTTATTTTCAATAAATCGATCAATTTGACCCTTGTATATACCAATGGAGTCGATATTAGCGAGTGTGTATCTCAATCCATTAAGATTCATCCTAACACCGACCTTCAGACAGATATGGAAAACACCGTTCCCCTTAGTCGACATATACACCATTCATTACTTTTATTTTCATCCTCTAATCTATCTCTGTGTTTGAATTTGATTGATTTCAAACAATGTGAACTTATCCTGTTTTGGATGTTCAAAGATTATTTGAGTAGAGTTTTGCATTCTTATATAAATTTTAATACACTGAGTGCAAACTCGTATACAATAATTGGATTCATACAGGATAATGATTCTTATAGTCGAAGAAATTAGTATGCCAACTAAATAGCTTATTTAGTGTTTATGCTTAATCGTTCACAGATAGCTGGAATTTGGAGTAGAAGGTTTTAAGGGTATACCTCTTGTAAACCCTGACGAGACAAAACTTATCCCCTATATTTAGCGCATAATCATACATTTCTACCGCCTAATTTATATTTTTAAATACTTTGAATTACATGAATTTTACCATTTTTATTTATTTTTAGGTTGTATCACTAAAATACTAATTGCAAGAAGAACAAGGCTAAATCAATTTTTTTTTATGTTACATGTCTTTTTCACATATGCTATTATGCCTGCTTTTGCTGGGCGTACTACTATGAATTGGAGGACCGAATAGATGTTGGACTGTTACATGTCTTTTTCACATACGCTATTATGCCTGCTTTTGCTGGGCGTACTACTATGAATTGGAGGACCGAATAGATGTTGGACGTGAACAAATGAAAGAAAAAGAGAGAGTGAAAAGTGGCTCGAGTGAAACAAGACAAGAAAGAGAGCAAGAGGTGCAATTGAGAGAGCAAGAGGTGCAATTGAGGGAAAATCGACTCCTTCTCTTGTTGCTTTTGAAGAGAAGTTAAAGACGTGAGAAGGGGGAACTGATATAAAAGGGGAGAACTGATAGAGACATTGGAAGAAGGGCATGGTGAGAGAACCGATACCTATGCATGCACGTGGTCGGCTTTATTGGAGGTTATCACGTTCTCCAACAATCACCCTTCATTTCTCATTAGATGATATGAACAACTTCCAAGAAGTTGCAATCATCTCTCAAGGTAGTATGAACAGCCAGTACTGCAACTACCTCTTACAGCCCAAGTTACAATCATCTCCGAATGGATGGTATGAACTGCAAAGCAGCAACCAACCCTTTCCCGACGATATGAACAACCTTAAGCAGTTGTGCTGAACCGCATAGCGACTGCCTATGTACCCTCTCCGTAGCTCGAAAGGATCAAGCACGACCGTAGTTCATCATTCTTTGGTTTAACTAGTACAAATTGTATTAACTACTTATCGTAGCAGCAACAATCTCTAAGATAGTATAAACTGCTTACCCAATGCAGTAACTATCTCTAGATGTAGCAGTAAGTTAGATAATATGGATAGTATGAGTTGCATAGCAACAACTATCCCTAGCACATCCAATCACCAACAATCGCTTTAGCAGCTATCCGTTGATGAACAAGATATCAGCATATTTTTTGTAATTGTACCTGCCAATCAAGATCAACAATAGACTACAAGAGAAGGTATAAAGAAAGAGATTTTGCATGAATCATCCATTACGGTAGTCATGACGAGACTAAAGGGCACTGTACAAACTAACACAATAGTATAATATCTTAACTTAAATACTAAGTTACTCCACACGTATACGCTAGCTAGGTCAAACAAATAAAACAAAGCTATCGATGTCTGTTCAATGTAGATACCGGATTGATATTGGATATATATGCATATCATCCAAACCATAATAGAAATGTCTGTATTCTAACATAAAACCAGTATGTACTCAAATCAAGGAATAGATTCCAAGCTCTAATTCTAATATAAACCATCTAATTATGATAAATTCTTCTCCACACACTGTATACTCATGAGAACGTACAAACTGAGAGGAAAACATCCCCGGACAAATATAATCCTAATCTTCTGAGCTTTAATTACTCATTCCACGAGATATGAATTATGATGTATGTATAAATCAAAGAAATAAACAGGATTGGTTAGCTAAATCCACCCTTAAACAATTAAATACAACTGAATTCTCACCCAAGTGAGGTTAATAAAATGCCTCACAGTACATCATCTATGCGAGCCTACTCAATTAACAGACATATGAGATTCTGTCTCATCAACCAACATTAATTTTCCGCAAGTAGAAATCATGAATATACATACTACAACAAAAACCCACTCATTCAAAAGTGTGAAAACCATTTTTATTTTAATTCTCCGCATCATTTGTATCTTCTATTATAATCTTCTATTATAATCAGTTCGGCTCACGACACTACTTAACAAACTCAGTACATAACATACTAGATCCCTTTTGAAGATAAAAAGGAGTAATTCTTACTTGCCGATCTAAAACAATAATGACAAACACAGACATATGCACTGGTACTACCCGCCAGCCACTAGCATACAAAAGAGCAATTCGTCGTCATTTTTACAAAATGCACAAAACTCAAGTTGTCTATAAAGTTGCTGCAGACTTATTAGACCACTGGTTACACATAAGATCTTATAGCCATATAGTTCTCACTATAAATTCCTATTAAATTCCCATTCACCGCAGAACTCATAAATCAATTCAACCGTTATAACTTATATTTTCCATTATCAATCTGGCATCAATCAATTAACGCTATCATGGTAGCATACAAATTGATACTCTTAACCATTCGCGAACAAATGAGTTGCTAAAAGAACACTAACTATTGAATCATGTGTCAAGCGTTACAAGCTGCCATAAACACAAGTTAAACACTAAGTTTTTTCATGTTGTACACCACAAATGAAACTGCACAGGTAGAAGACTTCTCATGCTTGTACATGCTACTATAGATTACATCTAAGTAACCACCACTCACCATATTATGGAATAAAATAGTAATCTCAATGTTCACAAAAATGTCAATTGTTGTATCTATTTTATATCAATCAATCACTACAGTGTAACTCACGGTGCTTCTCAGCATAGACAACAATTAAGCAAAGAGTTATCAAGAAAATATGTGAGAGAATTGGCATACACATTTTAGCAAGACATTGGTAAACCAAAACAAACTACAGTAACAACATTTCTGGCATGTGTACCTATTCATCCATATATAGTTGGCATTAATTTGATAATATTCCATCCAACAAACCAATGGATGAGGTTTCTGCAATGTGTTTACACCA
The DNA here is from genome assembly GCA_023531435.1 of Papaver californicum. NCBI lineage: Eukaryota > Viridiplantae > Streptophyta > Magnoliopsida > Ranunculales > Papaveraceae > Papaver > Papaver californicum. The sequence goes on along the minus strand of JAJJMC010006776.1, from coordinate 1,356,413 downwards.
GAACAAGTCTGCTGAATCTGGGCAGTAGCAACAGGCATAAGAGCCTATGTCAATCTACATTCACTTTCTCTATTCACCACAGATATTCTAAACCAATAGTTACATATATGGCTAATTATCATCTTACTAAATATGTGTGACAAGCCAGTTTCAGATATTTCATCACAAACATGCTATGTTTACAATGCATTAACTTCTCAACTGTAAAACCAAATCAAGAACCTCTTATGAAAAGATCTCACAAACATCTAAAACTTCTTAGTTGAAGTCCCAATCTAATTCATGCTATAATTTGTTCAAAAACGCACGAACATACCATGAGAAAAATCCCAACAGAGCTGTTTTATTTCCAGAAATTCAGCACCAACATGTTGCATTTGCAGTGCGATAACTCCTAAAGTAATGAACTAAATCAGGCATGCTATAGCTTTTCCGAAAGCTCCCGCAACCCTCTACAAGTTTTTAGAAGAAACCCAGGCCTAATTCAAAGTGTAAATGTTCCAAAATCCCAAGACAAAACCATGACAGGACCCGCCATTTCAGTTATGACTGCCAATATTGAAACATCTCTATAAGCTTCACTACTCTATGAAAATAAGCAAATGATTCATCAATAGAAAGGTAAGACCGTCGTCTAGAACTTTTTAGTTTTGTGCTAGACCCAAATCTATCATAATCGTACCTAAAAACGTCCCTGAAGTTGCTGCAGTGTGACTACTGGCATGTTTCCAGATTTCCCTGTAATAGTTTCAGTAGTGATTGTTGAGGCTTTTTATCAAACAACTTGCTGGAATCACCATTCTCAACCTCTTTAAACATCACAAACACATTCAAGTTTTCCCCCCACAATGTTAAGGAGTACCCATGTTTGGAAAGAAGCTCAACAACACAATTTTCATATCAGTAAACTATTAAAATCAAACACACACATACCAACGAACAAGAAGTATACATAGAAAAATAGAATTCATAACATCCAGTAAAATAAAACCCTTCAATAACTTCAAACTATTTTGCACGATCAAATACCCTACGACAATAATTGAGGCAAGGGTAATAATACTTATCACCTGGAAGTTTATGCTTGATACTGATTAGTGCCATGTTATCAAGTTGTTCAAATTTTTCTTCTGTATTTGTAAATTGATTTAGCTTAAAGAAATTCAGTACCTCCTTGCTAGCAACATCTTCGATGTGGAAACACAGAGTATCGTTAAACCATTCCAATTCCAATTACGGTTGGGTTTTCAATTTCAGTCTAGAATTATTGAATCCTCTTTTTCCTCAAAGAAAAATGATGAAATCAAGCAATCCAGAGCTTCATCTTCTTCTTCATTTTTAACTTCATTTCAATACTTCTGTCTCCCCCTCTCTGCTCGTCTACTGCTTTTTAACTTTGGAGAGAATACCCCTCCAAAGCAAAGCTGCCTCTCCTGTTTCTTTTCCGGCCAAAATAAAGAGAAAAAGTAACACGTGTTTGAGAAAAGGATCACTAATATGACATGTGTCCCATTGCATGGGTTACTATTATAGCACCCGAAGATTTGATCTAAGGCAGAATTTAATATTTTGGCACTAATCATTTCTTGCACTAATCATTTCTTACTGGATGATCAGTCCCGTTGTCTACTACTGTTTCAGCGTCGGTCTTCCGGATAGCGACCTGTAGGTGAGAGCTCCAGTAGACCTGACAATTCACAGTACTAGGTCAAGGTTAACCGACTATCTTTTTCAAATGATATGATATACTCAAAAGAATTAGTTAGCATTTCTAGATGGATGATATGAACTTCCACTATAGGCAATAACCATCCTTTCTCAGATGATATGAATTACCTGGAATGGTAATAATCATCTCTATCACATGTATCAGACAACTGATATGAATTACCTAGTATGGTACTAATCATCTCTTATCGCACGTTTTGTACATTTATCAAATAATATGAATTACCTTGGATGGTAATAATCATCTCTCACTAAGTAGTATGAACAACCAGTAATTGGACTGCAACTACCTCGAGAAGATTGATCATCTCCAAATAAATGGTATGAACTACCGCGCATCAACCAACACTTTTAGATGATATGAACAATCTTGTGTTGAACCGCAGAGCGGCTGCCTGTGTACCCTCTCCGTAGCTCGAAGGGATCAAGCACGACGGTTCGTCTAATATTTATATAGACAATATGAACTACCCTTAATGGTAGCAATTATCTCTTAGTGTGGATGGTATGAATTGCATAACAACAACCACCCCTTGACCTGGATTCGAATTCTTTTGACTTTCTTCCATCCCAAACTTGTCATTATATACCTCTCCTTTGTCTGCGGTAAAATTTAGTTTACAAAGATGACAATAAAATTTAAACTATAAAGGAAATGATTATAGCAAGCATCCACAGATCATATATAAATTAGAGCTAATATTATATTAAAATATCAACTAAGCTGAAGTCATAAGTAGTAGTTGAGTTTCTGTATTATGTCAAGAATATTTCGTTTTAAGGCAACCTTCCTCCATATATATATACTCACCAAATTCAGACCCTTTTGGTCTGATTGTAATCGAGCCTATCTAAATGATATTATGAAAATGCATATATGACTCTTAATGGTACCATTCTCTCAAATGTCTTGTGCATGCAACGTCAAGTGATTGCTTGAAATAAAAATACCATTGACAATCCAGATGCCGAAAACATCGGGTTCCGGTATAACACAAACCTTATTACTAACCAGATTAGATGTAAATCAAATTTACACGCTATCAACTAGCTTCACTGGGGACTAGTACTAAATCCTAACTGATATTAATCTCAAAGTTCTGACTATAATGCTTTTCTTATCCTTCCAATCAGACAATGTACAAGTATATTATCAAAACATATATGAAGTGCCCATTTACATGAAGGGTTTCTAAATCAACATAAACTGAGGATCCACTAGCCAAAAGATAGTTCAGCTAGTAATAATTAAGAGATTCCACTTGAAAAACATCACGACATCTCTAGCAAATGAGAATACAAAGAGCAAATTATCTAACAACGAACTAAAATATTATACAGAAATGAGCTCATCCTAGCAAAATGATACACCTTAAAATTGATACCGGCAGCAACGAATTTCAATTCGAATTAAAAACATTTTATTCCCTCACAATTTATGTTCTGACTGCGCAAGGGAATAAAATCCAACTGGCTAATGAATAAGTTACTTATTTATCACCACCACTTAAAAGAGTCTTTCTACCTAAATTACTAGTTTATAATCAAAGGTAAATATCCGACTAGTTTCTGTAACTGGTTTCAAATACAACATGACCTCATTCCAAAAATCCAAAGACACCAGCTTAACTAAACCTTATAGTTTTAAGCATAAGGACCTATTCAAAGAGTACTACTTGTGTTATTTAGTCTAAAGCACATGGTGTCATTTATTCAATCTGAATCCAGAGAAAATGCCACTACTAAATAGAATACTTAGTTATAAATCCAAAACGGGAGGTAGTTAATATAGACAAGGTAAAGAAAATATATTAGGTACATCAAATCGAGACATTTAGACGAGAATTTGACCGACGTCCGTACTAACCTTATAGCAGCTGAAAACTTAGATTAACACAAAGTAGAGAGCTAAATAATAAGTTGTATACGAAACCAGACCCGCTAAATGATGTGTTGGAAAACCGATTTTGTTTTACCGCAAGCACACAGTGTCGAAAGATGTAGACAAGAGCAAATACGGTTCGTTCCAACGATAAAATATTTTTTTTAGATTTTTTTTATAAAGAATTAAATTAACGAGTGAATTAAAACTATTTAGTAAAGTTTGAAAATCGATAAGAGGAATACGTTAAGGTTCCGGGAATCCATTGTAGATTAGGGTTTAATTGCGTCCGTCACAAAGGGTCTCGATTTTACTCATGTAAAATAGCAAATCTAGCTACTAATACACGAAAGATTTTTTCGTTTAAGAATCGAAGGAAGAATTTTCAAGAAGAATTGTTTGTTCTCAACATAAGATAGAATTTCGAAGTACTAAGGGCATAAAGAGTCAAAGAATATTCATAAAACGATTTCATACAAGGTTTCAACGAGTCCTTCTACTAATCAAACAATGAACTATACGTGGCATAGAACATGAAAAATCATCGAGAAAGGTAAAATGTTGAGAGAGAGACGAAACATTAATATTAAGTTCATATAATTGAAAACCCTAGTTTAAGAACACAAAGAAAATCATCTCTACAAATTTATCCTTTCGCCCTAACAAGGGAATTAGCCTAACATGGCTTTCTCAAAAGCCATGAAAATTAATAAAAGAAAAGAAAACTCAAACTAACCCTTGCACGCACAGCTTCTCCAATTTTCTGTCCTTGAAGATTCTGTATCCTCAAATCTGCTTGTGTCCAGAGGTATATCCTTTTCTACGTGAGAGTATGATGTATATATAGGTAATTCTGTACAGTGATTCTTAGATTTTCATATGAATTAGGAAACTCACACAACCGTCATGCTAACTTCCCATACACGGTTCAAGACTTTCCTAATTTTGTCTTTCCTAACTTGAGTCACAAACTCCTAATTTTTCTCCGTGTAGAACCCGTGTTTTGTAAGCTACAACACAGCATTCTTTCCTACCCATTCTTCGACTTCACCTTCAAGGAAAAAAAAAAAAAAAAAAAAAAAATCGAGTCCTTTCAACTCGATAGAATATGATACTTTTGATTTCATGTATTTCGTGGCATTTCAAATTTGACAATAGTGAGATAGTAACGCCACTCCTTTTTGGATTGAAAAAAGGAGTTGGATTCACGTCAAATAACGCGTTCTTCACACTATAATACTAGTCTATTACTAGCAGTAAAAGTCAAAGCTAAGTACTTCCCAATATCTTGTATAAAAACAAACAGTAGCAACAAAGCAAGTAAACTAAATCCTATTTTTAACCATACATAATTACATCGTTCAACAAGAATTTGGTTTTTATGAACTTTATGTTAATAAATCCGTGGACCTAAAAATTCATTTCAGACAATTGAACCTTCTCGAATTGTTTCTTTTTCAAAATAACAACATTGTCAACCTCTTCTATCACTTATCACCAGCTGCAGCAACACGGGTCTACGTCTCTACCACCAGCTCCATCGACCTCTCCAAATGGTAGCAGCAGCATCGACTCAGGTACATCGACCACTAGCCACAACATCATCTTCTAGTCCACGAACAACCAGCCACCACTCTCGACCACTCTTATTAAATTGCCTCAGAACCTTACTGCCAATCACAGACGCAACATTCTTTCCCTGACTGCCATGAAGCCATCATTCGATCACCGCCTTCTCCACTAACTGCCATGCACGAATCTCTACCATTAATAACACATTCATTCTCTGCTATTACACCAACCCATAGCAAATAACCCATCTGAGATTCCCTTGAAATGACCATTTTTCCCTCTATTCTTGTTTCGCTCATAACTTTCTCATATGAAGTCGGAATGACCCCGTTCTTTCGCCGTCGGCTTCGTAATTTAATTCTATTTAAGATGGAGGGTAGAAATCCTGGAATAGACTGAGATCAAATGGGTCTTTGGCAATTCTTCTCTTGTAAAGCTCTATTTCACTTGTTTCAGAGATGTAACCTAATAAAACACATAAACTACAAAAGTAATACTGACACACGGTAATTCACACAACATCGAGCAAATAAGTATAAGGAAATGATACCTAGAATGTATAAATTATGCACTTATCACTAAACCAGTCAAATTCGACCATAGATTTGTATGCAGTCTTGTATACACCCAAGATCAACCATAGTAAGCATCACAACATCAATTTGATTGGAAAGGTAATACAACCCAAACCTTGGGTATTAGCTCATCTCAAAATGGACTGAATTAATACTTGTAGTACTTCAAAAATGTATTAAGCATGCAAAACTAAACATTACAACAACTATTAACAGCCCAAAAAGAAAACTCATTTGCAGCCAAAATGATGGTAAGCTCAGAGGGCTATTTCTATCATAAACCCTTAAGATTTAATTAGCTACATAACTCTAATTAAAATCTTACGCATAATCCTATCACAAATCCAAAGAAATCTTTCCTTAAAATCCAGCAGGAAGCAGTGTACTCAACATCCACAATTACTAATTTCAAATCTTTAGGCCTTAACATTCTTTCAGGATTTTTGTCGAGCATCTCGCAGGCGTGAAGATGATGGTGGTGAGACAACCTTGGTGTTGTATTCTGGGCCCCTTTAGGTTCTCTCCTTCCCTGTAAAAGTTTGAATTCCAACAAGAACCCAAGTTTTTCTAATCACACCAAGGCTCTAAACACACAAAATCCAAACCATCTATTACCTAAAACCAACAGTAGTAGCTCACTTTCAACCTTGTTTCTTGCTGATTTTTCGTGTTTAAATATAACCCCAAATCATTTACTGATTCAAATCCATGTTCCTTGATGTTCTCTACCTCTAAATCAAAACAGAATGGTTCCCAAATTGAAAACAAGTTATGGGTTAATTTGATTTAATTCCCTAGCTTCAAATACAATAACCATTTAAGAGAATTAACACAAAATGTAATTCAATTATAGAAGCAACATTCACAGAGAGACACACATGAGATAAGGGAAAGAATATATAGAAGAAGAGAAGTTTCTTCTATTCCAAATCACATTTCTTCAAGTTAACTTAAACAAGATGTAATTCTAAAACCAAACCATTATTAGAAATGAAACCATCTGTTGCAGTAGAACAAACTAGATACCAAGATGTATTTCTAACAAGATGTACATAAATAGGTTACAAGTTTCCCGACTGCCTCAAACACCACAGCGTTATTACGAGCAGTTACATATATTCATCTGCACATAGTGAGGTAGAGAACAACCAAGTATTCAATAGAGTTTGAAAATCTTAAAGATATATCATTTGAAACCACTGAAACAATGTAACCCTATCAAATTTCTAGCACAATATAAAATGGTTCAACAAGGATTGGTAAGGAATCAAATTTATGGTAGCACAATTTGCAGATAGAAAGTTCAAAATACCAAACATAAAGAATTAAGAATCCATGCTGACTAAGTTCAACTCTAAACCAACACAATTGCTAAAACCACAAATTCAATGGAATTACCGTAATCCCATTCAAGCAATATTCACAAATCTGACATTACAAACAAAATTAGGAAAAAAAACCCAAAATTTAACATGTAGAACCCTGATTCTAAAATTAAGTTCCCTAGCGTATCTAAGTACAAAACCAAACTAATGTTACTGAAATTGACATAATAAGAAGGTATCCCATGCTTTAATATCATTTGAACTGAAGTTTAAATCTTCCACTTCAATGAAAACATAATTTCACTGTGAACGTCAATTTCGATTCAAGAAGAAATTCAAGCAAGATATTTGATCAAACATGTATTAAGTGCGATAACACATACTCATCAATTGATAATAATCACTTGTTCAGTTAAGTAAAAATTAAAATGATTACCTCAAAAGTATTCCTCCAAATGAAATCAGTAAAAAAAAAAATAACTTTTCTTTCACCATTTATAAACCAGCCAACACCGACATCAGCATCAGCTTCATGTATTCAGATCTCCATAGAGCTTACTCGTGCAGGATTTTAATCGAGTTCTCTCAATTCTTCCCTGTACCAGAAACGAGAAAAACGCAACAAGAAAAATAGGATGAAGTAGAAGAGGAGAAGGAAAACAGAAGAAAAAGAGGTCGAGTTCCTTCTTGTTTTCCCTTTTTAACAATCATAATCACCTAGGTACCCCGGGTAATCTATTTGACATGTGTAAAGCATGTTCAAAATATATTATTTATTAATTATGCACAATACTACTACTAAAGGATATCCTATTTGGTACACTTATCGGGTTCATTAATCCCCAAGAATGTTTGGGGCGTCACACTCCCAATCTCATAGCCCTTGCTTTCTGAGTACGGTTCCACAAAACTTATTTTGTGGTATTAAATTTTTAACATTAGATTTGACGATTGACCAAATTATTGGCAAATATGCAAATCGCCTGAGGTCATCGACCTAGTTGATCAAAATGGCAATATGGAAATGGAAGCCTCCTAGACCAGATGTTCCTCCTGCACGTGTACGGATTTCGTTATAAAACGGCATGCAAGAAATGTTGTTCACGATTAGGGCTGCACAAAGGTTGGTTCGGCTCGGTTTTTGAGAGTACTGTGTACCTGTACCGACCTAAGGCCGGTTCTCTATTTTGGAACCGGTACATGTCCGTCCAGGGTAGATTCGATTCTAGAACCGTACCTGTCTAGTCGGTTCGGTTCTGGTTTTGTACCTTTGAAAGTTTCGTAATTACCAATTCGGTTCATGGGCCGATTTTAGCCGTTCTGAACCGAATTTTCCCTGTTTTTTTTTTTTTGTTTTTTTTTCCCTGTAATTTCTACCTGTTCAATCCATACACATTCATAAATTTTATCCATACAAATTACAATCCATAGTCTGCTCCAACTTCAAAGAAGTTATCATTTGGTAGGAAAAAAAAGAAAAGTAAACACACATGACACATCTATAGTCTATAGGCTATAATTATCAGCTGGTAAAGAAAACAAAAAAGAAGTGTTTGTTCCAACTTCAAAGAAGTTATCATCTGGTCATATCAAC
>JAJJMC010006776.1:1286700-1343501 GCA_023531435.1 Papaver californicum | reverse complement strand
ATAATAATAATAATAATAATAATAATAATAATAATAATAATAATAATTCGGTGTGCTAGCTTTCATTACCCTAGGTGAACTAGGAGAGGACACGATAGATTTTGTAAAGAAGTTGCAGAATTATATAGCTAGTTTTGATTATAATTATAAAATCGGCAATTCTCTTTTCTTTTGATTAAGCATCTCATTTCAAAAAGGGGTAGGTACCCAGCTTGTTGCTAGGCTTCCTACTAACTAGGTGTAAAATTCTTTTCTCCCTTTAATAATAATAATAATAATAATAATAACAAAGGTGCGAGAGATATGCCGTATATACTAATCTACAAAACTTCATATACAATGCAGGCATACCGCAGAAACTACGTAGATATTAGACGATACGGAAAGAAGCGGATACCAATTCTTTAATCTTGATAATGTTTTCTCAATTTAAGCCTCTAACCTACTTCTATTTTCAATTACGACCTCATTATGTATGGAGCACCTACAAAATAAATGTGTGACTGTTAACAATTAACAAATATGTCTTGTTTGACTGATAACATTGAAATGAAACTCTAATTATTTAATTTTTATATAATAAGAAAGATTATCTTGTTTGGATATCGAAAATGATTTGTGGCACTTTAGTGCACCAAATGCACCAACGTTAGCCGACATTAATCTATATAATAATTCAATTTGAAAACATTTAGAAATATCTTACTGCACACTTCTGTAGAAAGTCTAAAATGCTTCATCAACGCATTCAAACCATAAAAAGATTCAAATTCATAAAACCCCCAATTTTTAAAAACCTAGGGTTTCATTTTCATTAAAATCCCAAAATTTTATTTATGTGTAACAATTAGAATCAAAATTAAAACATACAAATCGATTAAAGAGAAAATAATTTACCACATTGAGTCTTATTGCTGAATCGCTGATAAATCAGTTGAAATATTGAACAAAACCCTAATTGATAAACAAGTGTAATTAGAAATCCATCTCACTTCCAAATCGATCTCATAAACAAAACCCTAGAAAAATACACAGAAGAGTTAGTGTAGTTAGAAATTTTCGTCATAAATTGAAAAAGAGGAAGAATAAGAAGAAGAAGAAGTAAAGAGAAAAACAAAGAATCAGATGAATAATTACCAAAGAAGAAAACGGTATTGGTGGTGATGGACTGATGGTTGTGAATCTTGTGATAGAGTGGTGGTGTTGTCACTGTGACGAAAAAGAAGAAATGGTGGTGGTGTGGTTGTGACGAATAAGAAGCGAAAGTGATAACTGAGTGTGAGATTTCTTTTTGTCATAGTAACTTTACCTAGCATCAACGGCTAGGATTAACTATTTAAGTATATAGATCTATGGTTTAGGTTAGTCGAGTCTTTTGGGTCGGTTCGGTTCGGGTATATCCTAGTACATGTCCCGACCAACCCCTCGATTATAAATTTTATTCTCTACATCTGTCCCGAGCCCCTTGGTTTAAGTTCTATTCCATCCCGATTCTATCAGTTCCAATCGGTTCTTGTGCAGCTCCAGTAATAATAGTGTAGTAATTACCGGGACAAAAAAGAAGAAAAGAGACTTTGCTTGATTCCCTTGGATATTTCTATAAATTGCACGCACCTGGGAGGCTATTCGAAACCAACTTCAATTCAACTAAAATTCACCCAGATTAGTCAGAATTTCATTTGGAAATCTATAGTTAGCTTTTAGTACTGAAAGATAATATGAAGTCCCAAATTGTTTTCTCAATCTTTCCATTGTTTTTAGCATCGATCTATACAAGTTATGCAGTTGGAGAATCGCTCAACTATACACGTAATGAGTTAGGTGTAGCAGGCCTAGGCGCATCGCTCAGGTATACGCTTATTAACGATTTACATGTAGCAGGCGCTTCAGCAAACGAGATATGGGCCCTCTTCGCCTCCAATTATGCTCCTCATATATTTTTTAAGATACTTCCTGGTGTATTTGAGAAAATAGAAATACTTAAGAGGTAACGGGGGTGTTGGTAGCCTTCTTCGCATTGTATACCCTAAAAGTACAAATGATCTACCTTGCTCCAAAGTTGCTTTTGCATTCATTTCTATCTTCTCTTATTTTCTTCTTTTAACTTGCAAGTTCTTTGTGATGAATGTCAGGGTCCATACCGCGATCGAACAAAGAAATTTTTATGACGATCGATAACCGTAGGCCTCTAAAAGAGGTATTACAAACTGAAGGTGGATATCTAGCCATGGGCGTCACATTTTTAATGGAAAGTTTCCAAATTTTTCCCGAGGGTCGTAAGTCATGCATTATCAGATCCATGGTTAGGTATACAGTTTCCGATCAGTTTGCTCCCGATGTTACTCCACTGATCAGTGTTGAAGGACTTGTTAGCATGGCCAAAGCTGCAGCAAAATATGTTATTGATCATAAGAAGAAATTAGTAGCAGACTACTAATATCCGTTAGGTTCTTTTATATATGCAATGTGTACGTATAATAAAGTTGCTGCATGGTTGTATATGTAATATTTTTCGACTGATCTATATACTCTGACAATCTGACTATACATATATTACTCATCAGTACTATGTATTTATATTTTTATGATTTATGGATATGGATTATGTTTTTTTTTTCTTTGTTGATGCTATAGTATCATTCCTATTTTGGATACACTAGTGATACGTAGGTCTGCATATCTTCAACAAGTTAATCAAACTCAATCTTTTCAATAAATCCTAAACCGTCTCCTTCAAAAATATGTGATAACAGAACTCAAAAAATGACGAAGGTACGCAGATCTAGATATACGGGAATGAAAAAACTTGTCGTTGTTTGTTTTTGTTTAAACTCCATTTCCATTAAAGACAAAGTTACATGAGAACAATACATCATCAAGCGAAAGAAATAACATCTTACTTGTGATTACTAAAAGTTTGATCTAGTATCACAACCAAATAAATTGACTAAACATAGGAGGTTAAAATTGTGATTCATATGGATGGTTAAGATGCTTTTGAATTAAATCTCATTTATAAGGATAGCGGGGTAAATTTCACGAAAAAAAGGGGATATTTTTAAGAACCGGAATAAAGAGTTAAGAACCGGAATAAAGAGTTGAGGCACTTCATTAGCTTACCTATCTCTCCGACTAACAACTCACCTGACGCCATCTAGCATCATCACTAGCCGTTGCCACTACTCCCGAGATAACCGTCTCTCAAGACTGAAAGGATATAGGCTAACCCTGGATAAGAGCTAAATAAATACCGGGTACACGACACCATTGCAAGAGAGAATTAACCCTCCCGGAACGAAAAACTTCCACACCAGCTCGGCCATTTGTTGTGGTTATATAATCTGCTGAAGTAATGCATGTGTAGTATTTTATCAACATTAATCCATAAAAACAGAGTACATATACACGTAACCAAAACTTGGTCCCAAACTATTATGATTTGATTACAACAATTAAGGTTGTTAACTTGCTATCTTCGATTCAAGAATTTTGGTAGTGAATTTTGGGTATGTTGTTTATTTATTTTATTTATTTGGCTAACGACTTGTTCGATGAAATGTGTGATAAACAGAAAGGTTTTCCTTTCCCTACTATTGGAATTGGTGTTTGTATTGGAGGTCAACTTATGGGTTTGTTAGATATGATTAAAGTGATAACTCAGTGATTAATGGGTTTGTCAAATGTCAAGATTCTTGGATAGTTTTGCACGAACTTAGAAACAGAGATTGTGAACCTGGTGAAGTGACTATCAACGAGAGTTTTCATACCGAGGATGATGCTTTAAGTGCATTCGTAGTAGGATCAGCTTGGGCTACTCATTCTGATTCTGCAGTTTTCTTATACAAGTCTATGATAGACCAAGAAAAGTTTCCTACTTCTTACCTTGAGCAATTTGAGTAGAGGTTATTTGCTAGAACGAGGTTTTGTCTACGGAAGATTATTGCTTGGATTTGGAGAGTTCTATTGTTGTGTTCTGATTCCTATACAACGCTTGAAATGTGAAAGAAGCTTATGGTGTACTTCAAGATACAAAGAAAGAAGGGTTAACCCCCGGATGTTTCATCTTATAATTCTTTGATGGAAGCTCATGGCACATAGAACAGATCTTTGCAAAGACTCTGGAGGATGAAACTGCATATAGTGTGGTTAATTTTTTTAAAGATGAAAAACAAATGGATGCAAATGAAAGAAGAGGGTAATTTCCTCTTCTTAAGTTTTCCTTGCCTTTCATTTTGTTCTAATTTGCTTTTATGTTGACATTTCTATTTGATGTCGTACTTGTTTTAGTTTATCATACATATCAACATTCATACATGTCATCGCAGGTCACTAGCAGAATAGTTTTCACACCTATTCTTAAAAAAAAAAAAAGAAAGAAAGAGAAAGAGAAAAATTTTGTAGTAGGTGAGTGAGCCGCCAAGCAAAACAGTTTTTTTAATTCCATTTTATAATTATTTTTGTTCCATTTTACAATTCCAGCAACTATATTATCCAAGTCAAGACCCCCATGCAATCTAAATAATTGAACACGCTGGAGTTAGAGTTATTTATAAAGCAACGTAGGATTGAACTCTTAAGTCTAAGCGCCATTCTTTGAGAAAATGAATATTTCTATACAACTAGTTAAGTTAGTTTAATTTTTAGTTTGGCCATGGTTTCATTCAATAAGGTTAGTCAGATATGCTTAAAAAAAAAAAAGGTTAGTCAGATAAAATCATTTAATCTTTATTTCTCGTTGTTCTTACTGATCAGCATCACCCAATTCCCTCTAGCCTCTTATGGATGCCAGGAAGACGAGAGAAGGGCTCTTTTGAACATTAAATCCTCTCTAAGTGACCCTTCAAATCGGTTTTCATGGCAAGAAGACAGTCAACATCAAAATTGTTGTAATTGGGATGGAATTGATTGTTCTAGTGATTCTGATTCCTCTTGTGTTGTCTCCATCGACCTTCGAAACACAGTCTATGAGAATTACATCAAAGAAGTTAGTTATGACGACTTCAGCCCAGGAAGCACTTCATCATTGACGGGTAAACTCTCTCCTTCGCTTTCGAACATCACTCATCTCGAGTACCTTGATCTTGCCTTCAACGATTTTCAGGAAGCAGAGATCCCACTTGAGTTTTTTGAATTAACAAAATTTGCTCATCTTGATTTCTTATTCTCGAACTTTTCATCATCAATTTCGTCGCAAATATCTAGCTTAATCTCTTTGCAACACCTCGATTTATCCTGCACTATTGGATACTTCTCTACCTCTTGTTTAGAAACATCGTCTACAAAATGGGTCAGAAATTTGGTCAATTTGCAGGTATTAAGGTTGAGTGGCATTGATCTTTCTGAGGCTACATCCTCTTCACAAAAGAATTTGCTAAACACATAGCGTATCTTTCTAACCTTAGGAATCTTGATCTCTCTTCATGCAATATATACAGCTCAGATTTTCCAATCCATGAGTTTCACAATCTTACCCGTCTATCCTCTCTCAAAATGAATTCCAATCAGTTCAGTTTCTCATTCCCTGTACAGCTATCTAATTTAACTTCACTTTCGATTCTTAACTTACGTAATAATTGTTAGAATTGAAAAAATGATTTGTTAATAATTTTATCTTCATGGGACTTGATCCTGAGATCAAAGGGTCGCTAGTCATTATGTGGGTGAAAATAACAAATCCACATTTTCACTTCTTAGTGAATGAGAAACCCTTGGTTAGTTCCACATTGGACAAACCAAGGATGAGGTTTATCTATATTACTACTAAAGTTGCACCTAAGGGAAAGAACTTGTGTATTGGATATGAACTAAGGGAATGGGCTAGTGGGCAAACTCACACATGGTGCGGTGCGAACGTGGGCCACTGACTTGTGGAGCTTGCCTGTGTTTTTTGCGTGAGCTGGCGTGTGCGCGACGAGTGCCCGGCGTGAGCTCGACATGTGCGCAGTGTGTGTCTATCAAGACTTAATGGTTTTTAATCATAAATTCTTATAATAAATATTAAAAACCGTTTTATTATTTATGAGAATTTATGGGAATTAAATAAAAAGATTTTTCATAAATACAATTTAATTCTCTTCTCTCAAATTTGCCTATAAAAGAAAAAAAAATCATTTTCAACTTACCCCAGTCGCAGCTACTATCCTGACGACTTTTCCCCTCTTCTTGCTTTGTTTGCGTACGTAGATTTATTTTTCTATAAATTATGTGTCTGTTGTTAAGTTCGCAACGGGCCAACGAGTTTTTGTTAGCTGGGTTGGTATCAGGTGGTTTTATCCTGGATTCGATTTGTCCACACAGGGGTATAGCAACACTCTTTCTAGAAGTGTACCCGACAAATATCGAGTTAAGTGCAGTCTGTTGAACAGGCGACTCTACCTTTGTGTGTGATTGTCCGAGTGCTTCTGTTTTCTAATCAATAATCAATTTCAAGTTTTTTGTTCAGTTTGTTCATTATTACATGAATCGCTCCAACAATCTTAACTCGATATCTTATTCATTTTTGTAACAATGGAAACACGAAGCTTTTACGTCATTCATGAAATTTTGTATGAAAGCAAAACTATACAGAAGAAGAAGATAATCCTACCATGAAGTGAGACCAGACACATCCTCCTCCAAGATTTCTCTCTGTCTCTCTAAAATAATGCATGGAATCTCTCTCTTCCATTTCTCAATCATCTTCCCTTCATCGAATTGCTCAATCAAAATCATTCACACCCATTTACAGATTCAGAAAACATAATCAATTCGAGTTCTTCCCTGTTTCCCAATTGTGTTTCTCAAATTTCGGTACTAGTAAGTAAGAGAGAGAGAGGAAGAAGAAAAACAGGAAGAAAGAGATAAAAGAGATAGTAAGTGGGAGGGCTTACAGACTCACAAACGCAGAATCTAGGGTTTCGTTGCAGGTTATAGAAGATGGCAGACAGTGAGGATATTCAGCCCCTTGAATGTGATAATGGAACAGGAATGGTTAAGGCTGGATTTGCTGGAGATGACGCTCCAAGGGCTGTGTTCCCTAGTATTGTGGGTCGCCCTCGCAACACCGGTGTGATGGTTGGTATGGGTACAGAAAAATGCGTATGTTGGGGATAAAGCTCAATCAAAGAGGGGTATCTTAACTTTAAAATACCCAATTGAGCATGATATTGTGAGCAACTGGGATGACATGGAATAAATCTGGCATCACACTTTCTACAATTAGCTCCGTGTGGCCCCGGAAGAGCATCCACTTCTCCTCACTGAAGCACCTCTCAACCAAAAGGCTAATCGTGAGAAGATGACCCAAATCATGTTCGAGACCTTCAATACTCCTGCCATGTATGTTGCGATCCAGGCTGTTCTGTCCCTATATGCCAGTGGTCGTACTACTGGTATTGTCTTGGATTCCGGGGATGGTGTTAGCCATACAGTTCCCATCTATGAAGGTTATGCCCTAACACATGCCATCCTACGTCTTGACCTGGCAGGTCGTGATCTCACTGACGCATTGATGAAAATCTTGACGGAGCGTGGTTACTCTTTCACCACCATAGCCGAGCGGGAAATTGTGAGAGATATGAAGGAAAAGCTTGCTTACATTGCTCTTGACTATGAGCAAGAGCTAGAGACATCAAAGACCAGTTCATCTGTTGAAAAGAGATATGAGTTACCTTATGGACAAGTAATCACCATTGGAGCTGAGCGTTTCCGTTGCTCTGAGGTTCTTTTCCAGCCATCAATGATCGGTATGGAAGCTGTTGGAATTCACGAGACTACATACAACTCTATCATGAAGTGTGATGTTGATATCATGAAGGGAAGGTGGAGAATCATCTCGAGGTGCAACCAGCAGGTGAAAATGGTAGGTGGAGCTATCGGCAGAGAATCACTGGAGTTCTTGCTGATGGCCGATGCCTATTTAGAGCCATAGGTTTGGAATTTGAAGAAGACAGGGAAAAAGAAGATCGGTAAAGTGATTTGCTAGGGTTAATAGAAGAATCCACGAAAAGATTATTTTTCCCCTCCTTCATATGACACACATGTGGTACACATGCTTATCTAGAGTCTTCTTTCATCTCTACTATTTGTGCCCAACAAAATTATAAGAGATGATTAAATGGACTTGGATATTCAATTTGGGTTGGGCTCGGGTTTAAAGTCCTAGAAAAGTGGCCATTTGGGGCTTGATTGTTTCTTTTGTTCTCGTCAGAGGGAAGGTGTTCAATTCTTGGTTGACTGTGAATCTGGGTTATCTGCTTCTGGTGATTTTTGGTGCACTCTGGCTGATGATATGGGTCTGGGCGAATTGCATTCTTCGGCAAAGATTTGATGGAGAGTCCATGGATAAAAGGGCAACTATTTTTCTCAAATGCCAATTGCAACGATAATCAAAATATACATGTATGATTTATTAATCATAATACATTTTTCTTAATATATGAATCGTACGCATGATGTCTTAAAATTTTAAAACGGTTAATACACTCAAAATTAATAACCGTAGGTCACGTTTGATGAAACGTAATATGTGCACTAAAATTTATGCACTAAATTTAATGCATAAAATCAAGACAATTATTATACGCATAATAAAACGTAGTTATCATGCACTAAAATGATTTTACATGGAGCATGCGTAGAGCGTTGATTATTTGATTATAAATAAATCATATTCATATTATAATTAGGCAATATTTTATAGAAATCCTAAGGATTTTATTTATAGAGAAATAAAATAAAATAATGTTAATTGTTATGAAAAATAAAAGAACAAGTTTTTTTTACAGTGTCTGAAGTCAATCTGGTAACCAATGTGAGAGACTGGTGGGTAGACTCTGTTGCTACCAAGCATGTCCGCAGAAACAAAGATGTGATCACCTCCTATCAGAAGGTAGGGGAAGGAGAAAAGCTCTATATGGGTAACTCGTCTGCAGCACATATTGCGGAAAAGGGCTGAAGCTCATTTTTTGACAAAACTCTCACATTGAAGAAATTGTTCATGTTCCGGACATCTGTAAAATTCTTGTATCTTGCAGTATATTAGATGATAAGGGTTTTTATAAATCTGGGAAAAATAGTGTAAAAGAGATATAAGACAGAGGGTTTTTTACAAATTAAATGTAACCTCAATTTAAATAAATAAATTTGATTTCTTGTATGTTTGTGTGTCATTGAATGTTTGACATGGTAGACCTGGTCATGTTATTCAATGAACAATCTGGCGAGCATAGGTTGCATTCCCAAATTTAATTTGGAAAGTAAACATAAAGGTTAAATATGCATAAAATCAAAATATGCTAAAAAGTCTTATAAGAAAAAACATCCAGGAAAAATTCTAAACCCTTAGAATTAATTCACTCATACCTAGTTGACTTGAACTCAGTTCAAATTAGAGGTGAAAATATAATTCCTTAAGGAGATGATGAAGCCATGAATTAGTTCAGGACTACCTGCGAACTTGCGGGGGGAGACCGTCCACTCAGCTTGCTATGTCCTGAACAAAGTACTCATTAAAAGATCGGATAAATCTCCAAATGAATTATATAAAGGTAGACAACCCTATTTTGCATACTTCAAAAATGTGGGGTGCTTGGATAAGGTTTCTATCCCTCCAAATAAGAAGACAAACATAGGACCCAAAACTGTTAGATATGTCTTCTTTGGATATCCTGAACACATTACAAATTATATTTTTAGGGTTATAAGTTCTGATATTTCAGAAATTGGTCTGAATACCATTAAGGAATCTAGGGATGTTGTTTTACTTTGAAAAATTATTTTTCTTTGAAATTTGAATCTCGCATGATACGTGTTGATCCCCTGGATATCCTTTCTACTAGTCAGATAATACTTCTATAAGAAGATGAAGTTGATCCTTGAAGAGGCAAGAGATTTAGAATAGAGAAATCTTTTAGAGCATGAAAATTTTGATCATGTAATGATTTCTAGTGAGTTTAAAATAAATGAATCTGACAAGTATATTTACACTAAACTTGTGCATGATACATGTGTGATTGTATGTTTGTATGTTGATAATCTGATTATACTGGATACAACCATAGATGTATTTTATTCCACTAAGAACATGTTGAATGAGACCTTGACATGAAAGGATTAGGTCCCTCAGATGTAATCTTAGGGATGAAAATTAGAAGAGAGTCTAATAGATATAGTCTTAGTCAGTCTCATTATATTGAATATGTACTTAGAAAATATAACCAGTTTGATAGGAGCATTGGGATGCACTTTTTAGAGTGTTAAGGTATCGAAAATACACTTTAAACTTTGTTTGAGTTATAAGAGATACTCTGCAGTCCTTGAAGGACGTTGTAATGCAAACTGGATAACATACTCAAAGGAGTCTAAATCTACGAGTGGATACGTTTTCACTCTAAGATGTGGATCAGTGTCTTGAAAGAGTTCCAAACAGACCTGCATCACTCGGTCCACTATGGAATCCAAGTTTATTGCGTTAGATAAAGCAGGAGAGGAAGCCGCTTGGCTAAGATGCTTTTTAGAAGACATTCCTCTCTGGCATAGGCCTGTGCCAGCTATATATATACATTGCGATTTTCAAGCTGCAATAGCTAATGCTAAAAATACCAATTATAATGGAAAATCCATTCATATTCGGAGAAGACACAATTCTCTAAAAAAACTAATCTCGAATGGCGTTATTTCTGTTGACTTTGTGAGGTCTAAGGAGAATATCGCGGACCCTTTGACGAAAGGCTTGTCCAAGGAGATAGTTAGTAATGCATCGAGGGGGATGGGACTTAAGCTCATCAATTAAAACTTGCCATGAAGGATACTCAACCTTGCTGACTGGAGATCCCAAGATCAAGGTTTTGAATGAGATAACTAATTTGTGGCGGGTAAAAATTAAACACTATCAGAGAATTATTTTCTCTGTCCCTTACCTATGGTGTAGATGTGATAGTGTAACTGCATGTGAGGATGAATTATAATAAAGTCTTAATGAGTTCTTTAGTTTCAATTTAAGATTGAAGTGGGGTGTAGCAGTAAAAACTCTTGATATAACTCACATATCTGAATGAGGAAGTGGGTCGCTTCCTATGAGAACTGAGCTGATTCTCTAGAGCATTCTGAGAAACGGGATACGTCCAGGGCCAAAACGGACACAACGGCGTGAACTTAACAACAATTTTTAAGAGATATCTCGCGTAAGGATTTATTGATGAATTACACCAAACGATGGCAGTTCAAGACATCGCGTTCACTGTCCATTAAGTAGTTCCGGTACTTCTCACTAAGCAAAGGTTCAATTCCTTATGGACACCTATTGCTTAAGAGGTATTTCTCGGTTTTCCTGATATCTTATTTATCGCTTTCTTCATTCATGTGGGGGGATTGTTAGAATTGAAAGAATGATTTGTTAATAACTTTATCTTGATGGGACTTGATCCTGGGATCAAAGGGTCGCTAGCCATTATGTGGGTGGAAATAACAAATCCACCTTTTCACTTCTTAGTGAATGAGAAACCCTTGGTTAGAAACCACATTGGACAAACCAAGGATGAAGTCTATCTATATTACTACTAAAGTTGCACCTAAGGGAAAGAACTTGTGTATTGGATATGAACTAAGGGAATGGGCTAGTGGGAAAACTCACACATGGTGCGGTGCTTCGCACCGAAGCACACGGGCCACTGACTTGCGGAGCTTGCGTATGTTTGTGTGTGTTTTTTACGTGAGCTGGCGTGTGCGCGACGAGTGTCCGGCGTGAGCTCGACATGTGCGCAACGTGTGTCAGCGTGTGCCTATCAAGACTTAATGGTTTTTTATTTTAAATTCCTATAATAATTATTAAAAACCGTTTTATTATTTATGGGAATTAAATAAAAAGATTTTTCATAAATACAATTTAATTCTCTTCTCTCAAATTTGCCTATAAGAGAAAGAAAAAAAATCATTTTCAACTTACCCCAGTCACAGCTACTACCCTGGCGACTTTTTCCCTCTTCTTGCTTTGTTTGCGCACGTAGATTTATTTTTCTATAAATTATGTGTCTGTTGTTAAGTTCGCAACGGGCCAACGAGTTTTTGCTAGCTGGGTTGGTATCATGTGGTTTTATCCTGGATTCGATTTTTCCACACAGGGGTATAGCAACACTCTTTCTAGAAGTGTACCCGACAAATATCGAGTTAAGTGCAGTCTGTTGAACAGGCGACTCTACCTTTATGTGTGATTGTCTGAGTGCTTCTGTTTTCTAATCAATAACTAATTTCAAGTTTTTTTGTTCAGTTTGTTCATTGTTACAGGAATCGCTCCAACAATAATGGCCTACGAGGTTCAACTCCTTATCTTCCTCAACTTAAAGAGCTTGATGTAAGTCTGAATTTTCTCAAAACAGATCTTACTAGGATGTTTCGATTTCAATGGCTAAAACTGTAAATACTTAAGATAGAATCAACTACTGTAGACGGACCAATTCCAAGTACAATTTCAAATGAACCGTTATTGGTCAATCTTTTTGCCCCATCATGTTCTATCAGAGGAACTTTACCTTCTTCAGTGTACAGTCTTTCTCATTTGCAGTCTTTAGACCTCTTTGGCAACGAGATAACAAGTCGCATAGATTCTTCGATCTCCAATCTAAAAAATCTAACCTTTCTTGATTTATCCGAAAATAGTTTCCAAGGACCCATACCAGAATCAATTTGTGAGATTTTTCCCTCTTCGACAACTTAGTTTAGGAAATAATAATATTATAGTTACAATACCGTGATGCATCACCAAGCTCCGAAATCTTAATGTCTTGGATGTTAGTGGAAACTTTATTGAGGGCAATGTTTCATTCATCTCTCTGGTTAACGAATTAAACCTTGCAACCTTAGACCTTAGGTTAAATAGTCTTAACTGTAGTTATAGATCAACATCTACGTCTATCTGAATTTAAACTAGAAAAGTTGGGTTGCAATCATGTAATGTGAAAGGAACTATTCCTACTTTCATTTGTTATTTGACTTATCTTGATGATTTAAATTTGTCTTATAACAACCTTACAGGAACTATCCCTTCTTGTCTCTCCAACCTCGACCTCTTAGACTTTTCTAATAACGAACTTGACAGTGCAAGGTGTTGGAATCTTGCAACAATGAACAACAACGTTAGATGTATCAGAATAATATATAAAAACTGAACTGAAAATAACTCTACCACAGACAACTACGAGGCCAGAATCACAGGTTCAACAAGTTGTTCTTAACACATTAGTTCGCGGGTATACTTAAGAAGAGCAATGCTAAACCCCAACGTGCGAAGATGTGTCCAGGATAAGACTGCCCGATATAGCTTGTATTATCACAATACAGACTACCCACTCTTGAACTTAGCAACAGGGAAGGAAGGAAAATAAACAATCAAAAGCGCAAAACAAAGCGAGAAGATGGTGGAAAGAAGACAGGATAATAACCGCTTCTGGGATAGATTTCAACTCTGAAAACGTTTTGTATTTATAGGAGAAAAAAAAACCTTTAGGGTTTCGGTTTTCTTGTAAATCAATTTTTCCCAAGATAAACATAAAAAGAAACCTTTAGGGTTTCGGATTTCCTGTAAAATATTTTTGGTAAAAATAATAGATCATGGTTGATGTCTTTCACATTCGCAGGCCCAATACATAAGTTAGCCCATGTATTGTTTGCCTACCCCATTCCACCCTCTAGTTTTACATATTATCCAAATGAGAATAGTTATATAGTGGACATCCTTCTCTAGATTACCCAATGTGGGACTAAACTAAAGAGTTTCATTCACTCAAGGAAATGAGTGAGCATCCAAGACCAAAAACATTTATTTTAAAACTCATTTTCTCCAACAATCCCCCACATGAATGAAATCTCGGTAAAAACGAAAAATCAGAATGCGGAAAATACCATATAGGCAAAGGTGTCGATCAGGTCTTGAACCTTTACTTTGTGAGAAGTTACGAAACTGCTTGCTAGAGACAGTGAACGCGATGTCTTGAATTGCTAGCGTTTAATGCAATTTATGATAAAATCCACGCATGATATCCTCCTGGCGTTGCTAAGTTCGTGCCGTTGTGTCCATTTTGGCCCTGGACGTATCCCGTTTCTCAGAATGCTCTAAAGATTTCGCTCAAATTCTTATAGGAAGCGGCCCACTTCCTTATTCAGATAGGTGAGTTCTATCAAGAGTGTTACTTCTACACCCTACTTCAATCTTAAATTGAAACTATATAACTCATTAAGACTTATTAAAAGTCATCCTTCACATGCATTCACACTATCACAACAATACACCATAAGGAGGGACAGAGAATGTAATTCTCTTGATAGTGCATACCTTTAATCACCAAAAATTAGTTATCTCATTGAACCTTCGTCTTGGGATCTCCAGTCAGTAAGGTTGAGTATCCTTCATGGCAATTTTATTTTATGAGCTTAAGTCCCATCCCTCTCGATGCAGCAGTAACTATCTCTTTAGACAATCCTTTCGTCAAAGGATCTGCGATATTCTCCTTAGACCTTACATTATCAACGGTAATAACGCCAATAGAGATAAGTTGTTTCAAAGAATTATGTCTCCTACGAATATGTATAGACTTCCCGTTAAAAACATTGTTCTTAGATCTAGCTATCGCAGACGTACTGTCACAGTGTATAAATATAGATGGCACAGGCCTATGCCAAAGAGGAATGTCTTCTAAAAAGCATCTTACCCATTCGTCTTCCTCTCCTACTTTATCTAACGCAATAAACTCCGATTCCATAGTGGAACGAGCTATACATGTCTGTTTGGAAGATTTCCAAGAAACAAATGTTCCTGCTAGAGTGAATACATACCCACTCGTAAACTTAGACTCCTCTGAGTCTGCTATCCAGTTTGCATCGCAAAATCCTTCAAGGACGCAGGGTATCCTTCATAACTCAAACAGAAGGACATTGTGTACTTTAAGTACCTTAGCAATCTAATAAGTGCATCCCAATGCATCTTCCCTGGATTACAAGTATACCTTCTTAACCTACTCACTGCATAAGCAATGTCTGGTCTCGTACAGTTCATCAAATACATTAGACTTCCTATGACTCTTGAGTATTCAAGTTGGTTAACTCCCTCACCCTTATTCTTCTTGAGATTACAAGAGAAATCATACGGAGTACAAGCAGGTTTACAGTTAAATTGACTATATTTCTTAAGTATAGTTTCAACATAATGAGATTGACTCAAACTATATCCATTAAAATTCCTTTTAATCTTCATCCGTAAGATTACATCAGCATGGCCTAAGTCTTTCATGTCAAAGTTCTCATTCATCAATTTCTTAGTGGAATTAATAACATCCATGTTTGTACCTAGTATCAGCATATCATCAACATACAATCATACAATTACACATGCATCCTTAACAAGTTTAGTGTAAACACACTTGTCAGATTCATTAATCCTAAAACCACTAGAAATCATCACATGATCAAATTTTTCATGCCATTGTTTAGGTGCTTATTTCAAACCATACAAAGATTTAATCAGTTTACACACTTTGTTCCATGTAAATTTCCTCATTTAATTCACCATTTAAAAACGTTGTCTTTACATCTATTTGTTGTATCTCTGTGTTATGGACAGAGGCTATAACAATTAACATCCTAATGGAAGTAATTCTAGTCACAGGTGAATAAGTATCAAAGAAATCTATACCTTCTTTCTGTTTGTAGCCTTTAGCTACCATCCTAGCCTTGTATTTATCAACATTTCCATATATATTACGTTTTCTCTTGAAGATCCATTTACAACCTACGGCCTTACACCCTAGAGGTAAATCTACAATCTCCCAAGTACCGTTTTGTTGGATGGAATCCATTTCACTAATGAAGGCTTCTTTCCACCATGGGGTTCAGAAGAAGTCATGGCTTCTCTATAAGTCTGTGGCTCAGACTCGGCTAGGTATGTAATGCAACCAAGATAGGTTTTCTCAGTTCTAACCCTTTTACCTCTTCTAGGTTCAAATTCTGGTGCATCTACCTCTAAAGGTAATGACTGACTGGTTGAAGGAAAATCTAGATGTTCATCTAAACATCTCTTTCGAGAACCAAGTTTCAAAGGAAAAACATTCTCAAAGAATTCTGCATCCCTGGACTCCATAATAGTATGCAACCCAATGTCAGAAATTTCAGAACTCACAACCATAAACCTATTAGCACTAGTATGCTCAGGATACCCTATGAAGACACAATCAACAGTTTTGGGTCCTATCTTAGTTCTCTTAGGAGGAGGTATGGCCACCTTTTCCAAACACCCCCACACTTTGAAGTAAGCATAAGATGGTTGTTTACCTTTCCATAACTCATATGGAGTTTTATCTGATCCTTTAAAGGGTACTTTATTCAGGATATAACAAGCTGAGAGGATGGCCTCCCCCCCACAAGTTTGCAGGTAATCCTGAACTAATCAACATGGCATTCATCATATCCTTAAGGGTACGGTTCTTACGTTCAGCTACACCATTGGATTGAGGTGAATAAGGGGATGTGATAGACACATTTTAGTGTCTAATTTGCACCTTAATTTCTACTAAGTTAGTATTCGATTGTGTGTCTATTACGTGTTTTTATGCTTTTGTAGGTACATTAGAAGAATAAAGATTTATGGAAAAATTGGCTCAAAAAGTGTTCAAAGCACCCGGGAAAATGGATCAAGGCACCCACACTTTGGATTGGGGCACCCTTGGATCGGGATGGGCTGGATCGGACCAACTCAGCGGGTCAAATCAGCCCAGTCAACTCGGTCAAAGCCAGTTGACCGAGTCAAACCCAGTTGACCAGGTCAAAGCTTCATCGCAAACAGTTCATCGGCAGCAAGATTTTGATTCAGTTTTTTTAGCGATTTCATCACAAATTGATAAGTACCCAATCTAATTAAAGGTTCGTATAATCGATGAGAAGCTTTAGAAGCCGAAGATAAGGGCTGGAGAATCATGTATTTAGCCGGAAAAGAGTTGCTGTTCCTGTTTGGATAGAAACAGGATTTACACGGTGATTAACCGAATTATACTGGGATTGGGATGTTCCAGAGAGTTCCTAAGTACTATATAAAGAGTTTACAAGCCTCAGAAATAAATACAGAAGCCTAGGGAGCAATTCAGAGAAAATCCGGTGAAGTTCCGGTGCCGCCGGTGACCTGCTGGTGCTCCGGCCGGCGTGTTCTTCATCCACCATCACCGAAGAAGACGACTCAGTAACATTTATAAGTGTTGCTGTTCCACTGTTGCAGCTTTGCTCCTGTTGCGTTAAGTTTTGAACGTTTTGTTGCTTAAAGCTCTTTGTAACAGCTGAACCCTGTTCTGTGACACTTATATACGTATCTGTTCAGCTGTTGCACTATTCTTAAACCTTGTAATCAATATTTTGAGCAATGAAACCAACTTTTGAGCAAGTTTTCTTCACCATGGGGTAAGTTTATTTACTGGGATGATGGATAAGGTATTTTCTCAATTTTATGTGATTTAATTATTTTCTAATAATTATTTATAATTCTTTTATTATTATTTGCATGGATTTAAATTAGAAAAAAATGTTTTTATTAAATAGTTGTGTTCTCTTTTGATGGGTCATGCTTAGTTAATTACTCTTGATGTCTCATGCTTAGGATTTACAATTATTCTTTAAGGAAACATATTTTTGGCAAACTTGAATTAAATTGTTAAAAAGAATTACATGATTAATCACATGAATTGTTAGAAATAACTGAATCCTGATTCCTAGTTTTCTCCGTATTTTCTAAAAATCATCTCTAGTGTATTTTCCTGATTTTTATTAGTTTAGGTTAAGTCCAATATTTTCTAAAATCATTACCTTCACAAGTTCGAGTAACGAACCTCTTTTTACCACTTTCTAAAATTACATCAGGATGTTGTCTCATGTATTATACCATGTTCTTCGCATAAATATCCTATAGGAATTTCATACTCATCAACATGGTTAGACCTAACAATTTTAATAGTAGCATTCAAATGGTTTTCAATTTCGAGTTTATATATCTTAAAGGATTCTAAGTCATCGTCCTTCCCTTTAAGCAAATAAACATGTCAGTACCTTGTACAGTCAACTATAAAAGTGATAAACCACTTTTTACCACATCTAGTTTGAACTGACTTCATATCGACTAGGTCAGAATGGATTATTTCTAAGGGCTTAGAATTTCTCTGGACATTCTTACTGAATGATTTCTTTGCATGCTTAGATTCTACGAAAATCTCACACTTATGATCTTTTTCAATAGTGAATTTAGGTACGCATCCTACGCTAGCCAATTTATAAATTGATTTATAGTTTACATGACCAAGTCTACCATGCCATACATTCAATGACACACACATATAAGCAGAACAATCATTCATATTTATTTCATCAGATTTTACATTAAGCTTATATAGACCCTCACTCTTATAACCCTTACCCACAAACTCTTTCCCCTTAGTTATTACAACTTTCTGGACTCAAATACAACTTTAAAACCCTTATTATCTAAAACAGAACAGGAAACAAGATTCTTGCAGATGTTTGGAACATGAAGAACTTCATTCAATGTGAGATTGTTGCCAGATGTAAGTTTCATCCCGACCTTTCCCTTTCCTACAACCTCTGTTGCAGATGAGTTACCCATATAGAGTTTCTCGCCTTCCCCTACCTTATGATAGGAGGTGAACAAGTCTTGGCTTCCAAATACATGCTTGGTAGCTCTAGAGTCTACCCACTATTCCCTCACATTTGTCACCAGATTAACTTCAGACACCGTAGAAGAAAACTCGTTTTTATTCTCAGCAACCAAGTTAGCATTATTCTTCTTATTAAGGTCCTTAAGCTATCTACAGTGAATTTCCATATGACCACGATTTCCAAAGACGTAGCAAGCACCCTTAATCTTAATAATGCCAGATTCAGGTTTACGAAATGTACCTTTGTTGTGAGGACTATGCTTAGGGTTGTGTTTGTTGTTATCACCTTTTCTAGATTTGTGTTCAGTCATATGAGCCTTATTTTTCATATCTCTTGCAGACGAAACATTCTTGTCTTTGGTGCATAACATTTCTTCAACTTGAATCTTCTTTCCCCATTCAACCATGTTGATTTCACCAGTTTCATGCATCAATTTTCTTTTGTACTCTGACCAAGAAGATGGTAACTTCTCAATTACGGCAGATACTTGAAAAGTCTCATCAATGACCATATCTTCAGCAAGAATCTCGTTGATGATTTGTTGAATTTCAAGGAATTGATCAACAATAGGCTTATCATTCGTCATATTGAAATCCATAAACTTCGCTACCAGAAATTTCTTGCTACCAGCAGTCTCTGCCTGGTATTTTGCTTCTAACGCAGTCCACAAATCATAAGCACTGAAATTTTCTTTAGCATTATAAAAATCATACATCACATCTTCCAAACAGTTCATAATATGATTTTTAGCCAGATAATTCTTCCTCTTGTAAAACGTTTTATCGTCTTCAGTAATATCTTCAGTATTTATCAAAACCTCAAAAGGAACCAGTATTGTGTCTAAATCATGAAAACTCAGGAAAAACAACATCTTGGATTGCCATCTCTTGAACTTAGCAACAGGGAAGGAAGGGAAATAAAAAATCAAAAGCGCAAAAGAAAGCAAGAAGATGGTGGAAAGAAGACAAGATAATAGCCGTTTTTTGGATGGATTTCAACTCTGAAAACGTTTTGTATTTATAGGAGAAAAGAAACCTTTAGGGTTTCGGATTTCTTGTAAATCAAGTTTTCCCAAGATAAACATAAAAAGAAACCTTTAGGGTTTCGGATTTCCTGTAAAATATTTTTGGTAAAAATAATAGATCATGGTTGATGTCTTTCACATTCGCAGGC
Source organism: Papaver californicum (assembly GCA_023531435.1). NCBI lineage: Eukaryota > Viridiplantae > Streptophyta > Magnoliopsida > Ranunculales > Papaveraceae > Papaver > Papaver californicum. The sequence goes on along the minus strand of JAJJMC010006776.1, from coordinate 1,323,650 downwards.
CCAATACATAAGTTAGCCCATGTATTGTTTGCCTACCCCATTCCACCCTCTAGTTTTACATATTATCCAAATGAGAATAGTTATATAGTGGACATCCTTCTCTAGATTACCCAATGTGGGACTAAACTAAAGAGTTTCATTCACTCAAGGAAATGAGTGAGCATCCAAGACCAACACCATTTAGTTTAAAACTCATTTTCTCCAACATAAGGTGCATTTTTGTTCAATCTAGCAAATGACAAATAAGTGGGAAAATCTCAATAGAAATCGGAGAAAGGTTATCTACTGTGAAGGACATTACCTATCTGGTAATGAACTTGTAGGTTCAATTCCCTTCTCTCTATGTTCCAAAAAACCAGAGGTAGAGGCTAACACTGAAATTCTTGACATCTCCAACAATAAACTATCTCGGATCATACCTACTAGTATTGGGTACTGCAGTTCCCTTGTTATTCTGAACCTTGGCAATAATGAACTCACTGGAAAAGTTCCAAATGAGCTTGAATTAGCAGAACAAATTGTGTATGTACAATTAAATGACAACAGTCTTGTTGGTACTCTTTCTAATTTTCGTGGTAAAATTCAAAACTTGATAGTTTTTAACCTAGCTAATAACCACTTTGGAGGGAGTATACCAAGTGATATGGGTTCACTCAGTGGTCTACGGATTCTTTCTTTGAGATCAAACAAGTTGAGTGGATCAATCCCCCAAGAGATTATTAATTTGCAACAACTCCAAATATTAGACTTATCGCTGAACAATCTCTCAGGGCATATTCCGATGAAATTAGGCAACTGGAGTGAATTGATCAAAAGCAACAGTTATGGTTTTGACTCTCTAGGTGATATTCATTTGAAGATGGTAATTAAAGTGGTCATCATATAACTTGAGAAAGCTTACAACTACAGCTCAGCAATCGATCTATCACACAACAATCTCGACGGAAATACCCAAAAAGAAATAGGTTTGTTGAAAATTTCATTATTCATGACTTTTCAAATGTAAAACATTTTAATCACAAATACATGGAAGAAGGATCGACTTATATAGTCACTATAATTTTCCTCCTAGTCACAGTTCATATCTGACAAACTCCTTATGTTCAATCTTCTGAGACTAATACAGAACAAGTTGTATTAATATGCAATTTTCAAGCAAAATTTCATATGCAATGGAAACATGTGGTATTAACAAATACAGAAAGATTTCTATTAGTTTGGATGCTTCCAGAAAGATGGATAATTCTTACTAAACTCAATCGCACGAACCTCTCATATGCAGTTCGGATATATATTACAAGCTAACCACATAAGTAATTTTAAGCATCCAGGAAATTAAGGATGCTAACATATACATTGATTTTATTGCTCACCAAGCAAAATTTAGTCATACAAAAATTGACAGAATTAGAGCAATACATTAGAAAATCTCTTCTCAATGGAAGTTGGAACCCTAGTCAGAAACATTATATATTGGTCTCTGGAATATTTTTTATCTTCAAGTCTGATCATGGCCTTTCACTACCAACCTTGGATTTTGTCAAATATCATTATAATCTTTACCTCCATTATTGGATCTTCGTGAATCATATGAATATAAGTTTTTTGTCGACCTTTCGTTTTTTATCCGCTTGTTTCAGGGAAGAGATAAAAAAATAAAAAATATATATAAAGGAAACTAGTTAGATCTCCTATTTTAAAGGTAATTCTAATAATAAATAAAATCAAATTAAATTAAAATGGAAACTAGTTGAATTATCTGGGTCAATAGGAGTGGCCGGAACGTACATCCCGATATATAAGGGATGCAGAAATATGGACTCATTAATTTCATTAGTATTTAATACTAATTAATCGAGGGTATTCTAGTCATTAATAAAATTACTGGGATAAGGAGTTTTGGAGATTACTATTTCATGTCCATATTTTATGATCCCTTAAAAAAATTTCATTGAAGCTCCAGTACTAGGTTTCTTATTATTACAAGCAAATTTTTCCATCAATAAATCCGTTATGTAACTGATGACTGCATACAACACGAGAGTTTTAGTATGGGTAAGTAAAAGTAGACCAGAACACTTACCTAGGGAGGTAAAGTCATCGAATTTCCCTTATCAAGGTAAAGCTCTGCAAGGTTTTTGAAAAAGATTCAGAAAAGTTGGTCGTTCTGACCAGTCATTAAGATGCACATTCCTGTGAGTAGTTATCATCTCCTCAAATAATTGAACAATAAAAGGTTTGAGTATTATACCACCGGTAAACTATTGCTAGTAGCAATAATAACAATGAAAGATGGGAAATTGTACTATTCCAACTATACATGTCCTTTTACAGTTACAATGAAACAGAAAGAGTATCGTAGTGTTCCACCTATATTTGTCTTTTAGGACGTCCTAGACACCACGTTTTTTGAGTTTTGTTGTTCCCGGATAATTTGAACTTTCGATGAACGTTTATTTATAGGACCTTTTTATCCACTTAGCAGGTCAAATCACAAAACAAAAAGAGTAGTTCAAACCAAAAAATCCTCATTTTCGTTCAATTTTCTCCTATTTTGGACTATAACATACATTTTTTTCAACTCTTGTTTTCAAGTCAATTTTTTTTATTTTTTTAATCTTCCCATTTAAAGTTGTTGTTGTTGTTGGTATAATGATCGCTTGTATTGACAAAATATGAACAAGTGTAGGTTGATCTGATTCAAATATAGGTTCAACCTATAAAAAAATATAGCACATGATTAGTCAGAAAACAACATCTAAAAAACCTACCTACGACTAGGTCGATTACCCTATAACCCAGCCGGAAGTGACTCTAGAGTCACCATATGGCTAGCTTACCTAGTTGTAACTAGTAAAAGGTCTACTACTAGGTCAAAACCTCTGAAAGTCAGGCGTAAGTGACCCTGAAATCAATATACGTCTAGGTAACCTAGGCATAAGTGAATAACAACCTAGTCATAAAGAACAACATTAAATAACATTTAATATTTACATGCACCTTCGGCTAGGTTTTTCAGTTGTCCACCTAGTTGTAACCTACTTCTACGGCTAGTTCACGATTTCTCGGTCTTAAAATGAGTTACTGCTGCAAATTTGGGTACTTTAAAGTGCAAAAAAAATCATCTTTTTACGTACTTTAAGCAATTCCAACCAACAAAATTGTCATTGGAGTTAAGCTAATGGTATGCTATATACTTGAATATTTTTACCATATGGCCCTTCATCTGCTTGGCTTGATTCTTCACTAAAATCATAATAAGGTTCGTAAGAAAATTGAGTTTGGGTTAAAAATTCTTGATCATCGAAGAAATCAGTCATAATGTGATCATTGTTAAGGGATATGAATACTTTGTTGATTTGAAAGATGAAGATTCACCTACGTCAAAATTCTTGATAGAATTACTTATTTTGGTTGAAAAATCCAAAATTTATAGGGTTTTAAAAGAATTCTCCTTCTCCTACATCTTCTTCTACTTTCCTCCCTCTAAAAAAAATTAACTTTAATTTTCAAACCCTAACTATCCCGATTTATAAAGGGGATATCATTATTAGCGGGAGTGGTACCATTTGATCGATCTAATGGTCAGAATCACTCGGTATCTATTTACATGGAATGGTATCAATCCACCAGTAATAATATCTCCTTTTATAAATCATGCTAACTATAAATCATTTGTTTTAAAATATAGTCTGACCGTTAAGATTTAATAGCTAAATTAATTAAATTCATTAATACAAATTAATCGAGGACAGTATAACCGTTAACAGAAATATTAAGATAAAAAGTTATTCAAATTAGTATATAACAATCATATTTTATCATCTTATATGGCCCTTAGAAAAAAACAGCAGCCTCGAAAACAGATTTCTTTGGAAAAGGTTTTGAATAGTTGGCCCTTCAGACCAGTAGTTAAGATGCCGCCACTGTAAATAGCAGCGTCTCCTCGAACAATTGAACAATAAAAGGTTTGAGTACTATACCACAGGTAAAATTTTGCCGATAGCAATAATAACAAGGAAAGCTAGGAAATTGTACCATTCCAACTATACACGTCCTTTTACATAAATTACAATGAAACAAAACGATTATTGTAATGTTGCACCTAGCTATATTGTCTTTATTACGTTTTAGACACCACGTTTTTCAAGTTTTGTTGTTCCCAGTAATTTGAATTTTCGAGGGCCACTTATTTATAGAGATATCTTTATCCACAGAGTAGTTCAAACCAGAAAATCCTCACCCTCATTCAGTTTTCTTATATGGATTCCACAATGATTTTTATTCCAGCTCAAAAATTTGTTCTTATGATATGTGGAGATCATATGGAAGATTTGATGTAATTATTTGACGACGAACTAAGAAAATATAGTTAGAAAACGAATCCCTTACTTACGTTCGTGTAGACTCAACTCAACCCCAGCACTAAATGTGTGCAATGTCCACGTAAAATAACATGTTAGATTTTGTGGCTTTTGGATTTAAAGTTGATGCAGTTTTGTCCTGGAAAAAAAGCTGGTGACTATGTGCATACATCTATTTTACAGTCTTTCGTTCACCGGGTACTAAATACAACACTAATCTTATTATTGATCATTGTTTTTCATTCATAGTTTTTTTTTTAACGACAAAGGAATGAAGACCAAGCTTATATGTTTCGGCAGTTCATACAAAAGGAAAGAAAGAAGATATGCACTAAAACAAGAGTGCTAGCTATATAAAGAAAAGATGCGTAGAGATAATACGCAATAATAAGAGAAGGATTTGGTGAAGATACGATGAAGATGTGATATGCAAGATCAGGAGAAAATCTGATACTCTCAGATATGAGGATATCCAATATATCCAATACTCCCCCTCAAGATGGAGCATGTAGATTTTGCATGCCCAGCTTGACAAGCAAGAATTCAAGTTTTCGTGACCCTAGCGCCTTGGTGAAGAGATCGGCTACTTGCATCTTGGTGTTAACGTAGAGTGGCTCTATCTCATGTGACTCTACTCGTTCCTTGACGAAATGACAATCCATCTCCACATGCTTTGTTCGTTCATGAAACACTGGGTTGTTTGCGATGTGTCTAGCTGCTTGGTTATCACAATAAAGAGGTGTAGGTCTATTTTTTTCTACCTCAAGTCCCTTTAAAATCCATTGCATCCATAGGATCTCACTGGTGGTGGTCGCCATGGCTCGTTATTCAGCTTCGGCCGAGGAGCGTGAGACAACAAATTGTTTTTTTGACTTCCAGGAGACTGGCGCTCCCCCTAGGAGTAGAAGGTAACCAGTTTGTGACCTTCTTGTGAAAGGACACCCCATACAATCGGCATCGCAGTACGTAACCAATTTGGTTCCTCCATCTTTTGGAAAGAAGATTCATTGTCCCGGGGTAGCCTTTAGATACCGTAAAACTCTCATGGCAACATCCCAATGTCCATGTCGAGGGTCGGAAACGAATTGACTTAGAACGTTTACCGAGTAAGTCTAATCCGGTCTCGTGGCCTGGAGATACAGTAACCTTCTTACCAGTCGTCTATATTTGTTGGCATCCACACGAACATCTTCATCGTTGCTTTCAAGTTTCAGATTTTGCTCCATAAGAAAGGAACATGGTCTACATCCCAGTTTCCACTATCTTCCAAAATGTCTACAGTGTATTTCCGTTGGCTTAGCACCAACCCGTCCTTTGTACGCGTAACTTCGATTCCAAGAAAATACTTTAGAGGCCCAAGGTCCTTGATGCTAAACTTGCTATCAAGATAGGTCTTTGTTTCTTGTATTTTACCTTGGTCATTTCCCACAATGATAACATCATCGACGTAAATGAGAGCACCAACAAAGGCTTTATCTTTTTTGTAAATAAAAAGAGAGTGATCCGCAGAAGATTGTTTGAAATTAAATTCGAGGAGAGCGGAGGTGAATTTTTGATACCAGTTTCTCGAGGCTTGTTTCAGACCGTATAGCGACTTCCTCAATCTGCAAACTTTTGTTCCTCCCCCTTTGTTGTAACCTTGTGGAATTTTCATGTAGACTTCCTCGTTTAAATCCCCATGTAAGAAAGCATTATTCGCGTCTAGCTGGTGAATGGTCCATTCTTTCTTAACTGCGATAGCGAGCAAGCTTCTGACCGTGACTAGTTTGGCAACTGGTGTGAACGTGTCATGGTAATCAACACCTTTCATCTGCGTATAGCCCTTTACAACAAGTCTGGCCTTGTATCTCTCTATTTCGTCGTTTGGTTTATATTTTATCTTGTAGACCCATTTCGAGTCTATGGCTCGTCCCATTCGGCAAATCTTCTATGGTCCAAATCTCGTTCTCTTCGTGTGCCTCTATCTCTCTTTCTATGGTAGTTTTCCAGTTCTTATCCTGCATAGCTTGTTCAAAGCTCTTTGGCTCATCATGGGAGCTGATGGGGGCCAAAAAGGTTTTGTGTGAGTCAGAACATTAATCATAAGAGACAAAGTTGGATAGAGGACATACCGTCGAGGAATGCTGACTGGAGACGGGTTGTACATGGTCTATGGATGGGGGAATTCGAACGTCGTAGTCGTTGAGATGTGCAGGCCTGAACTTGGTTCGCCTCTCCCTCCCTGGCCCAACATCTCTGTCTTGGGCTTCGATAGTCTCATTTTGACTGGGCTCTGACCTCTCCGTCTCGCCAGGGACATCATTGTTCTACGGAGAGCATGAGCTTTCATGGCTGACAGGCGAAGTAATTGGGCCGTTTGGGCTCAAAATCTCGGTTCATTCAAGTTCGTCGAGATACTCTTCTTCATTTGGCCTGTTGGGATCATTTTCTTCAAAGTCTTGTTCTTTTATGGGTGGATATTGCAAAACATCCTCTTCATGCTCCATTTCTTTGGAATTTGGGGCAAATGGAAACACATTCTATGCAAACTTTACATCTCTAGATATGATGATTTTACCATTACTGGGGTCATAGATTTTGTACCCCTTTGTGCCACCTGGGTAGCCCATGAAGACGCCTGGTTTTCCTCTCATCTCAAATTTGTGTCCTCTGGTTTCGAAGTTTCGATAGTAGGCCATGCATCCTAGGATTGTCATTTGGTCGTAGCTAGGCTTCTGGTTATGGATTAGATCATATGGATTCTTGTTTTCAGTGACCTTGGAAGGAAGCGTGTTTATAATGTAGGCTGAGGTTAAGACACATTCACCCCAAAATTTTATTGGAAGATTTGCCTCAATTATGAGTGCTCGAGCCGTTTCAAGTAAATGTTTATGCTTTCGTTCCACGAATCCATTTTGCTGTGGAGTGTGCGGACACGTTGTTTCTAAGATGATCCCTTGTTTGGCATAGAAGTCTAACATCTGGTTTGAAGTAAACTCCCCACAATTGTCACACCTTATCCTCTTAACATTTCGCTCAAATTGTGTCTTGACCATTCTGTGAAAATGAATTAAATACGTGCTTGCTTGATACTTGTGTTTTAAAAGGAAAACCCAAACTGCTCTACTGTAGTCGTCGACAACAGTTGAGAAGTAGCTTGCTTTGCTAAAAGAAAGGGTCTGATACTTTCCCCATATGTCGCAATGAAGTAATTCAAAACAACCATTTGTTTTGGTGTTACTGTTGGGAAAAGTTTATCTTGTCATTTTAGATTTAATACAAGCGTCACATATATCATCATTGTCCTTGAATGAAACATTATTAAGAAAGCTGATTTGAGACAGTTTTCCATCACCAGCATGCCCCAGCCTCCTGTGCCACCTATCCACTGTAGTCATCATTGCCTTCCTTCCACTCTTGAGAATCTCCATTTGATGTAGACCATTTTTGCACTTACCCACTCCAATCAACTTCCTCGAATGCAAGTCCTGCATCACAAAGAAATCAGAAAAAAATGTCATAGTACGCTTCAAATCTTTTGTGATTTTACTAACGGATAGAAGGTTGCAAGTGAATCTGGGCACATGTAAGACCCCTTTCACTTTTGTTCCATTCTGCAAGGTGTGGATGCCTCTTCCCTGAACTGGTATGGCTTCTCCATTTGGAATGATCACTGGTGCCTCATTCACTGAGATAGTTCTTTTATCAAGGATGTCTTCCCTGTAGGTCATATGTTCAGTGCAACCTGAATCAACAACCCAAGTATCTGTCCGATGAAGCTTTCCTGCCTTGTTAGCGGACCGTGGAGCATCTGTCTGAGTAGTTTTGTATGAGGGTTTGTCTGCATTCTGTGGACCGTGGAGCCTCTGCCTGTATGCAAACCTATTTGCATCTGTCTCTTCATTCAAGCATTTAGACATCCTACTTTTATCGTTGTTCCGCTTTCTAACACGTGCTGGCTTCTATGGAGTATTACCATTGTGCTTCTCCGACTGTTCCAGCCTTGTATCATAACTATCTCTGATCACGGAAACAGCCTGAAGAACATTAGCGTTATTTAATTGCAAGTTATCATTTTGGGTTGAATCAGAGGGCTTTGTTTTAACAATGACTTCTTCAAGCTCTGTTATTATCTCTTGAACAGCGGATCTAAGCTCTTTACACATGACTTCATACAGACCAGTCTCTCCTCCATCCCCAATAGGATGATCAACCTTTTTCTTTTCTGCATACACTGCCCGTATTGTCCTCTCTGTCACATTTCTGCTGGAACGAGCATCTTGTGATTCATCATCAGTTATAGCGGAAGATTGGCTTGAATAACCATCATGTGATCTTGATGAATCTATTTGACTCAGCGACCTCCTTAAGACACGTTGATTGTTCTTAGCAGTTGGCATATGGATCAAAGATCTCTGATCGTTCACGATTCTAGAACTTCTGATGTTGCCATTATTTTTGGAATTAATAGATTTATCACTCTCAGAATCGCTAAATTGATACTTGGCCATGAACCTGCTCTGATACCATATTGATCATTTTTTTTCATTCATAGTTTTTCTTTTTAACGACAAAGGACTGAAGACCAAGCTTATATGTCTCGGCAGTTCATACAAAAGGAAAGAAATAAGATATGCACTAAAACAAGAGTGCTAGCTATATAAAGAAAAGATGCGTAGAGATAATACGCAATAATAAGAGAAGGATTTGGTGAAGATACGATGAAGATGTGATATGCAAGATCTGGAGAAAATCTGATATTCTCAGATATGAGGATATCCAATATATCCAATACTTATTTACTACTTTTTTTTTCATAAAAAAAATGAATCTGAAAGCCTAAAAATGAATACGACACTAATCTTTTTTCTACCGGGTACTAAATACAACACCAATCTTAATTCCTACTTTTGTAACATCGTCCATTGCAGTCATTTTCTGACACAGCAGGCCATAAGTTCACATTGAATGCTACATTTAATGAAGTTGAACCAACCAGATATGACGGGCTTCTCATCCCTGGAGGAAGGACACCAGAATATCTTGCTGGGATTGCATCTGTTGTGGAATTAGCCAAAAAAATATGCACACACAGGGAAACCAATCGCATCCACTTGTCATGGATCGTTAATCTTGGCAGCTGGTGACTTGCTGAGGGGTCGTACGTTAACGGCCTATCCTTCTTTGAAGGCTGTAGTAATCGCTGCAGGTGCTCATTGGGTTACAAAAAATAGTCCTGCTGATTATGTTGTGGATGGTAATCTTGTATCCGCAGTCACATATGAAGAAAATCCGAAGTTTATCTCTCTATTCTTGAAAATCCTGGGCTGCAAAGTATCCGGTGCAGATAATAAACGGATTTTATTCCTTTGTGGGGTAAGTACTCAGCTACTTTCTGAACTGTTTCCACTTGTCCTTTTCCACATTCTTGTATGGGTAGTTGGAGTTTAAGCTAAGCATATTGATCAACTATATCTTCCTTGTTTGTAATCTCAACCTAGTTCTTTACAATTGAATCTCAGGATTTTACTGAAGAATTGGAACTAATGCTGCCATTTCAAGCTCTGCAAGCTCTCGGATGTCATGTTGACGCAGTGTGCCCTGATAAGAAAGCAGGTGAAACCTTCCCAACAGTTATCCATGAGTTTCAACCAGGCGACAGTGGGAGACAGGTTATAATTTCTCCCTCACAGAAACCTTCGAAGGTTTAGATTCTTCCATCCATGGTGTACTTGTTCTTCCCGGTGGCCTAGCTCCAGAATACCTCTCAGTGAATGAGGATGTACTTACTTTAGTAAAAGGATTCACCGATGCAGGAAAACCAGTTGGATCCATGGGTCATGGGCAAATGATTCTATCTTTTGCAGATGCTTTGAAGGTACATACTGACATACACTTTAGCTCCCAGCAAATCTGGCTACAGAATTTTTAGATCTTCAGTATTGAACCGGTAGTTTAAAGCTTAACAATTGCAGCATAGCCCCAATATTTGTTAAAGCAAGTTGAATTCTCCCATGTCGTAAAATTATGCTACTTAATGTCCATTCCAAACTTAATAGAACCTAAAATGCCGACCATCAGTGGACTACGTGCTAAGATACCGTGTGATATCTCATTGCTCTAAGCTTAACTGTGTCAATATGTTAACCTTAAAATATTTGTGTGTCGTAGGGAAAAAAATGTACAGCACACCCATCAGTGAAGTTGAATGTGGTAATGGCAGGGGGGATATGGGTCGAGCCTAGTTCATTAGACACTTGCTTTACAGATGGTAATTTTGTGAGTGGAGCAACTTGGCGAGGGAATGCACAATTCATTTCCCGGTTGATGTCAGTTCTTGGAATTCAAGTGTTTCCATGGTGAGTGGAGCAACTTGGCGTGGGAATGCACAGTTCTTGGTTGATGTCAGTTCTTGGAATTCAAGTGTCATTTCCACCAGAACGCCAGGATTTAGAAAAGTTCATCCATGAAGCACTTCCGCTATAGGTTATAGTCTTTACCAATGGTCTAGTAATGCTGTTAAAAAGACATTTTATATGCAATAAGATATTGTTACCCAGAACATTTATCAACCCCCTTGTAGTATTTGTGAATTCAAATGTCTGTTGTTTTAGGTGTTGTATTCCTTATCTTGTTGAATGATTCTTGTGTTAGATTCTTCAGATTTTCTATTTGCTTCATTGAGTTGTTCCTGCAATTTACTAATATGATTCCTAAGTGATTGGGGTGGAACCTGAAGACCTGCCCCTGTTTATGAAGTTTCACTATGATTTCTTAAGATCTGGGATGTCATATTAATAAACTATGTTTCTGGATGGAAGCTGACAACTTCGTGATCGACTCACTAACTACAACTGATTAGCATTACAAACATATCCACACGCTCACTATCAAAAGAACTTTTAACTTAAGACAACACCACTACCACCATCACCGAGGTGCCGGTGATACCGCATTATAAAATGAGAGAAGATCACATTGTCAAAAATGTTTTCAGCAACTTAAAATTCTTTCGATAAAGATCAAACAGAAAATCACAAAAAAATAAATATCTGCTAACCTTTCATACAGAACCTAATGCACTATCTAACTGGAGGGGAGTAACTCATCCCCAACACCGACTGATTGGTTTCTCCTAGTCCTAATCTTTGGTGCAGGTTGGAGACACTACCCACCTGTAAAAACAAGGCTATGTGTAGCGCCATAGGCAAATATCACAATAGATTACCAAAGAATCAATAGAAGAAAAAGAATAAGCATATCGGATCAAGTCACAGATAAAAGTTAGGTTATATTGAAGTTGGCTTGCATCTGAAATGGTGAAATCTATATCTAAATAGTGAAATCTATATCTAAATAGTACAGTAAGATTTATTAGCCGCAGGTTCTCGAGTTTGGGTTTTGAGATTGTAAACAAACAACAGAAAAATGTCGAGCTATTGATAGGCAGGTCTACTACACTAGTTCACCATGAAATCTTTTAAGGAGACAAGTTAGAGGACCTCTTGGCTTTTGAATCCTTATCAATACCAGGAGCATCTATCTTTTGTCGCCACTTCTTGTACCGTTTCACAAATCCCTCAAATCCCTTCACCGACTTACGATGCTCTTCTAGTGTTCTTTCCTTTACATAAATCATGATAGAAAATTACAGTAATATTGATCAAACTAGACCCCAAATATGATGGATAAACAATAGCTAAACAATAAGAATGATATTTCTCAATAAGAGCAAAATGGCGAGAGCGAGAGTGGGAGAAGGAACGAAAGGATTTCATCAAGAAATCTTTAGAAAAGGCACGAGCTTCATACTCTCAAGGAGTGAAAGGAGGTAAGTTAGAAGCCATGTGCAGAAGCAGATGGATGTGGAGAAGAGTCAGACGGGTGGTGCAAATTAAGGAACCAAAAAAGGGAGGTTTTAGGTAAAGAAAAACAGATGCTAGGTGGAGGAGATGGCCGAGAAGAGAAGGAGATGTTTGAGGGTGACTCTATATTTTAATCTCTCGTTTTGGAAAGAGCGATTCAAACAAAGCATTATCTGCATTCCTAACAGCAATTGCAATAAATTCAGCATCTGCATTCCTAACAGCAAATACGCAATTGCAACTACAAGAGTTGTCTCCAAGTTCGAAGTATGAGATGAACATTGGTTAAACATTTGGAAACCGGTAATTTGGTTCGAAGGTGATGTAACATGTAAGAATCAAAGTTTAATTTGGAATGTAGTGATAAGAAGGAACTACAACATAACTGAAAAACAACATATTAAACCAACAACAACGATCTTCTTCCACAAGCGATGAATAAATACAGACAAAAGCACAACAAGATAAACCAGTAAAGTAAAACTCAAGGTAATTCTAATATTGCTATGGTGATGTTTAAGGTACTAAAACTGGACTAGGGTTAATGCTCAAGCTATTACTTACAAATATATGACTGATTTTTCTCAGGCTAATATTATTTTAGCAAACATAAGAAAAACCTGGCCGTTTTGAAGGCTACCCAAAAACCAATTTGGGGCTATTATTTTAAACCCATTCTATAATATGATTATGGGATAACCTAATGATATGTAAAAATATATAAATACCCTCTCAGTAATCAAACAATTATCATTAACCTTTTCACTAATAAAAGTTTAAAAACCTAAACCTAAACCATTCTCACCTTTTTCTCTATCGATTCTCTCTTTTTCTCTTCTTCTTCTCTTGTTTTCAAACTACCGATTGTGACACAATCCAATTCATCGTAAACCGATTAATCGTAAACCAATTCATCGTATAATCGTAAATCAATTCATCGTCGTAATTACAATCAAGAAAAAAGCAAACAACCCATCAACCTGCTAATACTAACTGGACGGATTTTGCCGAGAGAGTAAGAAATAGAGAGATCGTGAAGAACATAGTGAAAAACACGAAGATGATGACCTAGAAACGGAGACCGATTCCGACAATCAGCCTCTCCAGAACTTTATAATGGTTTTAATAAGGTAAGAGTTTACCATTATCTGTGTTTATTTTGATTCAATCGAATGAATTTGTCGCTAGAATATCTAGGGTGTTAGGTTATTTGTCATAATCGGTAGTTTCGTGTTTGTATTTAACTACTGATTATGTTAGTGTTCTTCATTGCTCATGAATTCCACAATTGGGAGTTATGTTTAGTCATTAACTACCGATTATATTCCTGGACCAAAATTTAGGCATAATCGGTAGTTTTCTATAAGGTTAAATTCCCGATTATAAGTTAGTGATTCCTCAAAACAAACTATATAATCGGTATTTATATTTAGTTATTAACTACCGATTGTCTTCCTGGACCCAAATGTAGGCATAATCGGTAGTTTCGTATAGGGTTAAACTCCCGATTATGAAAGTTAGTGATTCCTCAAAACATACTACATAATCGGTAGTTATATTTAGTCACTAAATACCGATTATATTCCTGGACCCAAATTTAGTCATAATTGGCAGTTAATCTTTTTGTGTAACTACCGATTATATGTGTGTCCATAGCTTAGACTTTTTTGTTCCATTTTTTATGCACAATCGGTAGATAATGGAGAGCCCGAGCTACCGATTATGCACAATCGGTAGTTACTTTCTTTTTTTGACTACCGATTGTGAACAATCGGTTGAGTTTAATGTACTTTATCTACCGATTATGTAGTGATTAAACGGTGTCTTGTTGGAAATAATTGTTCTTTATTTTGTATCAAAGAAGGGAAAGGCGATCTAAGCATTTCCATGATACAATTCTTTTGGGGCCTCGTCATGAAGGGGGTAAGAAAGTAACTGCTAGTGTAAGAAGACAAAAAAACGCTAGTGGAATTGTTATCATTGAAGGAACTCAACCAAGTGTTCCTAAAAGATCTCGCGGTTCATCGAATGCTGATGCTGAAGCAAATGTCCCTGAGGGTGAAGCCAATGCCGCTGATGCTGAAAGACTTTTAGCCCCTGGTGCTCGTCGTCCTCATACCAAAACCAAAAGAATTAGAAATTAGATTGTGGTTGTTTACTTTATGGATATGTCTCTGGTGTTTAACATTACTGGTGTTTAATTTTCTAACATTTGAAAGGATTTTATGTTCTTTTTGTGAGTTATCAATTGATTTGCAAGAGATTTATTTTTAACAAGTTATCTTGTTCAAATTTTACATTATAATCGGTAGATAAGTGGTTTGCAACACCTACCGATTAAGTATGTTCATCAACAATGGTTAGATAACAATCTACCGATTATGTTAGTGTAATACAATCAGTAGATAAATATCTACCGATTACACTTACCCCAGGAACTGCCTGTTCCTGGACACATTTTGCACTACAATCGGTAGTTTAAGAAAATCTTAAACTACCGATTAACATTTTCAAAATGTTGGAATTTTGATAATTTTTTCGATTTTCAATTTGGGGCAACATACATAATCGGTAGTTTAAAAAAATCTTAAACTACCGATTATGCATTTTCAAAATGTTGGAATTTTTGATAACTTTTTCGATTTCCAATTTGGGGCAACATACTTAATCGGTAGTTTAAAAAATTCTTAAACTACCGATTATGCATGTTCAAAATGTTTGAATTTTGATAATTTTTTCGATTTTCAATTTGGGGCAACACATTATAATCGGTAGTTTAAAAAAATCTTAAACTACCGATTATGCATGTTCAAAATGTTGGAATTTTGATAATTTTTCAATTTCCAATTTGGGACAACACATTATAATCGGTAGTAAATATATTTGTTAGATTACCGATTATTAAAATCGGTAGATAATGGTGATCTCAATACTTCCAATTGTTAATATTAGTACGAACTTAGTGTATATATTTTTTGTACACTCTTGTTACACCAGGCCTCAACGGCTTTTTATTTTGAAAAAAAGAGTCGTTAAGACTCTAATCTATATAAGTAGGGTGACCTCTTCTCATTTATGCACCTCCAATATATTTCAACTCTCCAACATCGAAGAAATCATCGTATACATTAATGGCTCAACCATTCACGGTAGAGGAAGATTTATCGTTATGTAGGGACTATGTCCAATTCTATCCGAAGCGAGGAGAAGAACGTAGGCAAAATGGTGTAATGAGTATGGATTATTTGGATAGTGTTCACGAACATTTTTGTGTTGACACCGGGAACCCCAATAATCGTAATAAAGCTGATCTTTTTTGTCGATTTCATTCTATAGGCAGAGAAATTGATCCATTTATGAATTTAACTTATCTTGTCAATCGATATCGTTTGAGGGGTGAAACTAATGATGAAGTTATAGTGAGATCTCTCGAGGAATGGCAACAATGGAAACGATCAAATTACCGTTACGAAGTTCATTTCAATATCATTAAGGTAATGGACAGATTCAACCCGTTTAAGGTTCTTCCACACCGCTAAAGCTGAAAGGAATTTTCCATGACCGTGTAAAATAATAATTAATATAATAATATTGTAAAGCACCAGGTTTATAAACAGAAACCAAAACCTAATTCTTCTTCTTCTCTACCTATTCACGCCTCTTTTTCTTCTCATTTCCTTCTCTACCTCTACCTTTACCTATTCACGACTAAAACAACTTCCTTTTCCATTTCTTCTCCTCTACCGATTCTTCTGCTCCCTTTACTCTCATTCTCCATTGAAAATGGCTCCAAAATCTTTACCTAAACAATCAAAGAAGGGAAAGGAAAAGATGGTGATAGAGGATTCCAAAATCATTGAAATCAATTTATCATCCGATTGCGACGATATGACCCTCCGACCAAAAAATGTTCCTACACAATCAAAGAAGAGAAAGGAAAATTAAGTTACATCCAACTTTTATGTTTTTAGTCATTACTTTGAAGAAATCATGATAATTCCTTTTTATAATTTTCTGAAACAACGCATAATCGGTAGAGATCTAGCGAACTTTATCTACCGATTATGGCTCGAGTTCATCATTCCTGAAGAACATCATGCACAATCGGTAGGTATTGTATAATTTTATCTACCGATTATATAATCGGAGATTTAATGAAAACACGCCCTACCGATAACGTGTAATCGGTTGATATTTCATAATTTTAACTACCGATTGTGTGCTTTTGTTTATTTTTATAATAGTTATTGTGTAGTTAGTTAATAATCAATGTTTGGGTATGTTCATTAGGGTTATGGATGAAGATGAAGAAGATGAAGGTCTTTCTCTGGTTCGAAAGGCTGAATTGTTTTCTCGTCTTCTTTTCAGTTTGCCGAAAGGAGTTTCTGATGTACAAATATATCTAATGATGCTGGATGATCCGGATTTCACACAAATGATGAACGATCCTGATTGTTCGTGGAACGGTCCTGGCAATCCCTTCAACTACGTTGATATTTCATCTTCGGATGAAGGATCTGAGGCAAAAAATGAATCGAAGGATAGAGGCCGATCCGGATTTTGATCCTCGACTCTTTTTCAGGGAGAAAGACTTCTCAGACATAAACCCATACTACAACGAAGCTGGAGAGTACATAGGTCCAGGGGAGGAAGATGAAGTTGTTGCTGATCCTAAGGGAAAGGAGCAAAGAACAAGCGAGTTGAAACTAGGACCAAGTCGAGAGTAACATGAAGTGAAAGAATTTCATGAGATTGATCACTTTGAATTTATATGATATGTTCTGTTTCGGGTTTTTTTCGGATGTTTTTAGTTTTTTTGAACAAGTTTAATGAACAATATGTAGTAAGTTTATTTGAACAAGTTTTTCTTCGGATGTTGAAATAGTATTATGAAGTTAGATGTTAAGTACAACCTACATAATCGGTAGATAACTTGGTTTCTAAACTACTGATTAAATACAATCGGTAGTTATTAATTTCTTGTGCTACCGATTAACCACAATCGGTAGTTATTCATGTTCACCTACTACCGAGTATGGCAAGAAAAGTCATGGAAAGAAAAACAATTGTAATCGGTAGATAAGTTTGATCTTTAAACTACCAATTACAAAGTTTAAAATTTTAAAGTTTAATTCAATTCTGGCTACAATTGGTAGATATAAATTTTCAATTTCCACCGATTGTGAAAGATGAAGAGTTAGAAATTTTGGAAGTTTTGAGAAATTCTTTCTTTGGGCGACACCTATAATCGGTAGTTATGGTACTCCATTAAACTACCGATTATGAAATCAAAATCCAAAATAAATCAATCTGGAACTTTGCACAATCGGTAGGAATAAAAATCACGAGACTACTGATTGTACAAAACTATAACTCAACTAAATCAATCTAAAACACTCTTAACTTCTATTCCAAAACTATAACTCAAATTCATCATCTAATACTAATTATAACCAAATTAATTACCTAATTAATCAACATTAACACTAATTAAGCAAGGATATATTAATCATTAAAGAAAATATATGGATAAGGGATGTATTGATATTACTTCATAATGACCTTCTTTTGTTTTATTAGTTGCCCTTAAATGGACCAGGTTAATTTGTCCCATTATGCTTTCTCCGAAGATATCCCGACAAGTATTGGAAATTTGTCCGTTCTGGGGTCTTTTGATTTAAGTTTCAATAAACCGTCAGGACATATCCCACAATCTTTTACATCAATCGACTCTCTTGGGTTTCTAAACTTATCTTACAACTAAGTTGTGTAGCAGGATTGCAAGAGGAACTCACTTTGACACTGTAAGTGTGGATGGTTCGGCTTTTGCTGGGAATGATTTATTCTGTGGAGAACCTATGACAAAAGTTTGCGAGGGTGATCAGGTTATCAGTGATTCGAACCCTGCTACTGATGGAGCTAATTAAAATGATGGGGAGTCTGTGAAGGAAAAGCTGGTGTTCTTTGGTGTTGTTGCCTTTGGATTTATAGTAGGACTTTGGGGACCGTTCATTATTTTGCTTCTAAACAAAGAGAAAGGGTGGACTGTGTACTGGAGATTAATCGATAAATTTGCAGCAAGAGTGGTTACTTGTTCTTCCAAAAAAAAAAAATTGTTAGGACTGTAATTGTTATCATAGCTATTGTCTCAAAATGAGTAGATGATACTTCTCTAAAATGAGTTTATCTTCTGTTCATGGTGTATGGATGTATGTACCAAGTAGAACATCAAGGTGCTCAAATTAGAGAGTAAATCTACCAGGTTCCTGCTTCATTCATGTAATTTTAGTTTAGTCCGTTTAGCAAAAATGCAAAACAAAAAAACAAAAAAAACATTATGAGGTTCATACGAGTAGTCGAGTGGTGAATAACTCAGTGCTCAATTACCTCATTTGATCACTACATATCCAATTTCAATTCATATAACAGAGTTTAAATGCGAAACTCGAATGCTTGAAACACCCAGTTGAAAGACTACAAGTTAAATATTCAGACACCATCTGGATAACACTAGAACAAAGAAAAGTCATCTGCCGGACAAAAAGATAAATAACCAATTTATTGGATAATCATCATCACATAGTAAGCTCCATATATACAAGTCTGACAAAGCTCTCAAAACTAAATTTTGTAACTTGAAAAGCAATGGAAGACGCAAAGAAAGCTCCATAGCTCACTTTTATTTGTGACCTTCAAGAATAGTAATTACAAGATGTATATACAAAAATGTTGTAAAATGACTCTTACCTCACATTTCAGACAAAAGGTTGCTAACTTTCCTAAGCTCCTTCAAGGCTGTCACTGCTGTAACTTGCCCTTGTCCCACCAGAATGTTTTTGGACAAATTCTCCAACGATCCTACCTGACCATGATCTTGCTGAAACACTGATTCAATCACCTGAATCACAGAAAACTGATTATTATAAGAAAATTCACAAGTCTCGGCTGCATAATTAGAGCTAAATACTTTTTCAATCCTTTCTAAGTATTTCATTATTTATATGACAATATGACTGATATTTATGTTGGCTAGCATTGACACTGGAAATACACACCAAGAAAGAGAATGGGGAAAATAAGGTGTCACAGAAGAAAGTAAGAGCAGATCGAAATCCATAGCAATATAAACCCCTATTTGAAGTTAATGAAGACAGTCTAACAAACCTGAATATTTTCGAGCATAGACTGCCCGAGGTTCCTCAAAGTACCCATCACATTCTTGTCTGCTGCGTCCGCTGGTAAAGTACCTGATCCACCAGCTGTTGATGAGACTGAGACGTCATGTTGCTTATTTACCACAGGTAAGGATTTTAATAGCCCGCTATCTCCCACCTTCTCGGAGGTCTGTTCATTGCTACTCCGACCAAACTTCCAAAGCCATTGAAATTTGCCAGATAGTATTTTCCGATCCTTCAACCCGTCATCCTGCTTCCCTAAAGCATTAGAGATCAGCCCAGATCTCCCCAAAGCATCATCACTGGGAACGGAACCGGGAAGAGGTTGTTCATCAGGAATGGATGTACATGACTCTGTGTTCTTGGATTCGTTGTCATTGTCATCAACAGATAATCTAGAGCAAACACTAATTTTTTCTGAATCGTTATCATTATCATTTGCTGAATTTGAGGCAACACTACTTTTCTCTGATTCCTGCTCACGATCAATGAAAGGACTTGAATGAGCAGAATAAATAAAGGAGCTCTCTTCACTGCCAGTATGTCCACTCATACACGTCTCCGTTGCATCGCAGCTGAAATTTTTCTCATGGCCATTTTCTTTGTTTCGGTCCACAAAGGGATCCTTCCGATCTAGGAACCCACCTCCTACCTCCTTATCCAAATCTTCCTTTGACCCATTTTCTTGAGTCAAATCTTCCAACAACCTTCGCCTAATGGCTGATCTCGAGTCTTTTTTCCCGCTGTCGATCTTGTGGGGAACCGGCTCAGATTCTGTCCTGGTTAGGGTTGACCTTATTCTTTCTGATAAACCTTTTTTTCCTGTTGAAACCTTCTTACCTGAACTTCCTTGCTTGGCCTCTTCATCCTTATGCAATACTCTCCACTTCTCCTCCCAGTAACTATCAGGTACCAAACTCAATGGAGTTCTTGGAGATTCTAACCCAGAAGGAAGAAGATGAACCCTGGCAGCTGGGGATTTACTCCTGTCTGAAACCCTACCCAAAGCCGGAGCTTGGGAATGAATATTTTTGTCAAGAGCTAGAGCTTGCAAAGATTTAGCCTTTCCTATCAGCTTCTTCACATCTATGTTTTCAGGAAAATTCAATAATCTTTGAAGACATGAAGTTGCGTTCTCGGTTGCAAGCAATGATGATCTCAAGTGCAACAGCATTGAGACAGCCATAGCAGATATGAATGCTCCCCGGGGAGAACAGAGGACAGCAAAGTTGTACACGAAATCACTTTCTGTAATACAGGCCGATTTATCATTTAGGGCTGCAAATATCTCATCCCAAACGACTAAAAGGTCTTCAAGCATAAATTCTCGTCCAAATAACACACGCAACCAGCGAAGAGCAAAATACTGGGGTTCAACACCAAGCTCCACTAGGTGATTGTGGAGAGAGGAATCAACAAGCGAAAGCAGATGGTATAACGCTGAAGATGCCTCGATCGCAGGAGGTAAACCTGTGTGGGACCCGACTGCAGGGGTGGGAGAAAAATAGTCTGCCATGGCAACCGCACCATGTGTCCTACCCATTAAGGCTTCAAACATGCAATATGCATCGTGTTCCATGAATCTCTCAGACAGGAGAATACCCAGCTCTCCTTCAGCCCCATAAGCATCACTTAGCAACACAATGGTTTGTAACTCGGGATCAAGTTCATCAATGCTGCAAACTTTGGCTTCACTTCCTTGGAAACTGCTCTCGTCGTCAAACCCTGTTGACCAATTTAAGGATTTGTAGTTACCAACCAAATCGCTGGCAGGAAAGGACAAATCATCAAACTTGTCGGTAAAATGGTCTTCGTGGATCTTTCGTATGGTGTATAGACGTTCGACGTCAATATGAAGAACATATAACAAAGGAGCCAAAAGTTCATGCATACCTAAAACAAAAGACGAAAAGAATAAAAATGAGAGAGCTAATCAAACTAACAGAGAAGAAACAAGATGAAGGTAAACCAATGGAAGATGATGTAAAGTAATATACTGAGTATCTTACCTTGTCCATATCCATACTCTGGATGTCTAATGCACCACAATAGCAGAATCCTTCTTAGCATGCCTTGACATGATGAAGTTTGGAAGTAACTTCCATCTTCTGGATATAAACGTGATAAATCCTGATCAACCATTTTTTCTAGCTCTGCATTCCGGAAAAAGCGACCCCACATACTATCTGTAATATCCAGTCAAGGGGTTACTTTGGAAAGGAAAATAAGGATCATGATAGTCTCAATTCTGGGTTTCTTAACATTTTTGACAGTCTAGATATAGCAGCAAGTGCTTAGCCAGTGTCCAGTAGCAAATTTTCAAAGACCAAAAAATGGCAAATACAAGTAAAAGTACCTGGGTTTTGTGATAACGGGTTGTCCATAACAAGGTTAGGAGAGCTACTGGCATATTTAGGAAGAGGATCAACTAAAAGGCGTCTTCTCAAACCAGCATATCTGCAGAAACATCAATAAAAAATGGTAAATCACAAGATCAGGGATTGTTAAGTCACACTACCATTTTTTTACCAAGACTGTACAAGTAAACCTCTTCATTTTACACTATAATTTTTAACAGTGATATATTCGTCGGTTCTCAAACTGTAAACGTAAACCGCCAACACTATTCTCTGCAGAAAACACAGGTGCTAAATGAAAATAACAGTGATACTAGTCATCCTTAGCCGAAGTCAAGGTCTAGAAAGGCGTTTTGAGGTGCTTCATTTTGCACCTCAAAACATATAATATATCTATCCCCTGATGCAATTTTACTGATCAAAATTACGAACACACAGTAGCAGCCATGATAATAAATTTTTTGACAATTCAACGATATCAAGCTAGAAAATTGATTCCTTTCAAATACAAAAGACTGTGTTTTGCATACATATAGTAAAGTACCTTCTGCGGCAATCAGCAGTAACACGACGAAGAACATCAATAGAAGTAGAAGAAGGCAAAATCCCTAAATTGATACGCCATTGAACACCTCTAAGAGCAGAAAATCTAGAATCACCACAACCTTGTTGTTCAGGTCCTTGAAAATCAACAACCAAAGGAGAAGGATCAGAAATCTGAGACTCAATTTGAGCTCCAGATATCATCTTTCTCCTTTCAAACACCCCAAACCCTTGATTTTTCTCCTATTAAATTTTGAGAAAGACCTGTAATTCTAAAAAAAGATCAAACCTTTGAGGCAATTCAGATGAAATATAAAAAGGGTCTTAACGAATTTGATCAAAAATTATGAATACCAAAAATTCATTATATGCATATATAGTGGAGAAATTAGAGGGAGAAGATGAGGAGAAAAAAAAGGGTAATTCTCTCTAAATTACAGGAAGAAGGATAAAATGGCGGAATTTAGGGTTAAAATTTGAGAGACTAAATCTAATAATCATATCTCTCTCTTTGCTTTAAAGAGAGAAAGAGAGAGAGAGAGAGAGGAGGAAGAGAATCAGAAGTTTGTTTCTTCGGAGAGGGAAGAAGAATACAGAGAGAAGAGAAAAGTATGTAGTTGGAATTATAAGGGGAGGGAGGAATTGAGCTGTCTTCTTCTTCTTCTTCTTCTTCTTTCTTCACCACCATTAACTTACTCGACCCTTTCTCTCTCTCTAGAAAATCCTGTTAGATAAAATGAGTGAAAAGATTCCCCGGGCCCCTGAGATTAATATGAGAGAGAAAACAAGAGTTGTATATAGTTAAACTACCCTGCTTCATTCTATAATGACTAAATTCTCCCTAATAAATTTTTGATTTTTTTTATTTATTGACCTTGCATGCAGGCCAAAATCTCCTGAGCAGACCCAGCAACCTGGACAGCCTCCTCTCTACTGATCCAACCTATCATCCTTAATAATAATAACAACTCCAATCTCGGCCCGAGCCCCGATCAATACAAGAGATCGGAGAAGGTAAGAAATCTAGCGATCAACTTCTTTATGCATTATGTTTCCTCAACATATGTTTCATCAGCAATACATTCCTACGGGTATCAACAACATCATCATCGATTACTACAACAACTACAATCAGCTTCAGAAACTCGATTAAGATGGGTATTTTGCACGATTCAAACTTATAAAGACTACTTGTATTACCTAAATTACTTTGTTCTTGGTAAAAACCCTTAAAAATGGTTGGATCTTCATATAATGCCAAAATTTATGCTAATAGCAAATCCATTTATGGTTCGGTTTTAATAGAACTCCAAACACGACAATTCAATTTTATTGAAATCAGTTTGATGATGATTCGTTTAAGATTCATGGAAATGTTATAACTCATTTTCTAAACTTTTTTAGTTGTTTAGCTATGATTTACTATCCTTTAAGGATCCCGTTTTCTTTTCTAAAAATAAATAAATTTAGTCTTTTTTAATTAAAATTCTAAAACTTAAATAACTTGGTTAAATTAGAGCCGGTGAAAATTATTTTGGGCCTACCACTAAAAATAGAGTCATTATAAAAAATAAAAAATAAACTCCTTAGTCAACTATTTATTATTTAACTAATATGCTTGATTTATGTTAATTAATTCAAATGTTAGTTAAATTAGTTGGCGATTAAAACTAGATAATAGTTAGGGTTAGATGGTAAGAATTAGAGTAGAGTTTTTTTTTTTGAAAAAGAAGAAGAATGAGGAGAAAAACTTGAGGAAAACTAGGGTTTTGGGGTTTTGGGGTTTTGGTAGCAAAAATAAAGTTTGATTGTACTGACGTATTCTAATGGTGAAGCAGAAGTGGGTGCATCTACATATCACAAATCAGATTATCGTGATTTCGATCCTACCGATTTGGAGTTTTTGTTGAACAAACAAGAACGTGTAAACCAAAACATAGATGAGAATTTTATCAAGAAAATGAAGATTCAATCCAGAAAAACGGACATCTTAATGCTTTCAAACGTCAGGTATACGTTCATAGAATCTTCAAACATTTATTCTAGTCTACAATCTCCAAAAAGTGATTATTTTTTGTACAAATTTGACCTATTTTTTTGCCTCCGTGTAACCCAGAATCGGCGCTTACAATGATATCGTAACCAACGATTCTACCTCCTCTCAGAATTTACGAACCAGAATTGGTGGTTATGGTCATGAACAACGACTGATTCTGGTTCAGTTTTTGGGGAATTGAAGGGTCAAATAATCGGTCGATGTGTCTTGCTTTATGTAACGATTTTAGTCAAAAAAATGTCCAGAAGAACTTTGCTTTGTTGAATGCTAGAATAGTTACATAAATCATTTCACTTGTGCCGCAAACTTATCCCTTCTGTGCCTAGCGAGAAACTCGTTGTACTTGATGCACAACTTCTTTACATGAAAGAACCTATGGCGTGGACCCTTCCACTTTGCGTCCGTCTTGGGAACGTAAGGTCCTGTTTTTACCAAATTCCAAAATATACTCTCATCTCGATGTTCTTCGGGTTCATGACGACGTAATAATTCCTAATCCATTTTGTCTCATCCACAACGGACTTTAACTTTTCCCTTCTTGGAATTGGTCGTAACCTCATTTCTTGAGTTCCTCTTTTCCATGAAAGTCATTGGTTTGCTTTTTTTGCGTATCTCTTTTTCCATAGCCCTTATTGATTTTGTAGTTGGTGATGATGCTTGAGTAGTTCGTTTGCATCTTCTGAATATCTCTTCAGTTGAATTGGTAGTTGATGATGGACTTGCCATTGCAAAATATTTTACTTTGAAGGAAGCAGTGAATGTTAAGGAATGATTTGTTTGAATGAAGTAGTGTATGATGGATAATGGGTTATCCTACTTATATGCATAAAGGGGGAAACGGATATATTTTCAAGAAAAATCAAAAAACTAGTAATTGAGCCTGAGTTTGACTATGTGCCATGAAAAGTACCACATAAGATGTAATATAATACTTAGTTCAAGATAAATTAAACCTTATAGTCACTACGATCCAAACATGACAACTCATTCTAATAAAACATAAATTATTATTTTAGAAATAAATAAACATTCATAAACATAACAAATCATTTTTCAACACCTTCTCACTTATCATCTTGATCAGCTTCATCGACTTCAACAGCTTCAGCAGCTTCCTTAGCATCTAATGCCTCATAAAACTCTCTCCACAAAACAATGTTTTCGGTTCTGAGGGTTGCAATATTAATGACCTCGTCAAGTTATTCCAAAGAGAGCTCTCCAAGAAGCCTCTTCACTTGATCCATATTTGTCTCTCTTCCTAACGGAAAACCAAACTTATATTGATTTCGCACAATTGGTGGCTCCGGCTTTCTGAAAACATCACACTCACGGATTTCTATCTAATAGCTAGTACCTTTGCCATTGTTCTCCATGCCTGCAAAAATAAATTGAGAGAAAAAAATAAGTATGGTTAAAGAGAAAAAAAAATCAACAACAAAATCATTAACGAAATAAAATGAACTCAACGGAATCGTTGGTTAATATAATATATATATTCGTCGATTTTAACCATAAAAGTGGACAAAAAACGAGTAAGAATGAATTGTTTATGAAATCGCTGGATACATCAGGTTCTTATCCAACGATTACAATCTCAGAGAGGTAAAAAAATGGCATGGTAGAATCGTTGGATATAACAGGTTCTTATCCAACGATTCCCATCTTATAGAAGTAAAAAAGAATGGAAAAGTAGAACTGTTGGATACATTAGTTCTTTTCCAACGATTCCAATTTCAGAGAAATCTCATAGAAGTTAAAAAAAATGACATGGTAGAATCGTTGGATACAACAGATCATATCCAACGATTCTCATGTGAGGAAAAGTAAAAAAATAAAAAAGTAGAATCGTTGGATAAATCAGATCTCATCCAACGATTCTGGGTATGGTAATTATCAGCGAGTAATATGGATTAGAATCGTTCGGTGTGGATGTATCGTATCCAACGGTTCTGATGCATGTTCTTCATGTTCATGAAGATCTACCAGAATCATTGGATACGATAGACCAACATATAACGATTCTGGTAAACAATAAGGAATTTAATTCACTAAAAGTAAGATTAAAATACTTAGATCAATGAAAAATGTTATTTGAAGTATAGGTTTGTACAAATTTACCTTGTAGATCGGGTGACTGGGAGATCCGAGATATTTTTTTGAAAAAAATTGGATTAGGGTTTTTAGGATTTGGAAACTTTGATGGAAATAGATTATTTATTTTATTTTATTTGTTTAGGATTTTGTTATATTTGGAATGTAGTGAAAAATGGAAAGATTTTTGTATTTATATTATGATTTAAGTATTAGGGTTAGTTAATGAGGTAAGGGTAGTTTATACTTTTAACAATATATAATTAGACACCCCTTATCCTTCTATATAGTTGGGTGTAAAATTGTGTAGACCCAAAATAATTCCCTTATGCCCCAATTTAGTCAGGTTAAATAATATTGTTCTTACGAAAATTTCTGAAAATGCAACGAAGAGTATATTTTTAGTTACCTTCTGAAAATATGGCGAGGAAAAAAAACGGACTATCTTGGATGAAAAAAAATAAATGTAGCAATTTTTCGAACCAATTATACCTTTTATAGGTGTTGTCATTGGATGAGTAAAGACTATTTCACCCTGAACAATCGATTTTTTTATTTGGGATAAAAATATAATAGATCTCTCAATCCATTATTTATATAGTCAATGTCATTCCTATAATATTAGGGTTCATTATTTCCCTTAAAGCAACTCCAGTGGGGTGGGCATCTTGGCTAATTTGTCAATTACCACCCCACAGTGGGATTGGCAAACCCAAAAAACGACTTGGGAAATGGGTATATTAAAGGGTTTTCCCATCGAGCCTCCGTCTAGCATGGGCCGAGCGGCTCAATGAGATTCCACAATGGTCGAATCTCAACGGATCTAATCCAACGACTATTAATTCTCTCCCTATAAATTCAAATATTTTCAACTCCAACATCATATCTTCTGCACTTAAAATTCTTCTACTTTTTTTTCAATCTTAAGTTTTCCATCTCAAACTCCTAATCTCATTTTTTGTAGTAAAAAAACTTTCAAAAAAATAAATGCCAGAGTTCGTCATCCAAAATGTACTCAAGAAGAGGATTTAGCTATTTGTAAAGCATATGTTTTTCATAGCAGAGGAAATGTTCCTACTGGCCAACTCATGTCGCACACGTCTTTTTGGAAGAATATTTTCACTATGTTCGTTGCAGAAATGGGGAACTCGAGAAACCGTCATAGCTTTGGGTTTTCGAGTCGTTTTCAAGCAATTAGTAATTCAGTCATGCGATTCCTTATTCAGGTAAGGGTAATTGATCAAGAAAAATTTAGCGGTGTAACTGAAGATGAAGTTATCCAATTAGCTCTGTATGGCAGGAAAATCACGGCAAATCTTTTCTATACGAAGTTTGTTTCAACATCCTTAGAGATCTTCACAGATTCGACCCTTTTATGTAATGATGTAGTTTCCTTTTAATTTTATATAGTTTTCTATAAAAAAAAAATTGTTAAAATTTAATTGAATATGAAATAACATCAGTAGTTTTTTAAAGATTAATTTTGTTTACATAAAACGTTAGTTTCTTAATCTCAATTTGAATTACAAATATTAAACAAAACGAAACTACTCATTCCTAGACCAGTGGGGTAGGTAATGTCCCCGATCGTGGGGTGGGTAATGGCCCCGGACCAGCAAATCCCTAAAGCCTTGACTTGCTGCTCCTGGTTGAGATCCATCGTCAAATCCAATGAAATCACACATTTGAACTGTAGTTGTGCCAAGGTCTATATGTCTTTTGTAATCTTGATTGATATCTTGTGGACTGGCATGACGAGACCTTGGTTGTGGAGGTAACCTACGATATGGAGATGGTTATTGCGTATCTCGCACTATTTCCCTCTTATGAGAAGGTGTTAGTCCATAAAGTCCTGCAAGATGGGAATGAAGCTTGTGGACTGCGTCAATGCCCGCAATTGTTCGTTGTAGTAACGCCTAGTCAACTAATCTCTGAACTCCATCTGATTCGTATGTTCTATCATTTTATCAACAGTGATCGATGTGCCTGTATAAAAATTAGTTCGCTCCATACCTTGGGATACAATCGGAATTGTCTGACGCTTTCCTTGTAGATTATAGGTCTCGATCTCCCAACTCAATTCTGGAAAATCAGACCCAACTGATGAAGAACAAGGTGCATAAGGTCCTCTTGGGGTGGGGTGGGGTGGGGTGGGGGGTGGGGGGGTGGGGGGTGATGAGGTATAAGCTTCTGCCGAAGGATAAACGACTAAATTTGGAACCGATGGTGCGGGTTGTGTCGCTACAGGCAAGCCCGAGCTTCGTCTTCCTACTGGGGAAATATCGATCCCATGGATGTTCATAACATCTACATTAATTATCGGCTTCACGACTGATTTGTACCATTGGTCGTATGCATATTCGTCACAAAGTCTCCAATAAAGATCATACCTTCTCCATCCCCGATCCCTTCGAATTGCGTATTCCGATCCCAGGACGGTTGATGGTGGAAGATTTTTGGGAATACCATATGCACCCACCAACTTTCTAGTACATTTCTCTCCCAAAATAAATAGACACCAGTGTCTCTAAGTTGATTGTAAAATAACTCGCGATGTAGTAAATACCATATGCACCCACCAACTGTCTAGTACATCTCTCCCCCCCAAAAAAATAGACACCAGTGTCTCTGAGTTGATTGTAAAACAACACGCGATGTGGTGAATATTTTTTGATCTGATTGGCTACATTAGAATTTATCTCCTCAAGATCCTCATAGGGGTTCCAAATAACATTGTATCTCCTCCTAAGATCCATTTGGGTTTTCCACGTATGTATATGATCTCGCCCATTGGTGTTTTGATCCTTCTTGTGCCAGTTATTGGCTTCAAACTTTCCTGCAATTGGGAAAAAGTTTTTATCGAACACCTCTAGTCTTGGTAAACTAATATTGGTATATGTATACCACCAAATCTGAAGTAAACAACGTACAATTAGTTAACTTGCTATAAATATTAGTAAACTTATATAAACTTGTACGATTAGTTTATCATATTTAACTCAAGCACTCCCCAAACACCTTCGATGCTTGGACCACCCAAGAAGGCGACATCGAGACAAACGTATAACTCGGCCAATATAGCGGACCTTCAATCATAAATGGTAGCCTTTTCCAAATCTACCAATGCCTCTATCCATCACACACACACCAATTACCCATAAAATAAAAATCTTTGCAATTTCTGTAACGAAATCCTGGTATGGATTTTCTCCTACAGTGACTTGATATAATTTATTGGATACAAATTCCTTTAAACTGGCATGATGAATCCCGAAAGCTCTTATATCGGTATGCTTGTGTGACGTTACTTGAAAATGCAAAGGAAGTTCACCTTTATATTGTTCATTTGCCAACTAACCTTGTTGGTCAAATGGAACATTCTGTCCCTCACCGGAAGGTATCCCAAGTAGGAAATACAGATCCAACGGTGTTATTCCTGAAAAAACATTAAAATTATTAATTTCATATATAAATCGTATTTTTTGTATAAAAATTATAAATTAAAATATATGACATACCTATTTCGAAGTTATCAAAATGCAAGGTGTGTGTAGTATGCCACCAACGTTCCAGAATCATATGTATGAATTTGGTCAAATATCTCTTCGCCTCCATATGGTACAAAGTCCTCCAAGGAAATCTATTCACAATAATTTTAGCACTTTCGGGGAGTTTATCTTAAAATGATTTTATTTCATACCAACCACCTCTTGGTTTTTGACCATTTCCACCTCGCTCTGCTACTGAAGATTCATGACCATGACTCGTGGCTAATTCTCGACTGGAAACTAAATTAGGATTGTTCTCTTCATCCGAAACTACTTGTTGAGTCGGTAGAGGTTGAGTATACCTATTTCTAAATGCTATCTATTTCGATTTCGACTAATATTTTGAGATTGAGACATTTTAAAATAAAAATAAAAATTAGAGAAGCAGAATATGAAGAGCTTTTAGAGAAGATTGGTTTTGG
Source organism: Papaver californicum (assembly GCA_023531435.1). Taxonomy (NCBI): domain Eukaryota; kingdom Viridiplantae; phylum Streptophyta; class Magnoliopsida; order Ranunculales; family Papaveraceae; genus Papaver; species Papaver californicum. The sequence goes on along the minus strand of JAJJMC010006776.1, from coordinate 1,293,250 downwards.
TGTAAATAGAAAATAATGATTTTGAGTTGAATTTATAGGGGATGATGTCGATGGATTAATGTCGTTGGGATATGACCATTACCGAGGCAACAAGAGCCGCTCACCGAGCCTCGGCGTAACATAGGCCGAGCGGCTCTTGTTGCCTCGATCGATTCATACTACGCCTTTTTGTCCTTTCCACGCTGACCAAAACCGAGTTTGCTCATCCACCTGGCTTGGTATTTTGGCAAAAAAGTCAATGCCCACTGGAATTGCTCTTAATAAGGACAAGTAGTGAGCACATGCATTGCACGTCGATAATGCACAATGTTATTTTTGTCGTATTAAGTGCTTCGTTATTATACGTGATTACCCAAAATTAAATTAAATTGATTTTTTTTTGTATTTATATTTATGAAACAAAGGTTTGAAGTTTGAACACCATTATAAAAGCATCTCCAATGGAGTTTGGGTTTCTAAAATATTTAATGCCACCTAGGACTTTAGATACTCAAACCAAAAAAAAAATTCTCCAACCGTGGTTGGATAAAAGAAAATTGGAATTAGAATATGGATGAGAATATCTATTTTTAGATACTCTCATCCATACTCATGTCATCCATTTTTTTTGTTTTTAAAATATTTAGTTTTATTATAGATCTTGTATCCTACTACTAAATGACAATTTTATTAAAACTAATATTGATACAACTACCACTGAAGATACTTATCAAAATAAAATTTTATTCGTACTTTATATTAACAAAATCCTTTATTTTTAGGTCTCCACATAGGATACATATCCAAATACCATTGGAGATGCTCTAAGAAACATAATAAAAGTATAATTTTTTTTTTAACTTGTTTTCAAATTATATCTAATTTTTTAGAGAAACATAATTATATTAAAAATAAAAAATTTAATATTGTTATATATATATTTTGTGTAAATAACTCAAAGAGTTTTCTAAATAATAAAATTTATAAAAATTCAACGTATTGTTAGAAAGATATAAATTTTTTAAAAAATTATATCAATTTTATAAAAATAGTGTTTTCGTAAATAAATAATTTATTACATGTTTTTATTTAAATCCATGTAAATATTTTTTATTATCCTAATATCTTTTATATTTTATTATTCTAATATTCCTTATATTTTAATCTTTATTTCGTTTGGTTAACCAAATCTGTTTGGTTAACCAAATTCCGTTAAATTGGTTAATATTTTTCAACTTCTGTATATGCATTAAAAAGGAAGAAATATAAGGTTTTTGAGAACGTTTGTTTAAACAAGGTTAAATGATAGTACGAGCTTGTGTAGAGATAATATAAAATAACACCGACCAAAAATTTAATTAACAAATGACGGTTGGATAATTTGGTAAAATATTAGAAGGAAAACACTATTCTCCTTTTCTTTGTCGAGTAACTAAAAAATATTCTTTAGCATCTTTTCTTTCGGCTTTTGATGAGTTCAACCTAATAAAATAAAATATTATAAAACGATTGAAAATATTTGTGTGTCAATAAATAAAGACAGATTACTAATTATTAATTAGTGGTTAACATTTATGTCTAAAACGCCAAAATGAATCGTGTTCAAATCTAAGAGTAAAGCTACTTAATTCAATGGTCCAAGAGTAAAGCACTAAAGCTACTCACAGACAGAAAACAACAGACTATTTCTGCAATGATGTGGACAAGAATTCTAAATAGTTTTATATTAGAGCTAACGTAAGGAGGTCTCGAAACAACATAGACTTACTCCTCTCTGTAGATGGTTCGTGGTGTGACAATAGAGCCTCTTAGAACCGCTTATGACCTCTCATTTTCAAAAGATTATGACATCTTCAGTTCCAGATGACATCTTCCAGTTTCTTAGCCATATTCCAAGTTGCATCTCGGAAGAAGATAATCAAGTTCTAATAACTCCACCAACAGATCAGGAAATCCACATTGCTCTTAAATCTATGGATCCTTGGACTTCACCTGGACTAGATAATTTTCTTTCGGTTTTTATCAATCTCAATGGCATGTCGTGAAGGAAGAGATTTATAAGATGATAAAAACTTCTTTTCACTCGGGTTTCCTCCTTAACGAACTTAACAAAACTAGAGTTGTTTTAATTCCAAAGACTCAGACTCCTCATAGACCAGAAGATTTCCGTCCAATTGCTTTATGTTATACCGTGTACAAGATTATTTTCAATAATGGCTTTCCGGATATTTATCAATATTATCTCACCAACTCAAGCGGCTTATGTCCCGGGTAGACTGATTTCTGAGAATGTTTGTTTGGTTCAAGAGATAGTGAAAGCTATGAAACAAAAAGAAGGTAGAAGTGGTATTTGGCTCTAAAAATGGATATGTCGAAAGCCTTCGATAGGATATAATGAAATTTTCTTACTGAAGTTCTTAAGAAATTTGGTTTCTGTGATAATTATCAGTCTCATTCTTTAATGTATTAGTACAACTGAATTGAGATAATGTTTAATGGCTCTCCCACTAAATCGTTTAAACCGTCTAAGGGGATTCGTCAAGGTGATCTTCTTTTGCAGTATCTTTTTATTCAAGCTATAGAGTCTTTTTCAAGGTTCTTAGTTCACTGTGAAGAAACATCTCAACTCACTGGTGTTAAAATCTCAAGGTCAGCACCAAAAATAAATCATCTTTTATTCACAGATGATTGTCTTCTTTTTCTGTAAGGTAAACTTGTCCCAAACCAATAAGCTTCTTCAAGTGATTGCTGAGTTTAGTGTTTGTTCAGGTCAGTTGATTAATTTCTCCGAGTCATCCGTTTACTTCAGCAAAAATATGAAACCTAAAGTTTGTCAAAACATCAGTGGTATACTTCAAGTGAGACAATTAAACATTAACGAGGAACAATACTTAGGTCTTCCTTTTTTTGTTGGCAGGAATAGAAGAATCCCTTTCTATGTTCTTAATGATAAGTTAGAGACTAAATTTTCTGAATGGAGAAGCAATAACATGCCAGAAGCATCCAAGTCTGTAATGGTTAACAATGTTTCCAATGTTATTCCACTTCATCATATGACTAGTTTTCTTCTACCAACTACTACCACCAAAAAGATGAACACAACCCAACAAATGTTCTGGTGAAACAAAAAGTCAAATAAAGGTATCATATTATAAGTTGGAGTAAAGTGAGTAAACATAAAGAAGAAGGAGGCCTGGTTTTTAGGAATCTCCATGACTTCAACAGGGCTCTTCTTGCGAAATCAACATGGAAACTATGCACTGGTTCGAGTTTGCTGATGTCGAAATCTCTTCAAGCTAAATATTTTCCTTCTGGCAATGTATTTGAAGCTAAAAAACCAAGCAATACCACCTGGTTATGGAGAAGCATCTCATCTGAACTGAATTTCATAGAGAAGTACTCGTGCTGGAGTTTAGGAAATGGTAGGACCATTCAGATTTGGAAGCATAGATGGTTTCCATATTTACTCGATCGACCAAAAGCAAAAATGATTCAGGTTTCCACCTGCAATACACTCATATCTGCCATCTTTTTATGCCGAACTCAGATAGTTGGAATTTTGATCTCCTTCAATCTCTTTTTGAACCAAATATCATCCAGCTTATTATCAACACTTCTATCCATTTAAATAGCGAAGACAGGGTGATTTGGACCCTATGAAAAAAAAACTTCTCGGTTAAATCTTGTTATAGAAAGATGATGGAAGATTCAAACCTTTCTGTTCTTGTGAGCCAAGATTTGCAGAATACTTTTAGAACTCTATGGAAACTTCCATACTTCCAAGAATTTGGCAGTTCATATGGAAGTGTATTTCAGATACACTACACCATTTAAGGTGTTTTGTAACTATAGGATTTATAACAGTTTTTTTGTTTGTAACTGATAGACTCAGTTACAACTCCAGTAACAGTCATAGGGTGTTATTCTATTTAAGTTTAGTTATAGTTATAATTTAGAAATTAAAATTTTAATTTAAGTATTTAGTTTGGAACCAGTCATTAGTTTAGAACCCTAGAATAACTTAAACCCCAGAACCAATAATATGGGAACCAGTATACTGGAACCAATTTAGAATTTTAGAACCGAACAATTTTCTGCAGAACCTATTAAAAGAGGAACCAGTTTGACTGGACTTGACTGGACTGGACTGGACTTGGCTTGACTTGCCTTTACTAATTGACTTGACTGGACCTCATGTTTTGCCTTCATCAATTCTATTTCGCAAATGTAACGGGTTTTCTCACCTCACAGAACCGAGAACAGGATTCAGGTGAAATTAATCGACCACTTGCATTAACTCAGGTGAAAGTAATTGATAAACTCGATCAATCAGATCATATTTCTTCTAATCAGCTTAAACCCAGTTGAAGGAATTCAATTTTAGTCTTCAATTGGTGATTTGAAACCCTAGAAAAACAAAGTCAGTAGAAAACATGGATTGATGATGAACCAGCACAAATTGGGTTTCAAAATAACTAGCTTATTTCGTGAATTATGATGATGAAGCAGCAGAGGTTTTTTCTTGTTTAATTTCTGAAGTTACAGAGAAGAAGAAGAAGAAGAAAATTGGTTGAAAACAGGGATTGATGATGATGAACCAGCACAAATTGGGTTTGAAAATAACTTGATGCTTTCATGATTTCTGATGATGAACCAGCACAGGTTGGTACTTGTTTAATTTCTGTAGTTAATCAATTTGACATTATTCCATAAATTATTGAAATTACAGAAGTTGACACTGAACTGCAGAACACACAGAAACCTCAAATTTTCTCAACAACTTTTATACACGCCAACACCACAGCTTGAAGCTTTAACCAAATTTCAACCTGGGTTCTCATAATTAAATCAAATTAAACAAGAAAATATAGTAAAATTACCTTAAAAAATGTCTGATTTTTTGATTTCTGAATATCTTAGAACTCACCACTTTGCATAAGCTCAAAGAATCTGATTATGAAATTGGTTTCAGGTGAAATTAATCGATGAACTCGATTAATCAGCTCATATTTCTTCTAATCAGCTTAAACCCAGTTGAAGGAATTCAATTTTAGTGTTCAATTGGTGATTTGAAAGAATGCATTGTATTTAGCTTAGTTGATATATTTGGGAATTATCTAGTTGAACGCATTAGGATACAGATACGTTACTAAGTTAGTGATACTTATCAACATAAGCTACATTCTAGATTAGCATACCTGTAGCTTCAATGCCGAAAAATTATATGAACAACATAATATAACCTAGGCAGTGACTACATGAACCTAGGTGCTCTGTAGTGCTCTGTAGTAACTCAAGCCCACTCTAAAACACTTCTCTTACTAATAATGCTGAACTTTCAGGTGGTATCTTTTAGGTTAATATTAGGGTTTTGATATGATGTCCTCCATGAACTCATAGTTTTGTCTAAATGTTCTGGCCTTGATAGATTGATTTTCAAAATGATAGTTCTAGGCCTATAATTAGGTATGTTCCCTTTCCTCTATGTTTATTTATGAATGGTTTTCTCCCACTATGTTTGTCTTCCTTAATCTAGCATTATCCTCGGTTAACATTTTCTCTTGAATATTCCTGTAGCTTCAATTATAGATGGTTCAGATTATTGAACCAGTCAGTCACCCTGAAATTATTTTTCTGGACCAGTCAGGCAGGCGACATTGAACTTCCAATGCATTCTTGATTAACTCGAAAATAAAAGGAAGGATAATAAACACTCTACATTTAGCATGTTAGATACAGAGATACTACTGCATAAAACGAAGGTTGGAGCTATTCATAATTCATTTTGCTTTACTTTTTTAGTGAAAGCAAAAATAATAAGTTTGTTTCTCATTTTCGCAAGGTAGTGAACTTTGTTTGTATTAGTTAGATTTTAAGAATGTCCGGAGAAGTGGATAAATCATGGATGTTTGAATCAGATATATTTGGTAAGAAATACAGAGATGGTGTGAAATTTTTCATTTAGTATGCAACTGTTCATGGTGTACACAGAACACTTTGCCCTTGCCCATGTGCTAAATGTCGAATGGGCATAGTAAACAAATTGGGTTAGTGCAGTATGATTTGGAGAGGTACGGATTCGACAAGACATATACTACTTGGTTTTTTCATGGTGAGAACCAGCCAGTTAAGAATAGAAAAAGCATTCAGGTTGAGAATGTGGTCAATGAGCAAGTCAGTGAAGAGCCAATGGTGTTTCCGGATTTGGGTCCTTTTATTGATGCTGCATTGAAGTTAATGAAAGGGTTCATGGAGATGCAGATGATGAGTTAGTTGATGATGATCCAGATGTGCAGAGGCGACACGAGAAGTACAAAAAATTGGCCGGACAGAAATTGTATCCTACTTGTGAAGCCAATGTCAGTACACTCTCTGCGATTGTGGAGCTGCAGAATATAAAAAAGCAATTTGGAATATCAGGTAATTGTATGATCAAGTTATTAGAAATGATAAAAGGGTGGCTACCGAAAGAAAATACATTGCCTAAGAAATATCCGGCAATGAAGTCAATATTGAAAGAACTAGGGATGAAGTATAGAGCTATTCATGCTTGTCCAAATCATTGTTTCTT